>CM041778.1:106833062-107301448 GCA_023374045.1 Limonium bicolor
CTAATGCATTAGATTTAACATTAAAGAAGAGCTCTTACCTTGAGCCTTTATTTCCTTCATTTCCTTTCCAATTCTTCTCCTTCTCTTTTTCTTGCCAAAACCGGCCATGTGGGGGATGGAGTTGCCAAACTCCATCCCAACACCCAAATTACACAAAGAGAGTATAATTAAACTTCTAACCTCTTAAACTTCACTAATTCAATGAGGGGTTTAAATTACCATTAGTTAGGGTTTTTACCTTGGGGCTTTTAAGAGAGGTTTTCAAGCCTTGAATGCAAAGGAGAGTTCCTCCACCATTGGAGAGTTGAACCCAGCTCAAACAAAGAAGAAACAAGGCATTACAAGGAGGGGCAAAAATCGGCCACCATAGAGAATGAAGGGAAAATGGATTTTTCTTGAACTTTTTACCTTAGGAGAAAGAGGGAACTCCAAGCTTCACAATGGTGTGCTTTTCTCTTCAAATGGGGAAAAACCATGGAGATGAAACTCATCCTTTTCGAATTTTGAAAAGAGGGAATCATAGAGGAGGATGAGGGGAGTTCAAATATGTGTTTTATTTTTCATTTGGAGCTCACATGGAGGTAGAGAGCAGAGGATGAAGAGGGGCTGCCATGGGAGCTGTTTGGAGAGCTCCAAAATCGCCCACAATTCAGAGAAGGGAGGAGGGAGCGGTGAGAGAGGGGGAAATAGGAGAGAGAAGAGGGAAAGTGAGAATGAGAGGTGAGAGAGGGGTATTTTACTTTATGTACTTTGTTTACTTTTGCTTTTTGATTTACTTATTTGTTACTTGTGTGTGTGTGTGTGTGAGAGAGCTGTCTATAACAGTAAAAATCGGCCCCCACACTGTTATACTAGCTGGAGTGTTTTTCGTCTTTTACAGAAACGCTCGTTATTTTACCCGGTTTTGATACTATTCACTAACCGGGCCCGTTTTCCGGAATTTTCTCGTTTCTTTATTCCTATTGGTCATTAAGCTTCCATAAACGCTTAATAATTATTATTTAATGATTTATAATTTTTACGGGTCTGTTTGACCACTTAAAATCACGTTTTTCGGGTTTTTCGAAAAACGTGCGCTAAAGCTCTATTAGCATTTTAATACATTCTTGGATCCGTTTTCTTCGGGAATCACTCCCGTATACTAATTAGGCATGAATAAGCCTTAGGGATCCTTACGATACTATAACCGAGGTCTCGTACCTCCTATGGTTATTTAACGCTCGTTTTAGCGTTTTCCGCTTTCTAAGCGTTTTTCTCATTTCTTTTGGATTTATTTTCTTTACCAAAAATTACTTAGGCACTATTAGGCCCTTAAATACTATATTAGAATAATATAATCACCATATTTAAGTTCGGGGTATTTCAATCTACCACCCTTAAGAACTTTGCCCTCAAAGTTGGTGAATCTAATACTGTTACTCGTACATATACTCTATGCTAAGGTTATGACCTCTACACATAACTTGTCAAACTCAAATGTCTGACATGATGCATACTACGCATCCAAACAGCATGTCACTGCATGCATTGCAATCAAAAATATCCGTTTTACTTCTCTCCAAGGGGGTCCATCCGCAGACAATTAGGTACAATCCTCCCCCAATGAAGAGTGATCCCTCAGGTACCGGTCACGTTTGAACACTTACGCTTTCTGGTTCACGGCCGTCATGACTTGAGCACTTACGCTTTCTGGCTCTACGGTCCTTTGGTTCTGATCAAATTCATTTGCACATATAGAGATCCTCAGGCACTTACTCATACTTATTTACTCATACTTTACTCATACTTACTCATACTTACTCGGGACTACGCTGCCCCAGTGCCTTTGGAAAAATACAAAACACACACTGTTACCGTACAATCGGTGTAGTGGTTTTAAACTACTCTACACTTCCACAAACTCGAAACTAGCTTCACCTCCTATGGTTTCGACCGGATACCCGTGCCTAGGCATGGAGGGTCCACTAGCGCCTGTGGGAGCGGTTTCAAAACCGATCCTCATTCTCAAATTTGAAGGAAACGTTGTACCAAAGTAGTTTTGAAAATTCATTTTGAAAACTTGCATACATCCCGAATACCATTTATGATGATTATACCTATTACTAGTGTCATTGTCGTGACCACTTAAGGGAGCTTCTAGAGTCCTTCAACCACAATGTGATCAGCATTGGTGTTGAATTATCCTTCCACCCCAATTTGTGTTCGGCTTCCCTTGATCGCTAGCAAATCAAGTTCCACTTCCCACCCCAATACAAACAGACAGCTCGTCAAACATCATTTCATTTTCTATCTTTTAATCTTGCTACTCAAATCATACACATACATTTTCCAATTTATATGATTCACTTACTTACTTACTAAATCATCTCATCAACTATTACTACATCATCTCAAACTACTATACTTACGAAATTCATGGGTGTAATATCCCATTACTTTACTGTTCCAATTCGTACTCATAAAATACATCGGTTGTATACCGATTCATACTCATTACATACGTCGGTTCCATACCGATTTATACTCCTCAAGTCTCCCATACATACTCATTTCTCATACTATTACCAATCGGGGTCCTCATTCCCCTGGAGTTTCTCTACTCCTTTTTCCTATACTTAATTCTCAAGTTACCACAATTACACAATGAGTGACTACAAATGTTTATGAACATAAGTATCAATCATTAAAATAAATACTTTTGCGCTATGCGCATTGTAGTTTACGCCCTTGTCACGTAAAACATACATTTTGCGGTTTTCGCTCTACCCCCCTTAAAAGGGATTACGCCCACGTAATCTACCATGTGTCAACATTGGACATTGGTCGAAGGCATTCAGCCGTCATGGAGTGGTTCAGCTTCCATGCGGTCTATTATACAATGTTCCTTGATCATTGGGTCCTAACCGTATTACCGGTTAGTCCTGCATCAAGAATTTTCATCGGAGTTATTTAACTCTTAACCGGGTTCGGTTCTAGCCTAAATGGCTTTTAGGCATTGATGATTACCCTTTATTCACTAGGTGTATTTCACTTAGAATTTTGGGCCCACTAGCTTCTGCTGCGCGACCCTGATAACTTGGGTTATTCGCCCTTCTCGTTATCCTTAGCGTGTTACACATCATCTTTTATCCCTCTTTTGTGGGAACAAGGTTCATAACCAGTGTGGTATTCCTTTACCGTGCTCGAACTCGATAAGTTTTAGATTCATAACCAGCTCTCTGGCAATCTATATACATACTGTTGTGTTTTGTAGTGATCATTCACTTGGTTCCTCCGACTTATTGTCGGTTGAGGTTAAGCCAGTACTTAGTTGTAGTGCTTCCTCTACTGTTAGTAGGTTCTGGATTGTACCAGTTCCTCTGGTTCATTACAAGTGTTCTTTACCTGTATGACCTTGCATTTTCAATGCGTCGGTCCTTGTGACTTTCTTAAGTCTCCTTTCACCTTTATTCCAATGGAATTCACATCTTGTGATTGTTAGTGTGTTTCACACTCTTCGTGCTTCTATGGCCTTAGGCCGCACGGTTTGTTTCTAAGCTTTTGCTTAACTGGCTTGTGCCATGTTTACTGGTGAAATGAAGGATTTACCACTACTTACATTATCCATATTCCTAGCTATCCCACTAGATCATTGACTACACAAGTGCAATACCAAAACACTCAGTCCTACAGAGTGCAGAGGCGTGAACCCTTGGCAGTAACTCTCTTATGAGTTCGCAATAGGACTGATCGTTCCGATTATTCACATACACTGGTCGCCTGTTGCGTACCATGTTCTTACTGAGTTACAGTTTTGGTTTTCATGGCATCCGCTGTTGTTAGTTTTAGCTCATGCATTTCCACCATTATACAATGGTTCCCATGTATTTGGCAAATACAGAATATGGTATTCCTTCATTTTTCTGAGCTCCCTGAGCATCATTGGTTTTATAACCGGTTATTCTTTGGTTGTCATCAATTGCTGTTGAAGCTTATTCGCATCGTTTGGCAATAATTGTATGTTAGGCTTGACCAGATTAGTAGTTCTAAAAGGGATATATTTCCTGACAGTTACTGATGGTATCCCCTTCTTGGGATCCATGTGTTCACCGCTCATGCAGTCTCACATTCATGAGGAAATTCTCCATTATTGGTTGTTACTCTTTTATCGGTGTCATCCTTGACCACTTCCCATATATTTCACATTGGTTTTGCAACCGTTGGTTTGTGTGGTAACAGTTTCATGGCCTACTAGCCATGTTGCCTAGAGCTCTGCTCATCATAGGTTGTTTCCAAGTGATTATTCCTCCATAAACCATCGCTGGATTTGGAGGTGATACTGGGCTCCATGATAAGATCGTCGCATCACGCTTCCGTATGTTGGAGACCCTTTTGTATCCCGGTATTGATTGATACCGTTTATTACTTTGGGGTGTCCCTGTCAAGTGGGATCCCTTCGGCGTTCTAACCGAATGTTCGTTCCAATTGTGGTGTCCTTACCATGATATTTCGTTCAACCTTGTTGACTTGATACCCTTTATGGATTGCTCCTGGGTATTACTGATTATGCTATTGCATCTGATTGATGTTATGAGTATATTCAGTTGTCATCCTGCCTTGCGGTTTTGGATCTGAGTTATCCGTTGAGGGTTATAACGTCTCCCGTTCATAGGGTAGACCATTGGTGTTTTTCCTTGTGTTATAACGGGTTTGGTATTCCTTTCGGTGATGAATGGTACTTCCGGTACCTTTAAAATCACCCTGAGTGTTTGTGGTAGTTGTTCTGGGAATTCCATCCCGTTCGCTGAACACTGATGTGTTAATGTTAGGCGTTTGCCTTACTGTGCTTAGACTGGGTATTCCTTCCAGTTATCATACTTACTTCAATATGTTCAAGACATGTCCGATGTCTTTATTCGGTTGTTAGTGCTTCTTGCACTTTCAACTCTTAATGGTTCTGCTGGAGTGAGTTTCTGACTCCTTAGCTTGTAGCTTGTCTGAGCTTCCTTTGTTCGGTTAAGGTATCTAACTGTTCTGTTTTGAATTGCTTATGGTCCGTAGAACAGAGTTGACTACTTCCCGTGTTTCGTACACTACATGTATACATACGTGGGGTACCTTCTTGGCACGTTACCACTTACCCAACTATATGTCAGGCCCGCAAGCTCCTTCGGAGTGCGGTCGTCCCACATCCCGTATTTGGGTACACTCGTAGTGCTCGTCACACGCCTAGGTGAAGTATTCTATTGTCAACTCCTCTTGTATCACTCTATGATACTCACCGTATTTCCGTTAGTTTGGTTTTAAAAACCCGAGGTTTAAAAGAAAGATTTGTGGTTTTGAAAGGAAAATTTTGGTTTTGAAATAACAGTTCGGTGTGAAAAGAAGTTCTTCATGGCGTTGCCATGACTGAGGTCCTGACCAAGTCCAGCTTCTCGCTGACTGGTATATTCTTAATACAACGGTCGGGCCGTTAGGCCTTTCCGAGGTTTCATTATTTAGATACTGAGAATTGGTGATCCTATATTTGATCTATTCATCATAGCGGTACTGTAATAAGTATTTGCGGGTTGGTAAAAGTATTCCAACCGTCCTGTAGTTGCTGCACTTGCCCTAGGCAAGTGCGCGGGTAGGTTGTTTTTCGGTTAACGTATACCGGTTACGGTATCGTTTCCATCCTCGTTTAGTGGTTTGATTAGATTTTTCCTTTGATCTTTTGATCTTGGTGATCGATCTCCTGAGTCGTTTCTCAGGGTACTTGACATGGTTGTCGTCCATCCGGGGTCTCACACCTTCAGTGTGGTTAACGAGACTTGACTTGTCCTTAGGAACCATGTTGTGGTCCTATAGGTGTCTGTGTTATGAATACTTCCATTGTCCCCTGAACTATGTTGTTCGGTTATTCCAGCCTCTTGGCGTGTAGGTTTGGTATTAATCCAACCTCGACTAACTCCTTAGTCGGTTTGTATACCGCTGCTGGTTATATCAATATTACAGTCCGTAGACTCTTTGGTCTCTATTTGCTACTCCATTTTCCTTGTTTCGTTGTACGACTGTGCTTCTCTCCTTGCTGGCTACGCATGGTCCTCGCGACTGCGAAGCATGTCGCCCCATGGTGCCATAAATTCCATTATCCTTGTGTTTAGGATCTTCATTTTTCCTCCATTAAGTGCGGTCATCGTCATCCAACGGGAACCATCTTCGGGACTTCCAGTTCTTGGACTCTACCTTATGACAGGTTCTTTTCTATTCAGGTTTACTTTCGTTGCCAGATCGGGTGTTACCCGAGTGTGAGAGGTTTCCATCTCTCGGCGTTATTCTTCACACTTAATACCGTGGGTTACGGAGGGCGGGGTATGGTTGTGGTAGGTTTCCGACTCATACGGAAGTTCCTATCTAGCGTCCTCGCACACTAGCACTCAACCCTTAGCCTAAGTCTCTACATCCTAACTCGGTACTTTTCCTAACTCGGTATTTCATCCATCAGAGCGATACTTCGCTCTGATACCACTTTTTGTAACACCCCTACCGCCAATACCGTCATTACCGTACCATACTTACCTTCGCAGCGGATATTACTTACTCAACGGCGGTGTACAATGCCGTTAGTCACCCACGTGACTAACAAGGCGGGTTACAATACTACATACTATCGGTCTGATGAATATGAACATACCGAGTGCTCTACACAATACATTACTTTCACTTGCATACTCAACCATAATTCCAATACAACTCCAATACAATACTATACCGAGTACACTACAATCCTCAATTTACCGTTACAGTTTGGACTTCCAATTTCACGATACATTACAAGTACAATTCTATTACACAACTACCCTGCTTACATAGCAGTCCCCATCCTACTCTCTCGAATGGTGGCCAGCTTCAAGTACCTGCACACTAAAAACGGTCCCCCGAGGGGGTCAGCATACGCTGCGCATGACCTTCGCATATATCGCGTGCTAACCGCGGGTACATCGACTACTTTGGGTCGAATATACATGAAGTTCATTTACGTGCATACATACATACTCATGCTACAACAATACAAACAACAATACTTGCGTACACGTAAAAATTCAATACTTACTAAGGAAGACAATTCGATAGTCAACCATTCGTATTTGTTATTCATTCATTACTCTTCGTACTATATTCGATATTCGCTACTCTACTCATACCTACTCCTTACTCTTACATACTCAACACTCCATGTTCGATACCTTACTCGTACACGTTCCTTACTCCGTACTCGTTACTACACTTGTGCACACTCATTACTCAATACTCCTTGCTTACTCATACGTACTCGTTACTCAATACTTACTCATACATACTCAATACTCGGTACTCATTACTTACTCATACTCGCTTCTTACTCAATACCCATTACTTCACTCATGTGTACGCAATACTCAATACTCATTACTCTGGCAGCCGGGCGGGGTCATACAAAGACTCGCCACCGGACCTACAATACGAGGGCTATACGCTAGCTCCTCAAATACTCAAATGTCCGTCTCTACCGGACTACTCATATTCCCAACACTCTTCTCTCAGAGTATAATACAATCTCACGGATTAGCCTAGAAGTATCTCTCTCGGTAACCTCCACTGGCTTAGGAATTACTACCGTCTAGTATCCTCAGGTTAAGGGTTTCCCCAACATATCGGATACTCTCATGTTCGGGTCATTACTTACATCAGTCGGGTCCTCTCATAATGGGTCGACTAATTACTAAGGGGTTTGGAGATCCCTCGTCATTCTTTACTACTCTTATGGTTCATGTTTTGCCCCAAGAATATTCCTCTAATAGAGGTTACTTACTTACTTCCACTACTTGCTGTTGTGGATTATTCATTTTGGTTCTCTTACCATTATCGGGAGGTTGTTACTCCCGTACACTCTCTCACATTTAGTGAGTTCTTTGGTTTGCATTATCGTTCGTTGATTCGTTAGTTAGTGCGTTGTCACCGTTCCATTACTACACAATGCGACTCTACTACGAGTCTCTACAAAATCAAGACTCCTCTATGAGTCGATCTACGCACTAAGTGAAGCCACACAATCAATCAAGAAGGTTAGCTCACACAACATACATCAAGACATACAATGAAAGGCAGTAAACCGTTTCATGCTTTAATCTTGATTAGCCGGCATACAGCATACAAATCAACGTAACTCGGTTAGCATACGGGGCATGAGAAAATCATACCTTTCACCGGACTTAGCTTTACCATGTGTTCCCTTGTTCCTTGGTTCACACTTGTCCCACTGATAATGTTTTCAACGTTATCATTAATACTATACTCGTACATATACAAACATTTACTACTACCTTACTTACCCGTTATCCGGTGTAATTAATGTCCTTATACTTACAACTTCCTTAACTTGTTTCCTTACTCATTTACTTACTTTCTTACCATTATTACTTCATTAATGGTGTATTACTACATATATTTGCATCTATGTATATAGGCATATATATATGTATATATATGATTACTATAATCATATAATTAAAACATTTTTTTTACTGGACCGGACTTGCGACCGACCTTGCAAGTCCGGTCCATTCCAGTAGCTCAGTTACGGAAATTCTTCTGGCCGACCGGACTTGCAAGTCCGGTCGCAAGTCCGGTCCATTCCAGAAGGTTTCACCGGGGAATTGTTCTGGTCCGACGGACTTGCAAGTCCGGTCGCAAGTCCGGTCCATTCCAGTAGGTTACAGACGGGAAAATTTTCTGGCCCGACCGGACTTGTAAGTCCGGTCGCAAGTCCGGTCCATTCCAGAAGCCTTCCCGTCTTTGTAAATCTGGGCTCGACCGAACTTGCAAGTCCAGTCGCAAGTCCGGTCCGGCCCAGTACTCAGTTCTAAATTCGGTTTTCAGTTCCCTTCTTTACCCATTTCTTCTCCAATCTTTACCTTCCATTACCTCCCCACATATTTTAACACTACCTAGGCCCTCAAAATTGCCTTGGTTCATCCCCCAAATACCTTACTCATTTCTAAATCCATATACACAATTTTTTTCTCTCCTTTCCTTCAACACCCATACCAATCTTTGTACTCAAATGCTACAGATTTTTAAACTTAACTCTACTACCCATTACTTCCTCAATCAATGTCACTCCTAGCATTCTAACACCATGCCAATTCATTCCCTAGCCATTCCACCACCTATAACCCCAGTTCCAACATTCCTTTACCAACTCTTGCACATAAATTCTCCTAACTTCTCCAATGTATTCTTATACACTTTGCTACAGATTTTACACTTCCTATTTCTCATACTACAATTACCATCACAATGGTCATTAACATCTCTACCATCCCCAATACATACCTTGGTTCTTCCATTCACCAAGTCATCCATAAATGTACATATTCCTACCAAAATTTTGCCATAGTTTCACCTACTATACTAGCTTCTCCTCATTCATACTTTTCCGTCAAGTCATTCCTATTCTAGCCAAACCACAAGGGATCTACCAGCACACATACTAAGCAATCTTAATACTTCAATACCCATCAATCACAATACCAATACACATACTCATTACACTTGGCTCCAAAGCCTTCATTCAAATACTTGCTCTTAAATACTCAAATTCCACAATCCTCAATACTAGTACAAGGTTTTGGGTTCATTAAATATTTTACCCATTCCCATTACACTAATGCATTAGATTTAACATTAAAGAAGAGCTCTTACCTTGAGCCTTTATTTCCTTCATTTCCTTTCCAATTCTTCTCCTTCTCTTTTTCTTGCTAAAAACGGCCATGTGGGGATGGAGTTGCCAAACTCCATCCCAACACCAAATTACACAAAGAGAGTATAATTAACTTCTAACCTCTTAAACTTCACTAATTCAATGAGGGGTTTAAAATTACCATAGTTAGGGTTTTACCTTGGGGCTTTTAAGAGAGGTTTTCATGCCTTGAATGCAAAGGGAGTTCCTCCACCATTGGAGAGTTGAACCCAGCTCAAACAAAGAAGAAACAAGGCATTACAAGGAGGGGCAAAAATCGGCCACCATAGAGAATGAAGGGAAAAAGGGATTTTTCTTGAACTTTTTACCTTAGGAGAAAGAGGGAACTCCAAGCTTCACAATGGTGTGCTTCTCTCTTCAAATGGGGAAAACCCATGGAGATGAAACTCATCCTTTTCGAATTTTGAAAAGAGGGAATCATAGAGGAGGATGAGGGGACTTCAAATATGTGTGTTATTTTTCATTTGGAGCTCACATGGAGGTAGAGCAAGAGGATGAAGAGGGGCTGCCATGGGAGCTGTTTGGAGAGCTCCAAAATGCCCACAATTCAGAGAAGGGAGGGGGAGGACGGTGAGAGAGGGGGGGGGAAATAGGAGAGAGAAGAGGGAAAGTGAGAATGAGAGGTGAGAGAGGGGTATTTTTACTTTATGTACTTTGTTTACTTTTGCTTTTTGATTTACTTATTTGTTACTTGTGTGTGTGTGTGAGAGAGCTGTCTAAACAGTAAAAATCGGCCCCCACACTGTTATACTAGCTGGAGCGTTTTTCGTCTTTTTACAGAAACGCTCGTTATTTAACCGTTTTGATATTATTCACTAACCGGGCCGTTTTCCGGAATTTTCTCGTTCTTTATTCCTATTGGTCATTAAGCTTCCATAAACCCCTAATAATTATTATTAATGATTTATAATTTTACGGGTCTGTTTGACCACTTAAAATCACGTTTTTCGGGTTTTCTCGAAAAAGTGCGCTAAAGCTCTATTAGCGTTTTTTAAATACATTTCTGGATCCGTTTTCTTCGGGAATCACTCCCGTATACTAATTAGGCATGAATAAGCCTTAGGGATCCTTACGATACTATAACCGAGGTCTCGTACCTCCTATGGTTTATTTAACGCTCGTTTTAGCGTTTTCCGCTTTCTAAGCATTTTCTCATTTCTTTTGGATTTATTTCTTTACAAAAATTACTTAGGCACTATTAGGCCCTTAATACTAATTAGAATAATATATCACCATATTTAAGTTCGGGGGTATTTCACTCACCGGGTTTTTGCAGAAAATGTTCATAGTCCATTTGAAGTTCTGAGCTTTGCATTTCTGAGTTCAGTGACTCCTTCGTGGGTAGCTTGAAGGAGTGTCCATATCTCATTTGCGGACTAAGCTTAAAGTGATTGACTCTCCTTTGTTCTTGGGTGGGACAGGCAAGTGTATATTGCACGTGATGCTTGTCGATTCAGCTCGTACCTTTTGCGATCTGTAGCAGTCCATTTGATCGATCTGGATTGACTGCAAGATCTCCTCCAGTGACTATCTCCCAAAGATCAGAGTTGACAGACTCAATGTTTGCTCGATCTCGTTTTTCAATGGTCTTAGTGGTGGAGGTGAGTTTGGGGTGCTCGAAGTGCATTTTGTTATTTTGATTGGCAAAGAGATCTCCATTGCTTCGTTTATTGACCGTTAGCCTAAGCAAGGCTCTGATACCACGTGTAGGATCGGGTGGCTAACTCAAACCAACCAAAGGTGTGAGTCTAAGGGTTGGTTTGACTCAATCAGCCTTCGTAAGTGAGAAACACTCTGTGATGCAGAGGCACTCAATCGAATTGATTAAACTAAGGGTGTGGAAGACTCTTGTGGTAAATGAAACGAAACATGAAAAGAGAGAAGGACTCTGTTGAACTCAGCAAGATACACAAATAAGCTATTTCATTTCCTGGTCAAATAAAACAACTTACAAATGCTCACTAAGTATAAAGGATCTACTTAGCGGTTTTTCACTCACTCACCCAACACACTTTCTACTCAGATCAATGGTAAGCGTAGCGAAACTAGGATCTTCCTAGGCAGAGTCTATCTAAATGCGCTAATTAACTTGGTGTGTATTCTCTCTCTTTCTGGCTTACAAAGCAATTCTCTTTCTCTCTCTAAGCTCTGAAACAATCCTCAATCAAAAGCACACTTGAAGCTGACTATTACACAGCTTATTTATACTATCAATACAGCCGGTAGGTCGAAGGAGTTAGTTCCAAAAATACCGGAACTAACTTAGTGGGCAACTTCCAACGGCTTTGAGTAGTCTTCTTACTTGAGTCGCGGTCTTTCGGGTGTTGAGGGAAGACTTCATGACCGTTGTGGCGTTTAAGGCATGCCCGAGTTGACTCCTTATTATTCGCAACAGCACGGGAGAGTCAGTGAAGCCTTCTTAGTTGTGTGGACTCTATTGAAGCGGCTCACTCTTTGTGTCTGTCTGGGGATGATTGACTCTGTCGAGATGATAGGCTATCTCTGCAACACTCCGATGTCCCAACAGTCACTAATAGCGGTAGCCACACCAACGGTAGTGCATTCAATTCCTTCTTATTACCCTTGTTAGATGGCGGGTCACTAACAGCCGAAGCCACATCAGCGGTAGTCCATCCGTCCAATGATTAATCTGATCCTTGAAATATAATATATTGAGTGGACCGGTTTCGGTCTTCTTCTCATTTGTGATCACAATACGCAACCAAGCAATCATAGATCCTGGAATTCCTCCATACAAACATTTCACTATATGATTAAGTTTTATTAATCTTTTTGCCTAAGGTTCAACCCTAGGTGTTATAGTGAATAATATCTCAAGTGTATACAAGCCTTTTAGGTCATAGTGTATGCCTAGATTTTATTTAGGATATTCACATGTTCGGATACACTTGTATTGGAGAACGGTACTACCGTTACTCTAGCTAAGGTGTTCTCATAGGTTATCTTGGGTAAATATAAGTCATATCATTATTCTACCATAGGTGATAATTTCCTTATCTAATCTCATAACTTAATTCATGTTATATTCGGTACTTGCCTCGGTTCAAACAATAACGCGCACAATTACTAACACAAGATATTTGGGCAATTAAAACACACAAGCATAATAATCACACAAATCATCTTGAAATACAATACACACATATCCGAACCCAAGGTAATCCTCGAGAACAATCGGATCACACAACAAAATACCATACACCGTAGAAAAAGGATAGTTGTAGTTTCGCATCTGTCCTTTAATCTCTTAGCTCTAGAATACGATGCTAAGTATTAATACTCTATAAATCATTAAACCATTTTGGTAGCTCTTGAAATGCCTAATGTTATACCCAAAATTTCAACCCCCCGGAAGAAAGTCTCTACTAATAGGCTAGTAGCAAGGGTTCCCAGTTTGATCGGCACGTTTCAGAGTACCAGGGACAGCTTAGTCATCTCCAGGGGCATTTTCGTAATTTTTCCAGGCTCCTAAGCCCCCTATAGGCTTTCTCTCTCCTCCAAATAAGGGTCAAATCAACTCAAAATGCTTTGAAATTTTAACCCATGATAGAGGATGACATTTTAAGCACAATGGCGTTGGAATTTTGATTTTTCGAATTTCCAATAATTTTCTAGCAATTTCTGATTGAATCTGACGAGAAATTGAATTTAAAAATATTCCAATGTCCAAAAAATTCGATTCCAGTTTATAAAAAACAGAAATATCATCCTTTACCCATGTGTAAAATTTTATAATCAAATTCCTTTTAGAAGCCCTTGAGCTAAAACGTCGGTAAATCTCGGTTTTACCGGATTTTTTCTATCTTTAAGGAAGTCTATATAAGGAACCTTATCCCATGATCAAATCAGAACCTCAAGAACCCTAACACCTCAAGAAACTCAGCCGTCACAACCTCTCCAAGTTTTTACACATCCAAGCCCCGAAAATTCATCGAAATCACACAAAATCAACACCAAAAAACCTTTTTCAACTCCCAACACATTAACAATCATCAAACACCAACCAAACCACCTCCAAAACGTGAAGAACAGCAAGAACAACCAACAACCAGAAGCTCGGTTCGAAATCCTTTCGGGTCTGCCATCAACGAAGCACTCGACGAATCCCGGTGTGAAGAATCGTTGTGAATCCGGAGGTAGAACAAGTAGAAATTCCACTTCCCTAATTCTCTACGGTATCATCTGTCTTGCCTCAAAATTTGGGTTCGAACTAACCTTTCTACGCTTCTGTATTGCTGTTTGTTTAAGCTTCTGTCCAATAACTTGTTTACCAAGTTTCGTGCTTAATTCGAATTCAAATTGAGAACTTTCAATCACCAACGCTTGTACATCTTTCAGGCTACACACCCATAAAATTTGAGCTCAAAACACCCTCGGGAACCATCAGAAAACCCCTGTCCGTGGGTGGTAACCACGGACGGGTTGTCCGTGGCCACGGACACCCACGGACGCCGGCGGGACTTTAGAAAATTCAAAATTTAGGTTTTTTAAATAATGTCCGGGCCCACGGACAGCCTGTCCGTGGCCCCGGACTTTGCAAATTTTTGTTTTCCTTTAATTTCGACTCTTCTGTATAATTAGGTTAACTGGGGTCCGTGGTCTCGGACATGGGGTCGTGGCTACGGACGTAAGCAAAATTCGACCTAATTCTGCCCCCGAACC
Source organism: Limonium bicolor (assembly GCA_023374045.1). Taxonomy (NCBI): domain Eukaryota; kingdom Viridiplantae; phylum Streptophyta; class Magnoliopsida; order Caryophyllales; family Plumbaginaceae; genus Limonium; species Limonium bicolor. The sequence continues at coordinate 106,847,509 of CM041778.1, forward strand.
CTAGTTTAGGAAGCTTTTAATTTCACTTTTATTTCGGTCAAAAAATGCTAAAACACAAAAAAACAGAAGCTCGCGCACTAAGGTTAAAACGACTCGTAATAAGCCGTAAATAAACCAAGTAGAGGAAAAACGACCTAGGAAGGGTAATGAAAGTAATTTGAACCCTAATTAAGTCGAATATCAAGCCCCCGAACCCGAACTCTCCTTTCCTAATTTGATCTAGGTTAAAATTAGGTGCCGACTCATAATAGGTTCCAGTGAGCTAGCTTAGGTTTTAATAATTATTGTTATATGACATAGTTATTGATCTTAGGCTAAAGTGGACCTAAAACCCGATTAGATCCCAATCAAGTCAATCAGGATAGGGTTTAAAATCGAGGCTCACAGACTGGCGACTCTGCTGGGGACAAACTCTTAATTTTAACTTGTTTAATTTTGAGAAAGAGGGTTTAACTCGAAATGTTTATTTATGGCTTTATTACTCTGTTTGTTTACTTTTGTGCGCACTTTAATTTCTGCACCTTTGCATCATGTGAGAGCGAGGGTCCATGCAAACCGATTTTACCCCGGACCCATTTGAGGGTCCCCTGTTAGGGACACACACTTTCAGATGATGTGAATAAGTGAGGGAAAAGAGGAGGGTGTCGTCTAACCACACCCCCTTAATACCTGGGCTTTAGCCCCAAGCATTTTCCTGGCAGTATCCTTACCTAGCCCATTGTTTGGTCAGTCAAAGACCAGACCGTAGACGCAACCTTCAGGTGATGTGAAAAAAGTGGGGAAGCCCAAAGAGAATAGCGTGCAAGCCCTATTCCTTTGAGGTGACCTGGGCCCATGCCCCAAGCACCTCTCCGGATCGATCCATACCCGTTTGATTTAAACGTCTAGTAAGGACATGTTGAATTTGTGTCGGCCTTGTTTGCTTGTATGATTGGCCCATTACCCAGCCTAGAGATTGATAGGAACTTCTCCTACATTAACCTAGCCCAACCCGAATTGGCGGCTCTGCTTGTTTGCGGCCTAGAGGTCCTGTTCGGTTTAATATGTGAGTCATTCGGGCTTAGCCCAAAAGCTTAAACTTAGGTGATTTCTCTTCTGGCCCAATTTGAATTATCTAATCAGTTCTAGGCCCATAAAAAAGAAATCCACCCGAACTTGAAATAACCCACAAGTTCTGAGAATAAAATCTTTCTCTGCTTAGCAACCATCTTCTCTGGCTCAAAGAAAGTTAGGCCCTTTTGTGGTTTAGGGACCATTCTAGCCCATGGGCTTTACCAGGCCCAAACACATTCCGGCCCAAGGGCTCATTCTAGACTAGGTAGACTTCTCATTCGGGCCCTAGCCCCAAACCCTAGATCTAGGTGTCACCTCTCAGGCCCAATCAAAGCCATCTGTTTAGATTTCAGTCCAAGTTCCAGTTCATAGTCTGAAAGATACTCCAGCCCAGGCACCTCATTCTCTGGGTATCCTGGCCCACTTGCTTTCAGCCTAAGTCTGTTTCGATCTATCTTGTGAAGCGTCATGTTCAGCCCACTTCCTTTTGTTAGCTAATAATGGACACCTTGGACACAGGTAGACTCAAGTCCTAAGTGCGTTCCAATCGACATGGAAGCCCAGCTCACAATTTTGGAACAGAAGCACATGGCCACCATTGAAGCTTTGGAGCAGAGGCACAGTGCTGCCATGGACGCCGTGGAATCTAACTACGTTGCTATTATCGAAGAGTTGAAAGCAAAGGCTCTTTCCCTCGAATCCGAACGTCAAGCTCGGGATGAGTTAGTGGACAGGCTTCTCAGCACCCTTTTTGACTGCATTGAAGTTGGCTCCATTAGGATCCGAGGATCGAAGGAGAATGTCAAAGGAATTGCTACAAAACTCAGGAAAGTGATTAGGCAACCGGGAGCAGCAACTTGCATCCAAAGCTGCACCCGCAAGAGAACCAGGCAACATGTGGAAGACAGTGATCGACAGTCAAGAGGACCTGGTTGGAGCGTTGGGACAGTAGAACCACCCCGACGGAATTCTCGACAGAGAGAGTTTACAGACATCGGTCGAACACCAAGACAAGCACTTGAAGAGCTTCGAGGAAGATATCCGATGCAACCGCTCGCCCTGAGGCCAGGAACAACTCATTTGGGGAAGGATCTTAATCAATTTTGTCATTTCCATCAGCTGCCCGGTCACGACACTGACCACTGTAGGGCCCCACAACACAGAATCCAGGATCTAATTGACCAAGGGCTCCAATTCTAAGAACATGGTGGAGAGCGCAGAGCACGCGTGCCCAAACATCATCAGAAATGTTGTTTTTTAGTGTTTTCTCATTAAATGCATTTCTTTTCTTGATTAGTTGTCTTTCAACTTTTGTAGTAGTTAGTTCGTTTGATCATTTTCGGTAGTTTTCTTGAGTTCGTAATTTCCAACATTGTTCTTTTTGTTGAATAAAACATAGTTCCATTTTCACAATTTTTGTACAAAGCATTATTCATTAATTCAAAAAACTAAAAAAGAGCACTCACGTCTTTCAAGGATCACGAAGTAATCATTTTCTGACTATGCAATGGAATACAAAGACTTGCATTTTGTTTCTGAAAATTTGAACATGCCTAACCAACACCACAACTCACAACCCATAAAGAGGTTCAAGGTCTACATCTATCGAATTGTCGTCACAAACCCTAAAATCAATACTGGGGGCAATCTAAGTTTGAACGTACGAACGAGTTTCCGAGTGAAAATCTCGCGAGAGTGTCTTGAGTGGAAAAACCATGAGTGAACGAGCATGTCATTTTTACACGACTCCGGTGAGACCACATTCAAAGGTGAGGTAAACGGCATGACTCCGACCGAAGGAGTAATTTGTAAATTTACTCTTAGATATGCGAAAAGTAACAAAGAATGGATACAAACTATCAGGAATGACGAAGCACCTAGGTACAACACCACATAGCCAAAAGCTTGTAAACCCTGTCATTAAACCCTAGGAACCCCCACCGAGCCTTTCATATATCCCTTTTTGATATTATGAACTCCACAAAATAACCCAGCCAATGATGAATGCCCGACCCGGTGACCAAAGGAAAGGAGGATCCCGAGTCTCAGATAACATCTTCATCAGTTCAAGAAGCAGCGCCGCTATCAGCATGACGAAGTGATCCGCAAACGGTCCCAGAGTGACACAGGATCTAAAGAGCTCACATCAAAACCGCTCTCGAAGCCCAAAACCGAGAAACACAAGAACCCCGAAGGCAAAGTCAAGAAAGGATAAAACAAAGAGGTGAACCCGAAATGCCTCGAGGAAATCCAAATGACAAAAAGAGAAGTGGTGTAAAGGACAACTTCAAAAGTCCAAGTCTAGAAGCTCGAAAACAACGTCAGCACAAGGCAGCTAGACGACTTCAAGACAAGGAAGAAGAATCCGAGAGAAGACACAAGTTGCAGCTTTGGTCGCCCACTTAAGCTCCACATACCTCAAATATCCCTCCATGGTCCCGTTGTCCTTCATCACACCCATGGCCATGTTATAAGCTTTAAAGACTTTCGACTTGATAGTTGTGTGTCCAATCACGTGAAAGTAACAGATCAAATGCGTAAATCCATCAAATATCGAATTCAATGGTCTAGAAGTTGTGACCGTGAGCATATAAACAAGTACAAGCATCAAACACGCTGAGTGTAGGTTAGGAAGCACCACATCGAAACATAAGCCGTGACCCTGTGAGGATGAGACACGTTCCCGCGCTTAATCAAAGAAAATACTGGGGGCAATTCGACACCAATTAAAACCCAAAGCTTGAGAACCACCATCCCACCGCACACATACTCTCAAGCCCGTTATTGGCCTTACCTCCACAAAAACATCAGGCCCGTCATAACCCTGACCACCATCCAAAATCACAGCCTGATCCCAGGTCTATCACAAATCCTGAACACCAGAAAAATCCCTTAACACCACTACAAACACCACACACCTCCAACAATGACATGTTCATTTTTCAAGAAACAAATTGCAAATATGAAATTTTTAGTCAGGAAATGATCATTTCACTTTCCTTTTCAGCAGAGTCTTTCTCAAGCATTGCCATATTTGGCACATTTTTCAACAATTCCTCGTTTGGGCAAGCTTCCAACAAACACTCTAGTTGCATTTTACATAACACCTCAACATTGCCATGCTTGGCACCTTTTCCAACAAATTCCGGTTTGAACGAGTATCTTTCATATATTTTGATTGCATACATCTTATCATCATTGCCATGTTTGGCACTCCGGTAATCAGTTTTCATCATTATTTTTAGTTCGAGACCCAAAACCTGTGCAAGGCCCTGCAGTTTCCTCATTCATTCGTACGAGACCTAGCATCTTCATTCAGTGCGAGACCTAGGATCAGTTCAAGATCCAGCTTTTCCTTCATCCATTTAGTACTAGACTTCAGTGCGAGACCTATCTTCCTTATCAGTGCGAGACCCATCATCTTCATCAGCGCGAGACCCATCATTTTCTTCAGTGCGACACCATGCATCTTCATCAGTGCGAGGCCATCATATTCGTCAGTGCGAGACCTAGCGTCATCATCCAGTGCGAGACCAGTACGAGACCTAGTATCATCTTTAGTGCGAGACAGGTACGAGACAGAGCGTGATCTTAGTTGGCGGGGCAAAGGCAATAAGTCCCTATCTTCATGTCAACCTCTTGGGAGAAACAACTAGTGGGCAGTGGCAATAAGTCCCCTTGGTAATCTAGAAGTTATCCCAGCACCCCAGTTGGTGGGCAGAGGCAATAAGTCCCCATAGTATACCAACAAGGAGCATTGGAACGGGTTTCGGGCCCCAGAAGCATCCGAACGTCATTTCATATCATCCATATCATTTGCATCATTTTCATCATCTACATTTGCATCACTTTCATTTGCATCATTTTCATCATCTACATTTGCATCACTTTCATTTGCATCATCTTCATATCATCCATCTACATTATCCAGGCGCGTCACAAGACCTGGCGACAGAAAAGTTGGCGAGGTGATGGCAATAAATCCTCCTATGCGATGTCAACTTATTTTGGGATCAATGAATGGTGGGCGATGGCAATAAGTCCCCAGGGTTTTTACCAGGAGTTATCCCTGCACACCGGCTTGGGGGGCGATGGCAATAAGTCCACATTGGGTCCAGCCAGGAGCATTGGAACGGGTTTCGGTCCCCAGAAGCCGAGCATCATCAACATTCTTGCATCTATACATTACTTCATCTTTTAGGTTGTCAATGCCTTAGAATCGCTTGACATTACTTCATCTCTTAGGTTGTCAACGCCTTAGAATCGCTTGACATTACTTCATCTTTTAGGTTGTCAACGCCTTAGAATCGCTTGACATTACTTCATCTTTCAGGTAGTCAACGTCTTAGAATCGCTTGACGTTACTCCATTTTCATCATTTTAGGTAGTCAACGCCTTAGAATAGCTTGACATCATTTTCATCACCTTAGGTAGTCAGCGCCTTAGAATAACTCGACACAACTTGCTAGATTTCAAATGGCATGTGAGGTCTTTTAGGATCCAAAATTTTGGGGTATCACTCAAGCATCCACTAGTCTTTTCATCTTCATTACAAAGCCTAGTTGTGGGGGGCAATCTGTTATACCCAAAATTTCAACCCCCCGGAAGAAAGTCTCTACTAACAGGCTAGTAACAAGGGTTCCCAATTCGATCGGCACGTTTCAGAGTACCAGGGACAGCTTAGTCATCTCCAGGGGCATTTTCGTAATTTTTCAAGGCTCCTAAGCCCCCTATAGGCTTTCTCTCTCCTCCAAATAAGGGTCAAATCAACTCAAAAGGCTTTGAAATTTTAACCCATGATAGAGGATGACATTTTAAGCACAATGGCGTTGGAATTTTGATTTTTCGAATTTCCAATAATTTTCTAGCAATTTCTGATTGAATCTGACGAGAAATTGAATTTAAAAATATTCCAATGTCCAAAAAATTCGATTCCAGTTTATAAAAAACAGAAATATCATCCTTTACCCATGTGTAAAATTTTATAATCAAATTCCTTTTAGAAGCCCTTGAGCTAAAACGTCGGTAAATCTCGGTTTTACCGGATTTTTTCTATCTTTAAGGAAGTCTATATAAGGAACCTTATCCCATGATCAAATCAGAACCTCAAGAACCCTAACACCTCAAGAAACTCAGCCGTCACAACCTCTCCACGTTTTTACACATCCAAGCCCCGAAAATTCATCGAAATCACACAAAATCAACACCAAAAAACCTTTTTCAACTCCCAACACATCAACAATCATCAAACACCAACCAAACCATCTCCAAAACGTGAAGAACAGCAAGAACAGCCAACAACCAGAAGCTCGGTTCGAAATCCTTTCGGGTCTGCCATCAACGAAGCACTCGACGAATCCCGGTGTAGAGAATCGTTGTGAATCCGGAGGTAGAACAGGTAGAAATTCCACTTCCTAATTCTCTACGGTATCATCTGTCTTGCCTCAAAATTTGGGTTCGAACTAACCTTTCTACGCTTCTGTATTGCTGTTTGTTTAAGCTTCTGTCCAATAACTTGTTTACCAAGTTTCGTGCTTAATTCGAATTCAAATTGAGAACTTTCAATCACTAACGCCTTGTACATCTTTCAGGCTACACACCCATAAAATTTGAGCTCACCCTCGGGAACCATCAGAAAACCCCTGTCCGTGGGTGGTCCGTGACCTCGGACCTATGGTCCGGGACCACGGACGGGTTGTCCGTGGCCACGGACACCCACGGACGGCGGCGGATTTTAGAAAATTCAAAATTTAGGTTTTTTAAATAATGTCCGGGCCCACGGACAGCCTGTCCGTGGCCCCGGACTTTGCAAATTTTTGTTTTCCTTTAATTTTGACTCTTCTGTATAATTAGGTTAACTGGGGTCCGTGGTCTCGGACATGGGGTCCGTGGCTACGGACGTAAGCAAAATTCGACCTAATTCTGCCCCCGAAACCCTAGTTTAGGAAGCTTTTAATTTCACTTTTATTTTCTGTCAAAAAATGCTAAAACACACAAAAAACAGAAGCTCGCGCACTTAGGTTAAAACGACTCGTAATAAGCCGTAAATAAACCAAGTAGAGGAAAAACGACCTAGGAAGGGTAATGAAAGTAATTTGAACCCTAATTAAGTCGAATATCAAGCCCCCGAACCTGAACTCTCCTTTCCTAATTTGATCTAGGTTAAAATTAGGTGGCGACTCATAATAGGTTCCAGTGAGCTAGCTTAGGTTTTAATAATTATTGTTATATGACATAGTTATTAATCTTAGGCTATAAGTGGACCTAAAAGCCGATTAGATCCCAATCAAGTCAATCCACATAGGATAGGGTTTCAAAACGAGGCTCACACCTAATCTCTTCGTTTAACCCCGATGATTAATTATTCATTATTAATCAGGTTATCACTTTAAGTGTTTGAATCCAGAATTAGCTAGTTAATCTTTTCCCTTTGTTAGTAACTAACAATGTCGTATGATCTTTAAAACTTTAGGATTAAGTACTTATGCATCTGTCTCCTTTAATCATATGTATATATACACATATACTCTATAGATTCCATTTACTATATGATATTAATTTAGTTGACCTTAGGCCTTATAATTCCAATGTAGTTTAATGAGTTTGGTCAACTTGATCCATTGGTAAACTTAGTTGATTAGGTCAATGTGTCAGCATATTAATTCAGTCAATGTATTCGAATTTCACCCCAAACTTTCTCATATTACGGTTTGACCCCTTAAACTTTCCAAACTTTACAAATCCACCACTAATTCTTTCCTTGATTAAATTTTCAATCTTTCTTTCTCTTACTTGGTCAACACCCTAACCTCGTCTAGGTTTGACCGTATTCCTAATGCATATACCTAATTTTTCCAAAATTATAGTTGGGCCCACAAGTTTCTCAAACTTTACAATTTACTCCCAATCTTACTTAAACTTATATTTTCATTCTAACCCAAACCCCAACTTTCGGCTATATATCATTTAACACCCTAACTTAGTTTATTTATATTATCCATCATTTTCGTTAATCATATCAACACTAAAACATCCAATTACTCCTAATTACTTTTAAGCCAAATTTCTCTCTAACCCTTATTCAAACACATCCTAATTTTGGAAGTATTTTTCCCCCAACTTTAGAGGTGCTTTAAATCATCCAAACAGCTCTTTAACGCCAAATTTTCACACCTAACATAATACCAATATAACCTATGCTTTTAAAAGCATTAAATCCACCAAAATGCTCATAAAACTAGCTAAACTTTTAGGTATCATACAAGCCTTAACATACAATTTAATACTCCAAATTTCTGTAATAACTTGTCCATTTTGTACATAACAACATACACACTGTCCAAAGTTAGTTTCTTATACAAAACCACTTAAACTTAGCAAAATGACACTTTAAACCCATGAATCATTATAAACAATGCTATACAAGTTAGTATAGGTTTACGTTCATTATTAGGTCATTTATTCCATTTATGCCCTCCAATTTGCCATAGTCATTTACCCATCTTAAACACCTTAAAACATCAAAATGAGTCTTAACGTTTGAACTTACCCTTTTGTGTCCAAAGTAGACTTTGCACTTGTAATTGAAACACCCACCCTACTAATTAAAATGCAGAAAATTGTGAATATGTTCCATAAACTGGTCACAGTATAATCACGGTATAACCTATAACCTAAGATACTGAGGGACATACTTATGTGTGAATATAAACGAGTCATAATGTAACATACGCATGTGTACTCAGCGGTTTTGACTAACCGATACAATTAAGCAAATTAAAGTATACCGTGCTAGGACGTTTGTGTACGAAGCTAGTGTAGCACATTATGTAAACTAAGATAGATCGGGTACTTGCGTCATACAACTACGATACAACATAACATCTGCTACGAGAACATGATATACGAAATACGTTATTGGATACAACCACGTTCAAGTAACATTACAACGTGAGGACTCATATACACCGATTTATATTCCATGGCACGGGAAATAAATCAATTACCCATGTATTACTACATTTTTATATAAAACTGTAATAAAAGTAACCCCACCCTCCTGACTTCTGTAAATGTTGAAGACCCACTAACCCACACTTAATTAGTCACGCATCCATTGAATTCGATCTTGAATATTAAAAACGTCTGTAGCGTTTCCATCTGGCATGTGAATTATCCTCCTACTGTTAGATGATTTCTCCTGTTTTCCTTCACGCGTGGGTCTGTAGACCAAGGAACAGATCACTCTACTACTTCTCTTTTCCTAGGCATACCTCTTTTTTAAACAAATATTCCCGTCCATCTCCTGGGTGTGAGTTCTGAGTTCTAAAGCCACCCACAACTCCTCATTTCTCTCAGTTGCTTCCCGAGGAGCGCAAGCCCAGAGCAGGACTTTAAATCTCTCTAAGTTCTGGTGCAACTCCTCAAGATCTGGAGCGAGTTTATTTTTTTCGGTCCTCCATGAATAGCCTAACTCAAACCCCTCTTCCGGTTCCTCGTGCATGCCGGAAATAGTCATTCAGCCGTGGCAATCTGAAGTAAATTGACGATGTCTAGAAGCTCCTCTACATTGGCACAAGGTAACTCCCTGAGTTTACAACGTTTTCCTTTCGACTTCTCCTTTTTCCTGATTAGAAAGGCGATGTCAATGTCATAAACCTCTCGCATTTACTCCTGCGACTCAAGTCCTTCTTTTCCCCTTTGCATGTCCGAATTTGGGAGTAACTCCCTGTTGCGAAAGCCTGAAACGGGTGTGGTTTAGCGAGGCAAGCAATGGCCAAACCCATTCTCCTTCTTCCATCGGTAAGTTGTCCGAGATGCCCTGAGTTACTCCTTCAGTGTTCTATGAATTTTCCTGAAATACCCCGTAATTAAAAACAGTGATTAATTAGGCTAATTATAATTTTAAAGGCTTAATTACACTTAAACAAATACGAGGGAACAAATCCCGAAGAAAACGGACCTTTAAAATGGGTTAAAAGCATAAATGAACTTTAAAGCACGTTTTTCGAGAAAACCGGGAAAACGTGACTTTAAGCGGGTTAAATAGACTCGTAACAATTTTGGTTAACTAAATAATCATTAATGAATATTAGTGAAGCTTTAGAACCAGTAAAATTAATTAAACGAGAAAATTCCGGAAAACGGGTACCGGTTAGTAAGAACTGTAACAACCGGTAAGTTGCGGGGTGAGAATGCAAATAAACAAACTTAATGTGTCCACCTTGCAAATAAAGAAATTAGAAATCTGTGTGTGGGGAAATAGGGACCGATTTTCCCTCCCTCTCTCATTTCTTTAATAGCTCCTAATACACTAAAGGACAAACATAATAAGTAAAAAGCAAAAATAAGACTCTCTCTCTTCTACTCCATCCCTCTCTCACGTTTTCCCCTCCTTCTCTATTCTCTCTGAATTTCTCTTCTTGCTCCTGCGACAGCCATGGAGAACTAGAGAAACCCACAAAACTCTTCACTTCTCTCCTCTTGTCCAAGCTCAATCTTGCTCCAAAAATTACAAAATTAGTACCATTGTAATCCCCTTGCAAAGGAGAACATTTCCCTCCTTCCAAAAATCGAAAACAACCACTTTCATTTCGGTGGGTATTCTCCACTTGAAGATTCAAGTCCACCATTAGAAGCACCTTCACCTCCTTATCATCTTGAGGTAAAAAGAATTTCGGAAATCCATTATTTCTAGCCCTTGTTTGCATTATAAGAAATTTCAGTTTTTGAACTCTTGGTTCCTTGTTGCTTCAGCCGATTTTGGCTCCTTCTTGGGCTAGGAATATTGTTCCCTTGCTAGTCAAGAACTTCATCCATTCATTGGAAGGTAATACTCATCCTAAACCCTAAAACATTTAAATTCTAGGGTTAGTGCAAAGATGAATGTTAAATGGTAGTGTGTATTGGTATGGTGGTTGTAGTATTGTGCATTGTGTGAGGAAGAACAAAGAAGAAGGAAAGAAGGAAGAAGAGAAGGAAAGGAAAGAAAGAAAACTAGAAAGAACAAGGTAAAGTCTCTTACCTTGAACTAGTTTGGTATTGAGTAATGTAACAGTTTTTGAGGAGTAAAATGAATGATGTATTGAGTAATGAGTAGTAAGTATGTTGTAGTATAATGAGGAATGGTAATGTAACAGTTTTGAAGTTTTTAAATGATGTTTAAAAGCTTGGGAAAACATTGGGTAATGTATGCGTATGTGCATGAAAAATATTGTGGTATATTGAGTAGAATGATGAGTGACTTGATATGGGCATTTGAATGAATGTGTGAGCTGTGAATGTGTGTGGGCAATGTTAAAAATATAGGGGAACCTCTGCCCAAATTTGTATAAAAATTGAAGGACTTAGATGTGAAAGGAGAAAGGGTAACCTAGGTGGTAACTAGGTGTAATTGAGAAGCTTATGTGAGCAGTTTTAGTAGCGTGAAAACAGATTGAGAAAGGTTTAAGTAATGGGAAGAACTAGAGTGGTAAGATAAGGTAATTGGAATGCTAGGAGGAGCATTAGTAGGGGAGTATTGAATGGTAAAGGAAAAAGGAAAAATCTGTAGCATTTATGGAAGAAGAAAACTGTAACAGAGGAGAAAAATTTAACAGTGGAGTGTATTTTGTAACAGATCTTGGTAGAGTGGATTAGGCTAGTTTAAAGTGCTTAATCAATGCTAAAATATGCTAGATTATGTGTAGGAATATTGGGGAAGAAGTTGGTAGAAGTTTGAAGTTGAAACAAAGCTTAAAAACTGTAAATTTGCAATAGGCTGGATTTGTCCTGGTTTGAAACCAGTACGCAAACCAGGACCACCTCTTAAACTTGGCAGAATGCCTTCTCGCTGGAATGGTCCTGGTTTCAAACCAGTACGCAAACCAGGACCACCCCAAAAATACACCCGTAAGTTACTAAAACAAATTGTCCGGGTTGCAAAGTAGCACACAAACCCGGACGATGTCAAAAACTTACCCGTAGCATTTCAAAACATATGGTCCGGGTTGTAAACCAGAGTGTAAACCCGGACCAAGCCTTATTTTCACCCGAGAGTTGTTCCAGTGAGTTGGTCCGGGTTTAAAACCAGGACACAAACCAGGACCACCCCAAATTTTGTCCAGAAAGTGCTTTCTTGCATTCTAATGGTGGGGAATTGAAGGGTAATGATAGTATAAGGTAATTAAGACATGATTAAAGATGTTTAAAGGTCATTAAGGCTATAAACAAGCTTAGAGAATAATTTTAAGTAAGTAACATAAGTAAATGTATTTGAATAATAAGGAATTAGTAAGTAAGCACTGGGAAACTTTAGCAAAGTAATAATAAGGTTAATTATAGATGATTAACCACCCAACTGTATGTATATGCTAGGATTCGAATAGTGAACACCGAAGAGGAGTCGGTGAGTCCAAATCAACGGTGCAAGGTATGATTTCTTCATGCTCTGTATCCTAACCTGGTTACCCCGATTTGTGTGCTTATGTGATCACCAATAAGATAAATGCACGAATCGGACTTATATTGCACTTAACTGTGTTTGAACTATTTTGTTCTTGTTGTATCTTCTTGAACAATTAGTTTGTATAATTCATGAAATGAATGAATGGAAATGAGAAGTATGTGTAAGTATTGTGTACTTGTGTATTGTATGTATGTATGGAAATGAAGTACTGACTTCTACTAATTCCTAACAATCTAACTCCTAACATGAGTAATGAGTAATGGAATGAGTAGAAGCCCGATATAGTTTCGGCCACGCGTGAGGATAAGGAAACACAAGAGGTTGGATCGAATCCTGGCTATAATCTTTTCCTTGGACCAATCCCCTTGAATGGGCAGCATCCTGGATTAGTGGGCCACCCTAAAGCCCGGTGGTGGGATGTAGTAATCCCTGCCCGGAGGTCATACCGACTTGACTTGAGTAAAGTATGTAAGAAGTAAGTATTGTATGTGTATTGGTCTTGACTATTGTAAGTCATTGACCGGGAGTAAAAGAGTATTGAACACCCGACTAACCCGGGTGTGTAAAGAAGCTAACAAGCCTTCTGTGTGAATTGGAGAAGTGTATCTCCGTATTGCGTATTGAGTATGTAATGAGTAAGTATTGTGTATGTATTCTGGAAGATGGTAAGTAAGTATTGGTTGACTTGTATTGTCTTCCAAGCATGCATTGTACTGTGCGTATGTATGTATACCTTGTGTCGTATTGTAGTATCGTGAATGAAAGTATGTATGTATCTAAGTATGTATGTAAGGATGTATGTAAGTATGTATGCATGTATGTATTGCAAAATGAATTGCATGTATTCGACCAAATGGTCGGCGTACCCTCGCTAGTACGCGGGGTATGCGGTTATCATATTCAGCGAAAGCTGACCCCTCGGGGGAACGTTTTTAGTGTGCAGGTACCCGAAGCAGACCTGGTCACAGAAGAGACCGACGGACATGCCTAGATTACTAGGAATGAAAGGTAGATTGTAGTAAATGGTATAAGGCTTGTAGCCTTGAATGTGGAAATGTACCAAGGGGTACACTAGTATGTAAGTTATAAGTATGTAGTTGTGAGAAACGGGTAGTGGATAGACTCTTAGAGAGTATGTATGAACTTGGAGGAAGTGTCGTATTTGCATTTGGAACTTAGTAAACTCGGTATGTGTAGTGTATTATCTTGTATTGAATTATGGAGTATTGCATTGGATGGAGTATTGTATCGAATGGAGTATTGTAGTACTCGGTAAGTAATGGGAGTATGTATTGTATTTGTGTAGTACTCGGATATTCCGGTCCATCAGACCGATGTTGTATGTAGTAGTAGCCTTGTTGGTCACGTGGGTGACTAACGGCAGTGTATCACCCACCGTTGAGTATGTAAGTATCCGCTGCGTGAATCTGTATTGTATAAGGAGATTGGACGATAATGACGGTATTAGCGGTAGGGGTGTTACAAAAAGTGGTATCAGAGCGAAGTGTCGCTCTGATGACTGGAAATACCGAGCTTAGGAAATACCGAGTCAGGATTTGGAAGCTTAGGGCTAAGGGCTGAGTGATAGCGTTAGAGATACGCTAATTAGGGATCACCGGAGTGTACCGGATACCTACAATACCAGTCCCGCCCGCCGCATTCCCCATTGTATAACTTGGAAAAGAACGCCAGAGAGAAGGAAAGTCCTCTCATATTCGGGAAAACCGATCTGGCAGTAGTGAGATATTCCTATAAGAGGAAAGAACCCGACATATAGTGGATTCCAAGAATTGGAAGTCCCGGAGATGATTCCTGGTTGAACAACAATACCCGCACTCAATAGCGGTAGTATGAGCACTCCAACCGTAAGGAGGCTGCAACTTACAACAACATGGGGCGACGTGCTTAGCAGTCGCGAAACCTGGCTAATCAACCAGCAGCTGGAAAAGAAGCACTAAGCGTGCAACAGAGCGGGAAAAGGAGCAGTAACAAAACCCGAGACGCAAGTCTACGGGGCAGTAATAGTAAAGTAACATCAACAACGGCGTACTAGCTGACTAAGGACATAGTCAGGAACGGTTAACTCCAAAAACCACAACGCCAAAAGGTTACAATACCTGGCCGACATAGCTTACACAGCTACAAGAGCATCCACGGGATATAATCCGATAGGACTACAAGAGTAGTGCCTAAACAAGCTAAGGCTCAATAACCACAATAAATGAGCATCAAGGAATAACACTAAACCAAATCAAATGGGAATCTCCAAGGATTGGAGAAGTACCCCGATCAATGACAGTCATGTCAAGATCACAGAGAAACTACTTAAAGGATTAAGTATCTCAATTATAGATCAATAAGATCAAGGGAAGAGTCAACCAGACTACCAAACATGGATGGAAACCATACCGTGACCAGTAGAGGTTTACCCAAAAACCACCAGTACCACGCACTTGCCACGGCAAGTGCAGTAAGGCAGGGACATGTAGAAGAACCCTAACACACCACAAGTACATAGTAATGTACTGTGGCCGTAACAGAACAGCTAAAGGATCACACATCCTAAAAACTGGAAGAATGGAACCTCGGAAAGGCCTGACGGCTTGACCATTGCACAAAGAACATACCAGTCAGCAAGAGCTAAACTTGGTCAAAACCCCAGAACATGGCTATGCCATGAAGAACTTCTTTTAAACGCCGAACTGTTATTTTTCAAAACCAAGATTTCTTTCAAAAACCACAACCTTTCTTTTAAACCTTGGATTTTTAAACAAAACCAACAAGTTACGGTGAGTATCATAGAATGATACAAGAGGAGTTGACAATAGAATACTTCATCTAGGCGTGTGACGAACACTACGAGTGTACCCATTACGGGATGTGGGACAACCGCACTCCGAAGGAGCTTGCGGGCCTGACATGTAGTTGGGTAAGTGGTAACGTATCAACATGGTACCCCACGTATGTATACATGTAGTGTACGACACACGGGAAGTAGTCAACTCCGTTCTACGGACCATGAGTGAGTTCAAATCAGAACAGCTGGACACCTCAGACGATTAAGTATAAAGGAACTCAGAGAATCCATCGGAGGATGAGGAATAAGAACTAGGGAGTGCAAAGAACACATACTAGTAAGTATAGACATTGGATATGTCTCAGGACATCAAGAAAATACATGGCAGCTGGAAAGTATACCCAGCCTAAACACAGTAAGGCAATCACCTAACGTGGACACCAGAATGCTCAACAAACGGGACAGAATTCCCAAGAGCAATTACAAGATTACCACAAATATAATCCATCATCAGAGAGGACATTTAAACCTAGTCTCAAGCACTAGGAACAAGTATAAACAATCTACCCAAGAACGGGAGACGCTATAACCCAAAAGGGAATAGCTCAAATATAATACCACAAGGTGGTATAGTGGTAACGTATCATAAACGTTAGCCGGATGTAACGGCATAACCTAACAACACCCAGGGGCAACCCTCGAAGGGTGTCTGAGTTGACAACAGTCGAACAAGCATCATGATAAGAACACGGGAAATAGAACGAACACTCGGTTAGAGCACCGAAGGGATTTCGCATAATGGGAAATACCCTAAACTACAAGAAGGCACTGATTAGCACCAGATTGCCTAAAGGGCCTCCTATGAACGGAAGCGTGATGTCACGACTTACCACGGAGCCCAGCAATATCTCCATCCTGTGATGGTATACAAGGAGTGGAAACAGGATAAGGAGCTTGCAAGAGCATAGCTCGCAGCAATACGGCTTAAAAGCCATCAACAAACTATATTATGTAAACCTTAATGGTTGCGTAACCCACACTATTTGATAACAAGACTTGCAAGAGATATTGTCTCATACGACAAGAAATCAACAACTGGACCACCAGTTCAAACCCAACATCCTGAGTGGCTTGGAGTAATGGTCAACTCAGTGTCACTGTCGCTAGAACATTAGTCTAGTATACAATTGACGAGCTCTTAACTACCCTTCATGCCTTCTGTAAGCACAGAGGCATAGGAATCGTATTAGTGCCAACATTGCTCTAGTCCACACATGGACACCATGAGAAACTCGAGGAAAGGTATCCCTCGTTAACCAAAGACCACCAATGTGGTGAAGATGTGAACCCTTAGGAAAGGCTTCCATCCACTATAACAACGAAACTTGTGCATAAATATTGCCAAGAGACAACGAATAAGGAAATGAGATTTCCAAACCACTACGCCTACAAGAGGCTGTGAACTGTAGAAGCACATCCCTTTAGAGAATCGAAACTCGAAGGAGTAAGTATACTCCTTATGCACCCAATCATGTGGTGAACCATGGTATAAATACTTACATGGTAAACCTTATCATGAGACCTATGAGTGGAAACACACCCTCAACGGGAACTTTCACCTACTAGTGATAGAATACCCTCCAATTGGAGAACGGGACCAGAAAACCCTCGAAGTTCGGGATGTCCCGGTGATGTACATACAAGTAAAACCGCACCGCTAGAGCCTATAACCAATGCTCAGCACTATGGAGACAGTAATTGTCGAAAACAATCAATGGGTGTGCACACTACACACAATGAATGACCAACGCTCAAGAGAGCTTGCAACATGATAAACCACTTCATCCTTGGTCAACTAAGATATTTGACAAACTATATCATGAATGAGGAAGTAATGTGAGGTAAGCTAACCTACACATGAAACCTAAATTGAAATAAAACATCCCCACAATGGGAAGATAATAGTATTGCGGTATACTACGACAACCGTCATACATATGACTAGG
Source organism: Limonium bicolor (assembly GCA_023374045.1). Classification (NCBI taxonomy): domain Eukaryota; kingdom Viridiplantae; phylum Streptophyta; class Magnoliopsida; order Caryophyllales; family Plumbaginaceae; genus Limonium; species Limonium bicolor. The sequence goes on from CM041778.1 coordinate 106,864,811, forward strand.
AACCTCCTAGTGTTTGTACACCATAAGGAAATGGTGCCAACGATAATGGCAAGGGGTAAAGGTAAGCTACCACAGTAACGGAGACCGTAAAAACGATGTTGTATAGTGAGTAAGAATACGGTGCGCAACAAGCGACCGGAATGAGGAAGTAATTGGACAATGACACGAAGTATAAGTATGAGATGACAAGCAGAAATATTCATCCCTATCACATAAGTGACTTACTGCCAAGCGTTCACGCCTCTGCACTCTGTATGACTGAGTGTTTTGGTATTGCACTCGCGCAGCAATGATCTAAGGCGATAGCTAGGAATATGGGAAATGTAAACCGTAGTAAACCCTTCTTTCACCAACAACATGGCATTAGCCAGTCAAGCAAGCTTAGCAACAAACCGTGCGGCCTAAGGCCAAAGAAGCACGAAGTGTAAGCACACTAACAATCACAAGATGTGAATTCCATGGGAATAAAAGGTGAAAGAAGACTGAAGAAAGTCACTTGGACCGACGCATTGAGAATGCAAGGTCATACAAGCAACAAACACTTGTACTGAACCAGAAGAACTGGTATTATTCAGAAGCTAGTGACAACAGAGGAAGCACTGCAACTAAGTAGCGACTTAACCTCGCCCGACAACAAGTCGGAGGAACTTAATGAATGATCATGGAGGCACGAATAATATGTATAATAGATTACCAGAGAGCTGGTTACAATCTAAAACTCATTGAGTTCAAACAGCGGTAAAAGAATACCACACTGTTGGTAAACCTTAATTCCACAATAGAGGGATAAAAAGGTGATGTATAGCACATTAAGGATAACATGAAGGGCGAGTAACCCAAGTTATCAGGGTCACAGCAGAGAAGCTAGTGGGCCCTAGCTAGGAAATGTAATACACCTAGTAAGTATGAAAGAATGGCTATTAATGCCTTGAAGCCTAATAGGCTAGAACTGAATTAATTATGAGTTAAATAACTCATATAGGAATCCTCGGTGCAAAGACTAAACCATTGGTATGGTTAAGACCCTTTGACCAGAGCATATTGTATAGTATCGTAGTGAAGCTAAACACTTCAGATTGCCAAATCGAGTAAACCAATGTTTAATAGTAACATATGGTAGATTACGTGGGCGTAATCCCTTTTAAGGGGGGTAGAGCGAAAACCGCTTAATGTAAGTTTCATGAAAACACAGAAACTATAATGTGCATAGCACAAATGAGAATCGAGTTGATGATTACTTATGTCAATAAACATAAGTATTCATTCATATTGTAATTGTGGTAATTAGGCACAAGAGATGCGAATACCAGGATGAATATAACCATCTTGTAACCCCAGTGTAAAAGTATTAGTAAAGAGGAGATATAACTCTTGGGGAAACGATAATCCCTGTAGTGTGTGCCTATCTGAAGTTAGACATGGTGAGAAGGGCAAGAATGTGACGAAGACCAAAGGTCAAAGCGGTCCACACCTTAGACCCCGGCCCAAACCATGAGCCTCCTTCATTACCCTGTTCGGGCTCCAATTTGGGCACCAAGCATCAATCCGGGTCCTAGGCCGCATGATCAGGTCCTATATTCCGGCCCCACACTCCATGATCGGGTCCCGTATTCTGGCCCGCACTCTATGATCGGGACCTATATTCCGGCCCCGTACTCTATGACCGGGTCCCGTATTCCGGCCCCGTGCTCTATGACCAGATCCCGCATCCTACACTATGAGACCGGAAGGCTTTACATGGAGAGAAGTGCCAAAATAAAGAAGGTTACTCTAATAAAGTGATAACACATGTACAAAGGTTAACAGATAGACCTCACCCTAGAAAGTCTATAAATAGAGATGAGAGGCTCATTTGTAAAGGGACACAAGATGAGAAGAGAGGGAAAACACTAGAAAGCTCTCTAAAGTTGTAACACCAAAGAAGGAATAAAGATATTGTCTAGAAGTGGATGTAGGCCGGATTATTGGCCGAACCACTATAATTCTCGGTGTTCCGTACGTTTGTGAGATGAGAGGGACCAGTTATGTATTTTCATTTGGCGCCGTCTGTGGGAATCGGACTACTGGAAACAGTAACCACGATTCAGCCATACCACAAAATATGAATGTCAGATTTGAGTGGATCCGGCGAAATTGTGTTTCGTGTGGTCTGGCGCGAGAAGATGATTGTTTCGATTAAGCAAGAATGGATTGATTTTGAAGCTCATAGAATGTTTAAAGGTTGAACGAGAGGAAGTCTTGGCTCCAAGGTCAATTTACAAGAATCGAGAATAAAAAAAAAGAGATAAGGGGAACCGCAACCATCGGGGATCAAAAGAAGATCAAAGAAAGGAGATCGCAGAATTCACGCCATTGGAATCAATTCCGAAATGAAAATTGACGGAGATTTCCAACAACAAAAAATGAAATAAGAAATTGGAATTGAGGATCCTGATTCAGAGCGTTGAACGATCGAAGTAGGAAGTTTAACTGCAAAAAAGCAACCACGATCCAACCAAGCCACGATTTTCGATTCATGATTCTGTTCATTGCTTCGGAGTAAAGAAAGCTACGACAAATTCGGCGTGACGAAGCCACGAAGGGATATCATGAGCAGGTCAAGAAATAGGGGAAATGCGTAAGAAGATGGAACGGAAACAATCACACCGAATAGGCGTACGAGCAAAATGAGGATTCTGCCCAAATCGGCCCTCCTCAACAGCAGAATCTGAGCGTTCAATTCTCTTGACGATCGGTGTGATACCGGCCTCGATTGGACGCCAGTATTCGATTAGGTTCGAAATCGTCAAAGTTGCGAATTATACTCCAGTTAATTATGGAAGTAAAGGCTTCGAAATCCGATTCCAACGGCGAGTTCGACTTCGGTTTTGGCTTAACCCGAGGGAAAGGGATGAAGATCTCCGGTTGAATGGAATATAAAGAATTTAGGGGATCGAAAAACAACAGTTCAGAGATCTGTTAATCGATCGCTACTCGGAAAGCAATTTCAGAAATCAGAAGGAAGAACCCTATCGATTAATGGGGAATGATAAAAGATCAGGAAGCAAAGCCAACGCTTAATTTCTCCCCCTACTAAAATATTCTTTAGTCGTTCTTTTGTTTATACTTTAAAGAACTTTTATCTCATTCTCGTATTAACTCAGGATCGTAAGTCTTCTTTCTTAAAGGAGGCATTGCTCGTGGCTATTGATTGAGCAGAAGATTCTTCCGGCTGTATGCGTCCCGCCCTACTTCGGGAATGTGAAGTGGAAGGAGGGCCAGGCATCTCAATTCGGCCGAAAGACATCAGCTGGAAAGCATGTCAAACAGCCGATTGATAAGATATGAAGATGTGTTCGTCAGGCTTCAGCGAATTTATCTCCTGGGATTCCGGCGTTGTTCCTCTAGGCGCCACTTCCGATTCAGACCCGGCCGCAATGTTACAACTTGAAGTCCCGACGTCATCTCCAAATTCAGGTCTGGGCACAAGTAACTCGGTGGCCAAGGGCTCACCAGGTGATTTCCTGACCAGGGCGTTGCGGTAAATAAAGAAAGATCCCAAAGCCACTCGGAGGCTCCAAAATTAGTATTATCAAGAAGTCAACTGCGAAGCCTGCAGCAAGAAGTTACTTCAACCAAGTCAGAGGTTAAAGAGTAGGAAATTTCGCCATCGACATCAATCTGTTTAAAACTAAGAGATGATGACCGAAGTCCATGACCGGAAGACAGCCGGACTTCCTGGCCGCATCGATTTCCTTGGCCGTAGCGACTCCCATGGCCGCACCTCATTCCTTGATTCTCTTGGCCGCATCGATTCACTTGGCCGCATTCAACGAGACCAAAGGAGCCTGAAATCGGGAAGGTTAACAAATTCAATAGCAGCAATCATGACAAGAGGACTGGAGCGAAAGGCGAGCAACAAAGAATCCAGTGTAGGACATTAAGGAGAAGAATCAGTCTTGGCCGCATCACATCGACTTCTTCGCCGCAGCAATTTCTTGCCGCATCAGTTCTTGGCCGCATCAGCTACTTGACCGCATCGATTTCTTGGCCACAGCAAACTTCATTCGCCGCATCAAACTTCATTCGCCGCATCAAACTTCATTCGCCGCATCAAACTTCATTCGCCGCATCAAACTTCATTCGCCGCATCAACTTCCTTGGCCGCAATAGATTGCCTTGACCGCACCAAACTTCCTTTGCCGCACCAAGACCGCATCCTCAAGTGCAAGGCTGGACGATATCCTCAGCTCAAAACCAAGAGACGTCTTCCCTCCAGGCAAAACTGGGAGTCGATTGAGACAAAGAAGGAAAGAGCTAGAAGTCGTAAAATCAACAGCTCTTAACGGTATGAACATCCCCTCTTTTTTCTCAAAATCAAGGTAAAAATTCTAAAATCTATATTTAAAAAGCATTTAACATCCGTGGTGGTAATTCGAATCCTGAGTTACATTCCCTTCTGCTGGTAAATCGGAGAATTTTTCTTCAAGTACCCTGATGAATATCTGTGTATATAATCTGGGTTCTAACGATGTTAGTGAATCTATGTGTGTTGTGTTACTGATTGAGGTATGAAATAGCAAAAATTACCAGATTAAATTTAATCAGGTTTAAGATATTTACCACATCTGGCTATAAACTTAAATTTGTTGCGATCTACTTCGTGTTTTTGATTAAAAACCGGACTCTGTACTAATGAGAGTACCGGCTTCAAGTTCTCTTACTTCAGTCGTGTTTATTGCTATTACCTGTGTCATATTTTCAGAAATTTTTGAACTATTCTCATGCCTGAACTAAATATTAGTATGTGCCTTAAATATACTGACAATAGCAGCACACTTTGGTTTTTCTTCAGTCTTTTATAAAATCATTTGTTAATGCTGTTTATGTGATCACTTCGTATTTTTTGAATTACCTCAAGCCTTCGTTGTTCTCTTAAGATTTTGCCACAAGCAGTTTTTTCCAACAAAGTTTACAAAAGCCTCTTTGCTTAAAACCATGCGTATTGCTATGTTATTATTTTTGATCTGTCTACAAGCCGCATTAAGACCGCATCTTTAAAACTGACTGCATCGCCATGATTATAAAAAGAGTTCCGATATCTATAAAGGGTTGCCTGTAAATAGCCTTGTGTAATTTTCTACAGTCACTTTTTGACTAAAATTGTGCTGCTATTTTAAAACCTGAGACTGTATGCATTCTTGAGTCAACCATTTGCTTAATTTGCTGATATCTTAGAGCTTGTTTCAAAGGCTTTTCCAACCAATCCTTTCCAAACTGTTGCTTCTGTTTGAGTACCATAGCAAAAGCTTTGTCTACTTGACATCTCAAGTGATGCTCATACTCATTTGTTTTCTACTGTCACTTTCTACTGGTTGCGCAAGCTCCAATGCTTAAAATCTAAGAGTATTCAAGGAATTTGATGGAAAAAGTTGAAACAACTATTATGGTAATTTTTAATGCCATGAAAATCACTCTCTACTTACCACCTGAAATCAAATCGACCACTCAAGTATATGCACAAATATACTGCTGTCAGTTTTTCCAAGTGTGAGCATCATGTACTGCTGTGTTAATAATGTTCATTTCGGCAACTTTTATCTTTTGGCTATATGCGCCTTTATCTACTTGCCTGCAAAAAATATTCATGAAAACATCCTTGCGCGAGAAAGTATGAATGGGATAGTAATCAGGGTCGACAAGCAATTTTGTTTTCGGTCTCCTTACTAATATATCTGCTCTGTTACATGAAATGGTCAAACATATCTTCAAAACCATCTTCGCTGAAAAGCACTGGGGTGGAAAGTAGATCCATATAGTAGTTCTTTTTGTTTAAATTATGCGGTATAAATAGCATAGCTTTCGTAAAAAAAAAACTTTCTTTTGCGTAATGCTGCTGTTACCACTTCAACCAACACATGGCAAAGCAGTATACTTTACTTTTCATAATGCTTTGAAACAATGTCCATATTTGTCTAGTATTCCGTATGATTCAGATGATTACTTGTTTCCTCATACTAAGTAAAGTCTTCACCGCTTCTGTCTTATGCTCCCGGAAAATCTTGGTTATGCAAATGTTCCAGCAAGCTTAGAAATAATGGTGTGTAGCCGCACACTGCAATTGCCTCTGATTATTAGATGATGAGGCTCAGCGATTACAACAATTACAGTGATATCGCTTTCAGCTGGTTTTTAACACATTCTTTTACATCTTTAACAAGTTCCTTCTTTTATCACAGCAATCTTATGATTGCCATTATATGACACTATCTTCAATTCGCTAAAAGTACTTTTCTAATTCAAAGACCAGTATGAAGCTTTGACATCCGGCTCAACGAATTTCAGTATTTAATTTAAGCATTTTTATTCATTTTAAATGTTTTTTCCGGTAGTCTGAGCATTTGGTTGTTTGATTAAATGATTTTAAGTGCTTTGATAGGCTGCTTTAGGTAGGGTAGCCTCAGCGAAATAGGGCCTTGAATATAAGACCATTCTTTATCCAACTGTAACTACTATTGCATTGCATACTTTGCATGACATCATAAAATGTTCATAGCCTGTTTGCAACCTCTGTGAAATCTTTTCATTGGTATTATTTCAATTAGATCAGCAGTAAAATTCTTCTGATTAAGGCTTTGACCTTTTCTTGCTTTTGGAGTATACTGATATTTTATCTCCTCCCTAAGTATAAGCCTAATTGTCTGCTAAATACTTCTCAATTACATGCCGCAAACAGGCTGTAGCATTTGTGTATATTAATGGATAAGAATACTTTTTCCAACAAGTATGCGCAGCAGTGATAGTACATTCACTAACACTCTTCTTGACAAATTTAAAACTATTTCATGTTGGCACCACTAGAGTTGAAGAACATGCAAGCTCAAAGAGAAGGTATTTTAATTTGAAAGCCCGTGCGCTTCAGACAAGGAGCTGTTACAGAGATTCAAGCTCGACAGAAAACCAATATTTGAAGTTGTTCCTCGGTGACTGCCCAGTTGGCTGTTGTTGTCTGCAACTAACATGGCGCGCACAGAAGCAAAGAAGCAAGTATACAAATTATCAATTAAAGGAGTAGACTGCTCCAATAAATCCGAGCAGCGTCTCGGATCAAGATCGGGCAACACCTTCAGCTTAGACCCGTTGCTGCTGTAAAAACTCATTCCTACACCTGCAAGGGAGAAGAGATAGCAACCGGAAGTATGACGGTTTAGGGTGGCAGTGGCTACAAGATTCACATGTAGCAGCAAAAAAAAATTGTGCGAGGGATCACAAACAGAGGGCCATAATTCAAGAAGCGCAAGGATGAATGGATATTCGACCAGGCCTGGCGTCCAATGGCAGCAGCGGAAAAATCACAACTCAGAAGGACGGTGTCGAACAGCACATGGCAGTCTTCAAAATTCAACTTCCAAACATAACCAAGTTGAACGCAACTATGCTTTGATCACGTACAAACGATCTTGACAGCAATATATGGCACAGCAATTGGAGCCGTAAGCTTCTGTGCAGCCGGAGCGCTTGGAAAAAGAGTGTGAAAACTGGAAATTTATTATCCCCGCTCCGGTATCTTATTTTCAATGGGCAAAGCAAAAAGATTGCCTGGGTCCAGCTAACGTCTGAAATATTGCCCAAGCAAGCTCAGGAAAGAAAGAGTATCCCATGGCGTTAAGAAATGTCTTGGGACAGGGAGAAGGCACAACTAGCTCTGAATCCATGAAGCAAGCAGGACTTCTATGGTTTGCTCCTTCAAAATAGCAAAATTCATCTCTGTCAGAATCGCGGACCAAGGTTAACAGATAAATTTCTTCCGCAAAAAGAAAGGCTAGTCTCGACCGGAGAGTTGAACGGAGGATGAGGTTTTGATCTCCAGAAAATCTCGTATCCAACCTTCAGAGAGCTTAACTAATTACTGAAGCAAACAGGAAGTACCATAGGTCACGTGACCAGGCCTTAAACATTAAAAGGTAGTCTCCAGAGAGAACAAAATATTGAGGCGGTCACTCATCCAGAGAAGAAGGGTACACTTTAAAAGCATATGAAAATCTTCAAAAGTGCTAACTTAAATTTGAAGAAAGTGCAGGTACCTTTTTCCAGGGGACTGATCACCCCCTGAGGTAATCAAAGAAAGCACCGGCCAACGAGCCGCAGGCACTTGTGCCTTGAAAGTAAAAGAAAGCACCGGCCAACGAGCCGCAGGCACTTATGCCTTGAAAGTAGAAGAAAGCACCGGCCAACGAGCCGCAGGCACTTATGCCTTGAAAGTAAAAGAAAGCACCGGCCAACGAGCCGCAGCACTTATGCCTTGATAGTAAAAGAAAGCACCGCCAACGAGCCGCAGGCTTATGCCTTGAAAGTAAGCACCGGCCAACAAGCCGCAGGCTATCATGCCTTGAAAGTAAGCACTGGCCAACGAGCCACAGGCTATCATGCCTTGAAAGTAAGCACCGGCCAACGAGCCGCAGGCTATCATGCCTTGAAAGTAAGCCGGCCAACGAGCCGCAGGCACTTGTGCCTTGAAAAGTAACACTTTGGGTTGAAATGAAACCCGGCCATCGAGCCAACAAAAAAAACCCATCTCTGGCCCCATCAGGAGCTCTGGTCGCCTGTAATGGGTGCATTGTTAGGTGTGGGACGCCGCACCATACTTGAATCACAAGTACCATCCTTTGGCTAGCATAAGCAAAATTGGGAAAATATATTATCTTATTCTCCCTTTAAGGGAACTATCATCCTTTGGCTAGTATAAGCAAAGATTTAATCATCATATTATTTCACCCTTTCAAAAAGGGAATGGTTCTTATAAAAAGAACCATTGGTCTCCTTCATGAAGATCTTATTATGGACTTCTGGACTTGGATTTCTGGCATTCTTAAGTATTATATATCAGAACATCAGGGGATCCATCCATCAAGATATTATGGGATCCGTCCATCAAGATATATTATCTCAAAGATTTATGTCCCAGCATTACCAATTTGTCAAGATTCATAAGAAAAACACTTGTGGGACTTTTGGTTGTACTAATTGTACCGATTTTTGTAAGTTCATGTTTCTTTGTAAAAACTAAAGAAAAAGAACTTGTGGGACTAGGGGATAGGAGAAAGGAGGAAAATGTAAATTTCTATCTCTTTTTTTGTAAGTTCCACTTTTTTAAGCACAAAAGTAGAACTTGTGGGACTGATGAGAAGGGCAAGAATGTGACGAAGACCAAAGGTCAAAGCGGTCCACACCTTAGACCCCGGCCCAGACCATGAGCCTCCTTCAGGACCCTGTTCGGGCTCCAATTTGGGCACCAAGCATCAATCCGGGTCCTAGGCCGCATGACCAGGTCCTATATTCCGGCCCCGCACTCCATGATCGGGTCCCGTATTCTGGCCCGCACTCTATGAGGACCTATATTCCGGCCCCGTACTCTATGACCGGGTCCCGTATTCCGCCCCGTGCTTATGACCGGATCCGCATCCTACACTATGAGACCGGAAGGCTTTACATGGAGGAAGTGCCAAAATAAAGAAGGTTACTCTAATAAAGTGATAACACATGTACAAAGGTTAACAGATAGACCTCACCCTAGAAAGTCTATAAATAGAGATGAGAGGCTCATTTGTAAAGGGACACAAGATTAGAAGAGAGGGAAAACACTAGAAAGCTCTCTAAAGTTGTAACACCAAAGAAGGAATAAAGATATTGTCTAGAAGTGGATGTAGGCCGGATTATTGGCCAAACCACTATAATTCTCGGTGTTTGTACGTTTGTGAGATGAGAGGGACCAGTTATGTATTTTCACATGGCATTACGATGCTTGAGTCGGTATAAACCGATGTATAACCTAGAGGAAATCGAGTTCCCTAGGTGATTGTCTTGAGACAATTGAGAATGAGTAGTGGACGGAGCTCCACAAGTATTGTATTCTTAAAAAGTAGTACGGATTAACTATGAGTAGTAGAGGAATGTAACCCACGAGTGGTGTATTCGTAAGTATGTTATTGGAAGTAAATTGAGGACAGCTGAATTTCATAAGTAATGTATTCCCTAGTCAGAATAGTAGAGATAATAGAGGGTAATGGAAGAAAGTAGAGAAGATTGATGAAATGAGCATTTAGGCATCGAATTCCGAGGAAAGTATTTGGGAAGTAGATTGAGAATGATTGATGGACTGAATTCCATCCTTTGGAGTTGTGTGAAATTGTAATTATGACTAGGAGGAGTAAAAAGGTAGAAAATGAAAATGATTGAGTTATCTGTTGTTTGAAACGGATGTGGGAAGTCGAACTTGATCCTGATCAGATCAAGGGAAGCCGAACACAAAATGGGGTGGAAAGATAGTTCAACACTGATGCTGATCACATCAGGGTCGAATGATTCTTGAAGCTCCCCTCAAGTGGTCACAAGAATCACGCAAGGGTAGAGGCAATAAATACAAACTGGAATTTGGAGTTGTATGCTTTGGGAAAATTTCTAAGTAGTAGTTGCGAAAGAATTTTTTTTCTTTCTTAGCCTGAAGATGAAGGATTTGCTGGAAGCGTATGCCTGAGAAGGTAGTAGAGTATCGTATTGTATTATTCCAAGGGCAGCGGGACATAGAAGAGTCCTGTGTCTAGATGACCTGAGTGCCTGCGGGATTGTAAGGTGTACTGCATTGCTTCGGGTTAGCATTGCGTAGTATGTATGTATTGTAATTGTATTTTGTTGGCACATGCAGTGCTAATTGTATTTATTGGCACAATGTAGTGCTAGTAGTATTCAGTATGTAGCACAATGAGTACGGTATGTGTATGGTATGGGTGTAATGAGTAACGCATTTGTGTTGTACGGTATATGACATGAATGACATTGTGAATTGTGTTGTGAATGTATCGTGGAATGTGCGAGTTGAATGGAGTATCGTGTATGGATTGTGTATTGTGTATGGTATTTGAACTGAGTATGTTGCATGGTATCTGAATTGTGTATGCTGGTAGTGTAAGAATTGTGAACACCTTGTAAGGTGGTAATAGAATGTATTGTGGCAAATGAGTAGTAATGGTAAACCGTAACCTTGAGCAACTTTGAGGGCAAAGTTTCTTAAGGGGGGTAGATTGAAATACCCCGTAATTAAAAACAGTGATTAATTAGGCTAATTATAATTTTAAAGGCTTAATTACACTTAAACAAATACGAGGGAACAAATCCCGAAGAAAACGGACCTTTAAAAGGGGTTAAAAGCATAAATGAACTTTAAAGCACGTTTTTCGAGAAAACCGGGAAAACGTGACTTTAAGCGGGTTAAATAGACTCGTAACAATTTTGGTTAACTAAATAATCATTAATGAATATTAGTGAAGCTTTAGAACCAGTAAAATTAAACGAGAAAATTCCGGAAAACGGGTACCGGTTAGTAAGAACTGTAACAACCGGTAAGTTGCGGGGTGAGAATGCAAATAAACAAACTTAATGTGTCCACCTTGCAAATAAAGAAATTAGAAATCTGTGTGTGGGGGAAATAGGGACCGATTTTCCCTCCCTCTCTCATTTCTTTAATAGCTCCTAATACACTAAAGGACAAACACAATAAGTAAAAAGCAAAAAAATAAGACTCTCTCTCCTACTCCATCCCTCTCTCACGTTTTCCCCTCCTTCTCTATTCTCTCTGAATTTCTCTTCTTGCTCCTGCGACAGCCATGGAGAACTAGAGAAACCCACAAAACTCTTCACTTCTCTCCTCTTGTCCAAGCTCAATCTTGCTCCGAAAATTACAAAATTAGTACCATTGTAATCCCCTTGCAAAGGAGAACATTTCCCTCCTCCCAAAAATCGAAAACAACCACTTTCATTTCAGTGGGTATTCTCCATTTGAAGATTCAAGTCCACCATTAGAAGCACCTTCACCTCCTTATCATCTTGAGGTAAAAAGAATTTCGGAAATCCATTATTTCTAGCCCTTGTTTGCATTATAAGAAATTTCAGTTTTTGAACTCTTGGTTCCTTGTTGCTTCAGCCGATTTTGGCTCCTTCTTGGGCTAGGAATATTGTTCCCTTGCTAGTCAAGAACTTCATCCATTCATTGGAAGGTAATACTCATCCTAAACCCTAAAACATTTAAATTCTAGGGTTAGTGCAAAGATGAATGTTAAATGGTAGTGTGTATTGGTATGGTGGTTGTAGTATTGTGCATTGTGTGAGGAAGAACAAAGAAGAAGGAAAGAAGGAAGAAGAGAAGGAAAGGAAAGAAAGAAAACTAGAAAGAACAAGGTAAAGTCTCTTACCTTGAACTAGTTTGGTATTGAGTAATGTAACAGTTTTTGAGGAGTAAAATGAATGATGTATTGAGTAATGAGTAGTAAGTATGTTGTAGTATAATGAGGAATGGTAATGTAACAGTTTTGAAGTTTTTAAATGATGTTTAAAAGCTTGGGAAAACATTGGGTAATGTATGCGTATGTGCATGAAAAATATTGTGGTATATTGAGTAGAATGATGAGTGACTTGATATGGGCATTTGAATGAATGTGTGAGCTGTGAATGTGTGTGGGCAATGTTAAAAATATAGGGGAACCTCTGCCCAAATTTGTATAAAAATTGAAGGACTTAGATGTGAAAGGAGAAAGGGTAACCTAGGTGGTAACTAGGTGTAATTGAGAAGCTTATGTGAGCAGTTTTAGTAGCGTGAAAACAGATTGAGAAAGGTTTAAGTAATGGGAAGAACTAGAGTGGTAAGATAAGGTAATTGGAATGCTAGGAGGAGCATTAGTAGAGGGAGTATTGAATGGTAAAGGAAAAAGGAAAAATCTGTAGCATTTATGGAAGAAGAAAACTGTAACAGAGGAGAAAAATTTAACAGTGGAGTGTATTTTGTAACAGATCTTGGTAGAGTGGATTAGGCTAGTTTAAAGTGCTTAATCAATGCTAAAATATGCTAGATTATGTGTAGGAATATTGGGGAAGAAGTTGGTAGAAGTTTGAAGTTGAAACAAAGCTTAAAAACTGTAAATTTGCAATAGGCTGGATTTGTCCTGGTTTGAAACCAGTACGCAAACCAGGACCACCTCTTAAACTTGGCAGAATGCCTTCTCGCTGGAATGGTCCTGGTTTCAAACCAGTACGCAAACCAGGACCACCCAAAAATACACCCGTAAGTTACTAAAATAAATTGTCGGGTTGCAAAGTAGCACACAAACCCGGACGATGTCAAAAACTTACCCGTAGCATTTCAGAACATATGGTCCGGGTTGTAAACCAGAGTGTAAACCCAGAAAAGCCTTATTTTCACCCGAGAGTTGTTCTAGTGAGTTGGTCCGGGTTTAAAACCAGGACACAAACCAGGACCACCCCAAATTTTGTCCAGAAAGTGCTTTCTTGCATTCTAATGGTGGGGAATTGAAGGGTAATGATAGTATAAGGTAATTAAGACATGATTAAAGATGTTTAAAGGTCATTAAGGCTAAAACAAGCTTAGAGAATAATTTTAAGTTAGTAACATAAGTAAATGTATTTGAATAATAAGGAATTAGTAAGTAAGCACTGGGAAACTTTAGCAAAGTAATAAGTAAGGTTAATTATAGATGATTAACCACCCAACTGTATGTATATGCTAGGATTCGAATAGTTGAACACCGAAGAGGAGTCGGTGAGTCCAAATCAACGGGTGCAAGGTATGATTTCTTCATGCTCTGTATCCTAACCTGGTTACCCCGATTGTGTGCTTATGTGATCACCAATAAGATAAATGCCGAATCAGACTTATATTGCACTTAACTGTGTTTGAACTATTTTGTTCTTGTTGTATCTTCTTGAACATTAGTTTGTATAATTCATGAAATGAATGAATGGAAATGAGAAGTATGTGTAAGTATTGTGTACTTGTGTATTGTATGTATGTATGGAAATGAAGTACTGACTTCTACTAAATTCCTAACATGAGTAATGAGTAATGGAATGAGTAGAAGCCCGATATAGTTTCGGCCACGCGTGAGGATAAGGAAACACAAGAGGTTGGCACCCGAATCTTGGCTATCTTTTCCTTGGACCAATCCCCTTGAATGGGCAGCATCCTGGATTAGTGGGCCACCCTAAAGCCCGGTGGTGGGATGTAGTAATCCCTGCCCGGAGGTCATACCGACTTGACTTGAGTAAAGTATGTAAGAAGTAAGTATTGTATGTGTATTGGTCTTGACTATTGTAAGTCATTGACCGGGAGTAAAGAGTATTGAACACCCGTATTGCGTATTGCGTATTGAGTATGTAATGAAAGTATTGTGTATGTATATTCTAGAAGATGGTAAGTAAGTATTGGTTGACTTGTTGTCTTCCAAGCATGCATTGTACTGTGCGTATGTATGTATACCTTGTGTCGTATTGTAGCATTGTGAATGAAAGTATGTATGTATCTAAGTATGTATGTAAGGATGTATGTAAGTATGTATGCATGTATGTATTGCAAAATGAATTGCATGTATTCGACCAAATGGTCGACGTACCCTCGCTAGTACGCGGGGTATGCGGTTATCATATTCAGCGAAAGCTGACCCCCTCGGGGGAACGTTTTTAGTGTGCAGGTACCCGAAGCAGACCTGGTCACAGAAGAGACCGACGAACATGCCTAGATTACTAGGAATGAAAGGTAGATTGTAGTAAATGGTATAAGGCTTGTAGCCTTGAATGTGGAAATGTACCAAGGGGTACACTAGTATGTAAGTTATAAGTATGTAGTGTGAGAAACGGGTAGTGGAGACTCTTAGAGAGTATGTATGAACTTGGAGGAAGTATCGTATTTGTATTTGGAACTTAGTAAACTCGGTATGTGTTTGTATTATCTTGTATTGAATTATGGAGTATTGCATTGGATGGAGTATTGTATCGAATGGAGTATTGTAGTACACGGTAAGTAATGGGAGTATGTATTGTATTTGTGTAGTACTCGGATATTCCGGTCCATCAGACCGATGCTGTAGTAAGTAGTAGTAGCCTTGTTGGTCACGTGGGTGACTAACGGCAGTGTATCACCCACCGTTGAGTATGTAAGTATCCGCTGCGTGAATCTGTATTGTATAAGGAGATTGGACGATAATGACGGTATTAGCGGTAGGGGTGTTACATTTCCTAACGCAAGTTTCTCCTCTTGCTGCTTGTGCATGACCGAGTTTTGTGCCCAAATTCCTGAGAAAAACTGGAACAAGTTCGCGTGAACGGACAAGGGTATCGAGGACACCCAATAACCACGCCATCCCCGTTTATGTCTATCGCAAGGTAAAGTGTCACCGGTTCTGTTTACTTCCTTGTCTTTTGCTCCCTTTTTCTCTGCTTTGCTCCGCCCGAAAGCTCCATGCTCAGTCCCTCTAAACTTGTTGCTCTTCTTTTGTTTCACCCCTGCATGCAAGCCTACTGTTGGATCGTTGAGAGGTGGTGATAATTCCCTCCCTGTGCTCTCGAAGTAAAAGCCGAGAGACATGAAGCCCCGGCTGTTTAAACTCCTCTATTTACTCTGTTTGATGTCCCAAACGTGAGTACTGACTCCCTTGGTTGTTCAACCTTTCTCATGCATGAAACTTTCTTGGAGAGCTCCGCAAGGTTGCGCCAAATAAGTGCCCAGAAGCTCATCGCCAAACGGTCCCCAAAATCAGATGCAAGGTGAGGCCACTCCCTGCTATGACATCCTTACCCTCTGTTCTTAATACACCCACTAACTCGAAATTCCTCTCTGTGCTTGTTCGATGTAAAGCCAAGGGCCACCAGTCAAAAACCGCCAACCAGAATCTGAAAGCCAACCCAAGAAGAAATCCCCTCCTAACCAAGGTAAAAGAAAAAAAAAAGAAACAACTGCCGAGAACTTGGCATTTTAGCTCCTAAAATATGTTCTGGAAAGAATAACCCCTCACCTGGCGCTTGTTTTTTGCGTAGGGGCGAAAATAGACCAAATGGTATCAAGAACTACTCAGGGAGAAACAACCCCAAAACCCCAAGATGGTAACCCAACTCCACACCCTAGACCTATGCTCAACTTGTGTAAAATTCTGTTTGAAATTCATTGGTAAATCTTGTAACAATGCGTGTAAAAATGCTCTCTACTGTGAGGTTAAAATTCTGGCGGAAGTGGTGGTCTGAACACCAAGTTTAAGGGTTAAAAAGAAAAAGAAAACAGGCTTGGAAGCTACCGAAAACTAGTGCGAGGAACTATGGGTATTAAGCTGGTAATTACTACAAAAAAATCTGATTATATGTGGTTTGTTGAATTAGCAAGTTGGTGAGGTAAGAACTAATCATTGAGCTATAAGCTTTCTGTCTGGTTGCCGAAGAGGCATGATCTTGGCCTGGAAACTTTTGAGTGAAGAACTGTCGAGAAACCAAGACTAGGTGGCTTAGGAAAAATCGTGCAAAAAGGTCTAATGACTACCTGTGGAAATAGGTTAGAGTGTACTAGCAGAACGAGGGAAAACTAGAGTACTTAGAGTGCAAACCTGTTACACTTCTGCTGGTCTGAAGCACTATTGTTCAGGAGGTATTAGTCTGGATTGTTATGGGAAAACTCCTTGATTAACTTGGGAAAACAATGTCACTAAATGACGGAGAAAACGATTGAGAAATGCGGTCAATGGCTTAAGATTTGAGTGACGACTTGATGAAGATGATACAGAAGGTCGGTTGCTGCAGTTCTGAAATTATGCATTGCGCTAGAGGGATAGTGATAGGGGACTTGGGGGAAAATACATAACTAAACAGCCAGAGAAAACTAGCTAGACCAAAACCAAGAGATGACTAGGCAATAGAGTGCCGAAACTTGATTAAACCGATCAGTATTGGAGTCTTTTTTTAAATTTCTCCGGTTTCAGTATATGATAGTGTAAGGGGACTATCAGCGGGGTTTTGAGAATGGTCTTAGGTTTAAACCCTTGCTAAGGCACCAAACTAAAAGAGTATACTAGATCGACGTTATAACAACTGGAGTGTATATATACACATATATTTGCGTACTGTTGAGTACCAATACATAACAAAAATTGATAGGTGTATTTGGTATTTCAAATGATTAAGGCGTACACATGTAATAGTTAGGTATATATAATAACCAACGATGGTTATAGTTAGGAAAAACATATATATATATATATATATATATATATATATATATATATATATATATATATATATATATATATATATAAAAAAAAAATATAGATATATATATATTATATATAACCAATTAAGAGTATTCGACATTTCTAAATGTTGACGCATGATCAGGGGGGGAATATGATTAGTATGGGAAGAAAACAAATTATCATTGTACCAAACCGAGAGAGGGAAGGGGTAGGTATGTGGGCTAGTTAAGTCCTAAATATGTGGAGATGATTATGGGCTGAAAATTTGATTAATGAAATTAAGAAATTATGGCCTATTAAAGTTACTTCATATGTAAATGACGAAGGAAATAATTGAAACAGATCGGGGTAAAAATAGCTGCAAGATTGTAACCATCTTGAGGACATTTAAATGCCACTTCGGAAATTGCTAGTAGGCTATTTTAAGGCCAGGTAATTACGACTATCTCAGTAATAGTATAAATCCTGTAGGAAGCCGTGGGTAATAGGTGGGTTTGAGACATTTCAATGTCGTTGATGGTTTGGGTTATTTATGGGGGCGCTTGTTGAGGTTGTGGATGAATTTGAGCGTAAACTAAATTAAGTATGAGGTTATATAAATTCCTGGGGGAAAAACTATCATGATAGTAATGATAACTATTCGGGAACATCTTAGAAAATATAGACATATTTGTAAGCTTGCTTGATGGCTTAAGCAAAATTTTGGAAAAACCGTATAAGGATTTATATATCTATATATATATGTACTTTATATACATAAATAAACAAAAAAGAGGCCGAGGTGTGATAAAAAGAAATATAAGGTATAATTAGTAATAATGACTGACAGGGATAGCCCTCCGGATTTTTATAAGTATGAAATATGTATTTTATAAAATAAAAGGGAGTAAATTGTGAACTAGGAAACCATAGGGTTTTCGTAAATACCATCAAATTGGTCAAAGAATAATTTAAGTGGTCAACTTTGACCACCTAGGATAATCATCCTAAGTATTTAAGGGAATATTAAGTCAAAAAGAATAACAAAATTACTATATGGATTTAGAAGTAGTTGGGCAATTAAATGGAAACAAGACCAACGTGAACTTAAGAAGAGTTTAGGGCGGAAGTGAAGAGGTTGGAGGGATTGTAAGATTGTATGTGAATAAAAAGGGAGGTGAATGTGAACCTAAAGTAGAGAGGAACCAAACTGAAATAGTAAGCACAAGTAAAGGTTCAGGAGGTTAATCGGTTAAATGAAGAAGATAACAAGTTATGGTTTAACTAGAAATTTAACAAGGGCGTAAGGAATCTAGAAACGGTCCAAGTGTTTACTTGAGAACTAAGGTAGGACGAAGTTTAAATGACTAGACATGAAAACTACTTCCAACATAGGTTCCGAATTCAACTTAGGAAGTAGGACTAATGATGTCACTTATATCGCTTAGTGAATACCATAAGAAGTTTTACGAACAATGACGTATTGAACAGAGTTATTAACTCATCCGTATAACCGTTACAGGATCGTAGCGCTCGGGAGGCGGGAAACCCTAGTGCGAGCTTTTACAGCGACTGATAAGAGGTATGGACATGTGTGGTTCGTATGTTGCCGTGTTACACGGCTTGTTTGCTTTGTGTGCTGTGTGCTTTGTGTGAAAATGACATAAGATCAAAGCATGAAATTGGATTACTTGTTTATCACGTTGTACGATTTCTATATCATTGTTGAATATATCATTGCGCGCACACAGTAGTTTAGTCCCTTTCGCGTTAGGGAACTTTGAGATGAGACTCAACGAACTATGTAAACAAAGAAACTACATAAAGTGAAAACTATACGAGAACTACTACGAATTTTGAAAAAAAAGAAAACGCTATAAGGGGAACTCCTCTCTAAACCATTGAGGACTACCATGACACCCACTATGGTGTCTATGCTTTAATGATAATGAAGAGCAAGTCTCCTTTGGTGAGACATGACGAACCACGTAGACAAAACAAAGAACTATACAAAGAGACAACTCCTCTCTAACTTTAGAGGACCGCTAATGACACCCACTATGGTGTCGAGATTATAATGATAATGAAACGAAAAGTACCAACTGTGAAACATGAGAACAACCCGGGAAGACAACAGCTCGGGCCGCGCGGTATGGATGATCGGGAGTTGGTATCTGCATCAGATCCTTCGACCGTCTATGATGGAATATATTTTGGTGAAGCACATCCCGGAGTCCAGAGGTGACTTCCGCTTCCTTGACCCTGGTGTCGGGAATGGGGGAGTGATAAATTGGTGAAGCACATCCCGGATCTGGAGATGACTTCCGCTTCCTTGACCCTGGGTGTCGGGAATGGGGAAGTGACAAGTTGGTGAAGCACATCCCGGAGTCCAGAGGTGACTTCCGCTTCCTTGACCCTGGGTGTCGGGAATGGGGGAGTGACAAGTTGGTGAAGAACATCCCGGAGTCCAGAGGTGACTTCCGCTTCCTTGACCCTGGGTGTCGGGAATGGGGAGTGACAAATTGGTGAAGCTTATCCTGGAGTCTAGAGGTGACTTCCGCTTCCTCGACCCTGGGTGTCGGGAATGGGGGACTAGCTATGGAGGAGACGTCCTCCAACGTGCGGTGATAAAAGAATTCACAAATAATCCTTAAGGAAACAAGGAACGATTAGCACCTACATAATGAAGTATCGGGATCTAATCTATATCCCTGACTCGGTGCCAGAGAATAAAGGAAAAACTTGTGTAATGAAACCAAGCAAACAAGAGAAAGTCGTAAATGTGATCCTTTAAGAAACAAGGTATGAATAGCACCTACATAACAAAGTCTCGGGATCCAACCTATATTCCCTGACTCGGTGCAAGAAAAGAAAAGAAAACCTGTGTAATGAGAACGAGAAAACGATACGTAATCTCTTGAAGGATCCCATAGTGAGGATCGACGGTATAATACATACGCACACGTTGTATCATGTACTTGATTGTTGTTGCTACATTAGTAGCTTTTGTTTTGGTTGCTTATTGACATATCTATGCTACTTGCAAGTTGTGCTTGGTTGCTTGCTGATATTGATATGCTACCGATGAGTGTGTATGATATTATGATGTACTGATGTGTGCTTTACTGCTTTAACATAGCATGTAAAATTGACTTAATATATTCGACCAAGTAGTCGTGTGGCCCGGTAACATGCGGGCTTCACACGTTCACACTCAGCGTAGTTTGCTGAGTCCTTTACACCCAATTTTTTCAGGTCTTGTGCCAGACAATAACGGAGAGTAGGCAAGGGTGACTACCATAGGGGTAGTCCACATGGCAAGACGTTGAGTAGTATGCCTTCTTATGTAAGGGTTATGTTGTTTAAGTTAATAACTAAACTGTAGATGCTCGGTACTTGGGTTGTACTTTATATTGTATTTGGATTTCGTTAAGGTTGGACTTCCAGTCATTCAGACCGTAACTTGGTGTTAGTAATGTGGTCTATCAACCACGTGGGTGGTTGGCTTCTGTAGCACCCGAATAGAGTTCGAAACCGCTGCGTAGACTTCTCCTGCTAACTTAGGCGCGTTGTTTAATTGTTGGTTGTGATTCGGGGGTGTTACAGAAAGTGGTATCAGAGCGTAGTTGCGCTCTGATGACTGGAACAGGAAATACCGAGTTTAGGAATTCTGACAATGAGTTAAGGGTTGGGGTAGTACGTGAGGCACGTTAGTTAGGATTCTTCCCGAATGACTACCGGATGCCTAACAGACATTTACACCCAACCTCCACGTCCCTAATATTCCTTAAACCCAGAGAAAGAACGCCAGAGAGGAAGAAAGCCTCCTCATACTCGGGAAAACCCGATCGGCATCTACTTAATGTCATACGATCAACCCGTGAGAAAAGACTATACTACTTTAGGCGGGTTGCCAAAAGGATAATACCCGTAGAGGACCAATTTTAGCGACAACTTGGGTCGACATGCTTAGCAGTCGATCGTACCCTACCTTACAAAAAAAGGGGGGCCGAAATACCCTAAAATTTATGCAATAAATAAAGCTCAAATAAGCAATTAATTAAGCTAAGGATGGTATTGAGATAAATACTGCAACTCGAACACTTGAGAAGGTAATTTAAGAAGACCCCTAGTAAAACAATGAAATCAGGGATATAATTCGAGATGTAATCACACCATAAAAAAAATTATTATGAGGTATAACATTGTATAACACAGAAGTTATGAGACCACGTACAAGTAAAAGAACGGGTATATTACATATGGTATGACGATTGGATGAAAAGAACTAATAATACCAGAAGGATATAAAGGCAATCATAGGTAGCTATACATTAAGAGTATTATTGTATATAAAACCGGTCTTGAACATTACAACACATAAATATATGTATTATAGATACGTGAATGAAATAATACACATACGTATACACCTAAATGTAATATATGGAGAATTTAAACCATTGATCTAAAGATTTAAGGTTTTGATACTAGTCCATGAATTAATTGTCAGATGACTAGGAACGAGTGGGATAAAAATCGAATTGTCTAAACTGATTGGTTGTTTAAATTGGACGTGCAAGGCTGAACTTGACCCTGGCCAGGTCAAGTGACACCGAGCACAAATTGGGGTGAAGGAGTAGCCCAACACTTACGCTGATCACGTCAGTGTTGGAGGATTCTCGAAACCTCCTATAATGGACACATAAGCTATAAATAGATGGGAAAATTTATAAGTCAAGATTAGAAAAGTACGAAAGATGTGATATCAATATTAGATACTACGAGCGTGTAAATTACATAGATACATGATTCGGAACTTGAAGTAGTGTGAGGTAACTAATATAACCTAATAGTCAATACATAATAATATATACACTATCGAATAAAATGCATATGTAACCTGTATTAGCCAACTACTTTAGTCCTTGGCGGACATAATAATGATACAATCATAAGAATAATGATTGACACACTGAAACTAAGTGAGGATCACCAGAAATATCAAGGCCATAATTTGGCCTAAGAATGAAGGTTACTTGAAGACGAAGAAAACTCCGACTTGACGGTACACATTAAAGCATAAACTAGATAAAAATGCTAAGAGAGTAAATTACCCATCTGCACATAATTATGATCGGTAATATAATAACCATGTTGTTATAACAATGGAGGTCAGCCAGAAAGAATAATCCAGACGATGAAAGACACACTGAAAGCATGAACTTCTGAACTCTGGGGTAAATGGATAGATAAGCTACAACCCATCAAGACCATGTACAGATCGAAAAACCAAGTGTCAATAAAGAGACCTTTTGCAACTAAAATATAAGTTTCAAAGGAACTAGATGATACATTGTAAACAAATAAAAAGGGAAAACAAAACCCTAAGGTAATCAGAGTCGCACAGCAGAAGCTGGTGGACCCAGAGAGGCATCTTCCAATACCTCAGACCTAGAGATGCATCTTGCAGCAGATTAGCAAGTCAACTTATTGACCAATACCTTAAATCTAGTGAGACTAAGCCCGAATCGGTTGGTAATTCTGTATGGATACCGATAAAGACCTTTTGATACAGAAACCGAGGCATTAGCATTGTTAAGACCTATGATGGAATTAAGGAGAGAGCTACATTGCATGAAAACTAGAATGCTTCGTGAGATTTAAACATCTTGAGCTAATGCTCAAGGATGATATAGTGGGGATTACGTGGGCGTAATCCTTTTTAAGGGGGGTAGGCATGTTGCGTTTTTACTGTGTTGTTGTGCGCTTGATGTGTGGTTTTGGTTGTTATGTCTGTGAACTGTGTACGAAGTGATTTGACGCATTGTGGTTACTCGTTCGAGGTGTTGTTTTTGGATGCTATGTGTGTGAATTGTGTGTGTGGATTGGTTTGAATGCATGGTAGTTATGAATGAATGTTGTGTGCCTGTATGAAAACTTGGGTGAAGCCACTAGGGTGGCATTGTGCGTATAAGCACTGAGAATTATAATATACGGGACTTGATCCCTAGGAGTAACAGGAATGGGTTACTCCTAGGAAACACTAGTAGAAGTAAGACTTCGGGACGAAGTCTCTTTAAGGGGGGTAGGTTGAAACACCCCTACTAATTAAAATGCAGAAAATCGTGAATATATTCAATAAACCGGTCACAGTAATATAATCACGGTATAACCTATAACCTAGGAAACTGAAGGACATACTTATGTCCGTGAATATAAACGAGTCATAATGTAACATACGCATGTGTACTCAGCGGTTTTGACATTAACCGATACAATTAAGCAAATTAAATTATACCGTGCTAGGACGTTTGTGTACGAAGCTAGTGTAGCACATTATGTAAACTAAGATAGATCGGGTACTTGCGTCATACAACTACGATACAACATAACATCTGCTACGAGAACATGATATACGAAATACGTTATTGGATACAACCACGTTCAAGTAACATTACAACGTGAGGACTCATATACACCGATTTATATTCCATGGCACGGGAAATAAATCAATTACCCATGTATTACTACATTTTTATATAAAACTGTAATAAAAGTAACCCCACCCTCCTGACTTCTGTAAATGTTGAAGACCCACTAACCCACACTTAATTAGTCACGCATCCATTGAATTCGATCTTGAATATTAAAAACGTCTGTAGCGTTTCCATCTGGCATGCGAATTATCCTCCTACTGTTAGATGATTTCTCCTGTTTTCCTTCACGCGTGGGTCTGTAGACCAAGGAACAGATCACTCTACTCCTTCTCTTTTCCTAGGCATACCTGCCTTTCATACAAATATTCCCGTCCATCTCCTGGGTGTGAGTTCCGAGTTCTAAAGCCACACACAACTTCTCATTTCTCGCAGTTGCTTCCCGAGGAGCGCAAGCCCAGCGCAGGACCTTGAATCTCTCTTAAGTTCTGGTGCAACTCCTCAAGATCTGGAGCTGAGTTTAGTTTTTCTTCCGGTCCTCCATGAATAGCCTAACTCGAACCCCTCTTCCGGTTCCTCGTGCATGCTGGAAATAGTCATTCAGCCGCGGCAATCTGAAGTAAATTGACGATGTCTAGAAGCTCCTCTACATTGGCACAAGGTAACTCCCTGAGTTTACAACGTTTTCCTTTCGACTTATCCTTGTTTTCCTGATTAGAGAGCGATGTCAATGTCATAAACCTCTCGCTTTACTCATGCGACTCAAGTCCTTCTTTTCCCCTTTGCATCTCCGAATTTGGGAGTAACTCCCTGTTGCGAAAGCCTGAAACGGTGTGGTTTAGCGAGGCAAGCAATGGCCAAACCCATTCTCCTTCTTCCATCGGTAAGTTGTCCGAGATGCCCTGAGTTACTCCTTCAGTGTTCTATGAATTTTCCTAACGCAAGTTTCTCCTCTTGCTGCTTGTGCATGACCGAGTTCTGTGCCCAAATTCCTGAGAAAAACTGGAACAAGTTCGCGTGAACGGACAAGGGTACCGAGGACACCCAATAACCACGCCATCCCCGTTTATGTCTATCGCAAGGTAAAGTGTCACCGGTTCTGTTTACTTCCTTGTCTTCTGCTCCCTTTTTCTCTGCTCTGCTCCGCCCGAAAGCTCCATGCTCAGTCCCTCTAAACTTCTTGCTCTTCTTTGTTTCACCCCTGCATGCAAGCCTACTGTTGGATCGTTGAGAGGTGGTGAATAATTCCCTCCCTGAGCTCTCGAAGTAAAAGCCGAGAGACATGAAGCCCCGGCTGTTTAAACTCCTCTTATTCCCTCTGTTTGATGTCCCAAACGTGAGTACTAGCTCCCTTGGTTGTGCAACCTTTCTCATGCATGAAACTTTCTTGGAGAGCTCCGCAAGGTTGCGCCAAATAAGTGCCCAGAAGCTCATCGCCAAATGGTCCCCAAAATCAGATGCAAGGTGAGGCCACTCCCTGCTATGACATCCTTACCCTCTGTTCTTAATACACCCACTAACTCGAAATTCCTCTCTGTGCTTGTTCGGTTGTAAAGCCAAGGGCCACCAGTCAAAAATCGCCAACCAGAATCTGAAAGCCAACCCAAGGAGAAATCCCCTCCTAACCAAGGTAAAAGAAAAAAAAAGAAACAACTGCCGAGAACTTGGCATTTTAGCTCCTGAAATATGTTCTGGAAAGAATAACCCCTCACCTGGCGCTTGTTTTGTGTAGGGGCGAAAATAGACCAAATGGTATCAAGAACTACTCAGGGAGAAACAACCCCAAAACCCCAAGATGGTAACCCAACTCCACACCCTAGACCTATGCTCAACTTGTGTAAAATTCTGTTTGAAATTCATTGGTAAATCTTGTAACAATGCGTGTAAAAATGCTCTCTGCTGTGAGGTTAAAATTCTGGCGGAAATGGTGGGCTGAACACCAAGTTTTAAGGGGTTAAAAAGAAAAAAAAAAACAGGCTTGGAAGCTACCTAAAACTAGTGCGAGGAGCTATGGGTATTAAGCTGGTAGTTACTACAAAAAACTGATTATGTGGTTTGTTGAATTAGCAAGTTGGTGAGGTAGGAACTAATTATTGAGCTATAAGCTTTCTGTCTGGTTGCCGAAGAGGCATGATCTTGGCCTGGAAACTTTTGAGTGAAGAACTGTCGAAGAAACCAAGATTAGGTGGCTTAGGAAAAATCGTGCCAAAAAGGTCTAGAGACTACCTGTGGAAATAGGTTAGAGTGTACTAGCAGAACGAGGGAAAACTAGAGTACTTAGAGTGCAAACCTGTTACACTTCTGCTGGTCTGAAGTGCTATTGTTCAGGAGGTATTAGACTGGATTGTTATGGGAAAACTCCTTGATTAACTTGGGAAAACAATGTCACTAAATGACGGAGAAAACGATTAAGAAATGCGGTCAATGGCTTAAGATTGAGTGACAGACTTGATTAAGATGATACAGAAGGTCGGTTGCTGCAGTTATGAAATTATGCATTGCGCTAGAGGGATAGTGATAGGGGACTTGTGGGAAAATACATACTAAACAGCCAGAGAAAACTAGCTAGACCAAAACCGAGAGATGACTAGGCAATAGAGTGCTGAAACTTGATTAAACCGATCAGTATTGGAGTCTTTTTTAAATTTCTCCGGTTTCAGTATATGATAGTGTAAGGGGACTATCAGCGGGGTTTTGAGAATGGTCTTAGGTTTAAACCCTTGCTAAGGCACCAAACTAAAAGAGTATACTATATCGACGTTATAACAACTGGAGTGTATATATACACATATATTTGCGTACTGTTGAGTACCAACATAACAAAAATTGATAGGTGTATTTGGTATTTCAAATGATTAAGGCGTACAAGGTATATATAATAACCAACGATGATTATAGTTAGGAAAAACATATATATTATATATATATATATATATATATAAACAAAAAATATATAGATATATATATAGTATATAACCAATTAAGAGTATTCGACATTTCTAAATGTTGACGCATGATCAGGGGGGGAATATGAGTTAGTATGGGAAGAAAACAAATTATCATTGTACCAAACCGAGAGAGGAAGGGGTAGGTATGTGGGCTAGTTAAGTCCTAAATATGTGGAGATGATTATGGGCTGAAAATTTGATTAATGAAATTAAGAAATTATGGCCTATTAAAGTTACTTCATATGTAAATGACGAAGGAAATAATTGAAACAGATCGGGGTAAAATAGCTGCAAGATTGTAACCATCTTGAGGACATTTAAATGCCACTCCGGAAATTGCTAGTAGGCTATTTTAAGGCCAGGTAATTACGACTATCTCATAGTAATAGTATAAATTCTGTAGGAAGCCGTGGGTAATATGTTGGTTTGAGACATTTCAATGTCGTTGATGGTTGGGTTATGTTGGGGCTCTTGTGAGGTTGTGGATGAATTTGAGCGTAAACTAAATGAAGTATGAGGTTATAAATTCCTGGGGGAAAACTATCATATATCTAATGATAACTATTCGGGAACATCTTAGAAAATATAGACATATTGTAAGCTTGCTTGATGGCTTAAGCAAATTTTGGAAAACCGTATAAGGATTATATATCTCTATATATATATATGTACTTTATATACATAATAAACCAAAAAGAGGCCGAGGTGTGATAAAAAGAAATTAAGGTATAATTAGTAATAATGACCGACAGGGATAGCCCTCCGGATTTTTATAAGTATGAAATAGTACTTTATAAAATAAAAGGGAGTAAATTGTGAACTAGGAAACCATGGGGTATTTCGTAAATACCATCAAATTGGTCAAAGAATAATTTAAGTGGTCAACTTTGACCACCCATGGACAAGAACCAAAATGATTGATAAGGATAATCATCCTAAGTATTTAAGGGAATATTAGTCAAAAAGAATAACAAAAATTACTATATGGATTTAGAAGTAGTTGGGTAATTAAATGGAAACAAGACCAACGTGAACTTAAGAAGAGTTTAAGGGCGAAGTGAGAGGTTAGAGGGATTGTAAGATTGTATGTGAATAAAAAGGGAGATGAATGTGAACCTAAGTAGAGAGGAACCAAACTGAAATAGTAAGCACTTGTAAAGGTTCAGGAGGTTAGTCGGTTAGATGAAGAGATAACAAGTTATGGTTTATAGGAATATAACAAATTATAGAAAGGCGTAAGGAATCTAGAAACGGTCCAAGTGTTTACTTGAGAACTAAGGTAGGACGAAGTTTTAAATGACTAGACATGAAAACTACTTCCAACATAGGTTCCGAATTCAACTTAGGAAGTAGGACTAAATGTCACTTATATCGCTTAG
This sequence comes from Limonium bicolor, assembly GCA_023374045.1. NCBI lineage: Eukaryota > Viridiplantae > Streptophyta > Magnoliopsida > Caryophyllales > Plumbaginaceae > Limonium > Limonium bicolor. The sequence continues at coordinate 106,892,608 of CM041778.1, forward strand.
TGAATACCATAAGAAGGTTTTACGAACAATGACGTACTGAATAGAGTTTATTAACTCATCCGTATAACGGATAGGATCGTAGCGCTCGGGAGGCGGGAAACCCTAGTGTGAGCTTTTACAGCGACTGATAAGAGGTATGGACATGTGTGGTTCGTATGTTGCCGTGTTCACGGCTTGTTTGCTTTGTGTGCTGTGTGCTTGTGTGAAAGACATAGATCAAAGCATGAAATTGGATTGCTTGTTTATCACATTGTATGATTCTATATCATTGTTGAATATATCATTGCGCGCACACAGTAGTTTAGTCCCTTTGCGCGTTAGGGAACTTTGAGATGAGACTCAACGAACTATGTAAACAAAGAACTACTAAAGGGAAACTATACGAAACTACTACGAATTATGAAAATAAAGAAAACGCTATAAGGGGAACTCCTCTCTAAACCATTGAGGACTACCCTGACACCCACTATGGTGTCTATGCTTTAATGATAATGAAGAGCACGTCCCTTTGGTGAGACATGACGAACCACGTAGACAAACAAAAGAACTATACAAAGAGACAACTCCTCGCTAACTTTAGAGGACCGCTAATGACACCCCTATGGTGTCGAGATTATAATGATAATGAAACGAAAAGTACCAACTGTGAAACATGAACAACCCGGGAAGACAACACTTGGGCCGCGCGGTATGGATGATCGGGAGTTGGTATCTGCATCAGATCCTTCGACCGTCTATGATGGAATATATTTTGGTGAAGCAACATCCCGGAGTCCAGAGGTGACTTCCGCTTCCTTGACCCTGGGTGTCGGGAATGGGGGAGTGACAAATTGGTGAAGCACATCCGGAGTCTGGAGATGACTTCCGCTTCCTTGACCCTGGGTGTCGGGAATGGGGGAGTGACAAGTTTGAAGCACATCCCGGAGTCCAGAGGTGACTTCCGTTTCCTTGACCCTGGGTATCGGGAATGGGGGAGTGACAAGTTGGTGAAGAACATCCCGGAGTCCAGAGGTGACTTCCGCTTCCTTGACCCTGGGGGTGTCGGGAATGGGGGAGTGACAAATTGGTGAAGCTTATCCGGAGTCTAGAGGTGACTTCCGCTTCCTCGACCCTGGGTGTCGGGAATGGGACTAGCTATGGAGGACTCCTCCAACGTGCGGTGATAAAAAATTCAACAAATAATCCTAAGAAACAAGGAACTATTGATCGACCTACATAATGAAGTATCGGGATCTAATATCTATATCCCTGACTCGGTGCCAGAATAAGGAAAAACTGTGTAATGAAACCAAGCAAACAAGAGAAAGTCGCAAATGTGATCTTTTAAGAAACAAGGTTGAATAGCACCTACATAGCAAAGTCTCGGGATCTAACCTATATTCCTGACTCGGTGCAAGAAAAGAAAAAAACCTGTGTAATGAGAACGAGAAAACGATACGTAATCTCTTGAAGGATCCCATAGTGAGGATCGACGGTATAATATACATACGCACACGTTGTATGATGTACTTGATTGTTGTTGCTACATTAGCAGCTTTTGTGCTTGGTTGCTTATTGACATTGCTATGCTACTTGCAAGTTGTGCTTGGTTGCTTGCTGATATTGCTATGCTACCGATGAGTGTGTATGATATTATGATGTACTGATGTGTGCTTTACTGCTTTAACTAGCATGTAAAATTGACTTAATAATATTCGACCAAGTAGTCGTGTGGCCCGGTAACATGCGGGCTTCACACGTTCATACTCAGCGTAGTTTGCTGAGTCCTTTACATCCCCAATTTTTTTCAGGTCTTGTGCCAGACAATACGGAGAGTAGGCAAGGGTGACTACCATAGGGGTAGTCCACATGGCAAGACGTTGAGTAGTATGCCTTCTTATGTAAGGGTTATGTTGTTTAAGTTAATAACTAAACTGTAGCTCGGTACTTGGGTTGTACTTTATATTGTATTTGGATTTCGTTAAGGTTGGACTTCCAGTCATTCAGACCGTAACTTGGTGTTAGTAATGTGGTCTATCCAACCACGTGGGTGGTTGGCGTCTGTAGCACCCGAATAGAGTTTGAAACCGCTGCGTAGACTTCTCCTGCTAACTTAGGCGCGTCGTTTAATTGTTGGTTGTGATTCGGGGGTGTTACAGTAATTTTTGGCCCTAATATTATAATTAAGAGGATATTATATTTTTGTACAAATATAAAGCTTAAATGATAGTCCAAAATCTCTAAGGCTTAGATTCAAAGCTTACCCTTGCTTAATGTTAATTTTCTACCTTTGCTCTTCCTTTAGTTTTCGGCCAAGTAGTCAAGGAAATGTTTGATTCCATTTTTTTGGTCATAATAAGAAGAAGAATAGGGATCAAAGTTAAGGTATTTAGACTCTTAAACAATATCAAAGGAAGTACTAAGGCTTAAAGCACAAAATGTGCATTAAGGATATGATTTACCTTTGAAGCTCCAAGAGTGAGATTTTCTCTCAAAAGTTTTGCCACACTAAGAGAAATATTTATGAGGTTAGCTATTGTGTATATCTAAAGCTTAGAAGGTGACTGAAGTGCAAACCTTTGATTCATGACACAACCTTTAAGGTCTCCTTTGGTGGTGTTTTTTCCTTGTAATTTTGACCAACCTTGGAGATTGATGAAGATCAAGATTTTGTATGAGAAAAGTAAAGAAATTAGGAATGCTGGATTTTCCACTATCCATAAGTCATGGGAAAGACTTGGAGTTTTAGAGCATATTTTCTTACCTTTGGCTTTGGTTGGGCTTAGCTAACTTTCTCCATGGTTTCTCCAATATTTTTGGCCTTCTAATGGTCTACATTTTTGGCCACTAACAAAGAGAAAAATTTGATGTTTTTCTTTCTTTGTAGATGAAGAAGGGAAGAAAATTCAAGAGGAAGATCGAGTGTTTATGAGGAGTGTTGTTTTTAGCACTTAACGGTTTCCATGTTAGCAAAGAAATGAAGAAAAATGTGAGGGAGAAATGAAGATACTTACTTTGGTTATGGAGGATAAAGAGAGTGTAAGGGAGTTGGTAGTTTAAGTTACCAAGGTAAGAAAGCAAGTTTGACTTTTCTGGCTTAAAGCACTTTCCCTCCTTAGGAAGCAAAATGGGTTTCGATGACTTGATTTCCCCTTAAAATTCTGGCTAAGAAGATATATTTTTGAGGTTTATTTTGGTCATTTTGTGGTTTATCATATTATAAGGTTCCTTATAATATTATGAACTTATATGTTGTACATTAGGACTATTACATGTGCTAATTGTAACCAATTTGATTACCTTGTCCTAAGGTGTATTTATTTTTTGTTTTGAGTGATTGGTATACTTTACTATTCATTGTGACTATATAAGTATGTTTCCAAGTTCACTCATGGTGTATGTGTTATTAGTTTAGGCAATGATATATAACATGTTACGTCAACTTATTAGTTGATTTCTCTCCTTATAATCACTCCCACCTTAGTCCAATATTTTATGTAAGGTTTAATAAACTTTTTGGACTATATACATTTATTTATATAATGTATTTGGAGGTTATATAATTCCTTAAGCATTTAAGGGCTCATTTGCCTCTATAATTCAATGATTAATCCTTAATTTAATTCTATACACTTTAGGAGTATTTCAGTTTTACTTTAATTAATTGTCATTTAGTTAATCGATTTGTTTGATATCACCGATTAGTTTAGCATTAGTGTGGATGTCTATGAACGGGTTTCCAGAAGTATAAATCTATATCGTTGGGGATTAAATCATTGTTAGCCGATTTTCAAAGGTTTTGAGATAAGGTTTGCATTGCAACTTAGGGTGGATTTAAGCTTAATGCTTCCAATTGAATTGGATATTCGAACTAGCATTTGGGTTCTAACTAGATTGGTTAGGGTTAATAGACCATGATCTGGCTATCAGCTAAATTCTCATTGTTTAGCAGTAAGTTTCAAGAATTTACAATTGGTAGTAAAGGGGTTTAAGGGTGCAATTATCCATTCCGAGCTACATCTATCATAGTTTAGTTAGTTTAGTTTTATTGCCTTCCTTTACTTTCCCTTTAATCAAACCTGATGGGATCGGGGTGCTGACCGAGTAGGTCTGAGGTGTTAGTCTCAGACCAACCCTACTTGTAGAACAAGTATTTGTAGAAGATAATGACGTGGAAGCTTTTGTTTAAATTGACAAGATAGGTATTGCTTGTATTGATATTCAATGTGAATTACAACCTAGCTTCCTATCTTGGGATTCGACAGAGGTACTCTGTCTCATCCAACACCTCGCTCTACTCTCGACTTAGATCAATGCGTAACAACGAGTAAAGGGGAGTGTTCTATGTGTGCTCTCTAGGTAATAAATACCTAAGCTGATTAACTAGATCTCACAAATATCTCTCGAAATGCTTTCTCTCAATATGACTCTCTCTCTCTCTCTCTAAATGTGGAAGTGAAAGCTCCAACGATTACAAATGACTTCTAGGTGCTTAAATACTGATAATACATGAAGTAACTGCTCCTATTTAGTAGTCATAACGTTCAAGATGGTGCTCCACGTCCTCTTGGTCAAGCATACTCCGAAATTATCGCAACTACTCTCGAGAGGGACTCGTTCTGGCGCTCTATAACCCTTGACCGCCTTGATTTTCGGGCCTGATCATATGTGAACGTGTGTGACAGTTTTTTCCATGTTTTTCTCCATGTTCTAACAGTAGAAGGTCGCCTTTAAGCTTCTAGAACTTTCCATGAGAATCTTTTGTCGCAGAACGACTCCTTCCACAGTCAGACTCGTTCGTCACCCAGACTTGCTCTGATGCTATTATCAGTGATATTTCTTCTGTCACCAGACTTACTCTGTTGCCATAATCAGCAAAACCTTGGGTTCTAACAAACCAAAAACCCAAAACCCCAATTTACATTTGCACTTTTTTCTATATATTTGCACATCTACTAAACTTATAATTAGTTAGATAGTTGCAAAGTCCCTATGGATACGGCCTTGTTGAGCTACAACGGCTGGGTTCACTGCCCACAGTTAGCACGCTACTTTCATTAGTATTCTGCCCAACAGTGACGCCTGAAGAGAAAAGAGATGAGAGGCGCTTGCAGTTTGAGTTTATCGGAAGATATAGAGTAGTTCCTTAATTTACAAGAGAACTTACAGAAAAAGATGGAAGAAGCTTAGAGAAGAAAAAGAATTAGAAGAGAAGAAGAAGACTTAAAGAAGAAGGGAAGATAGTGTGCAGAAGAAGAGGATGGAATCGGAGGCGGTTCAGATGAAAAAGAGATTAGGGTAGAAGAAAAGTTAGGAGATAAGTTAGTAGTTAGGGTTTAGAAAATTATCATAAGTGAGGGATGGGTTGGGTTTGGATGGTCCTCTTTGGGCTGATCAGCCAATTTTTATTTATTTATTTTATTTTTTTGTTATTGGGCTGACTATGGGTTTCTTATTTTAAAAGGCTGACTATGGGTTTAAAGCAAGGTTGTACAAAACGGTATAGTACGGCCGTTTATGCGGTGTATCGCCTGTTTTTGCAATGAAACGTAATGACCCGACCATATGAAATTCGTCTCATCGAACACTCATCTCGCAGTGGCGTACAACCGTAAAATCATCTGTATTTCCGTATTTATCGTATTTTAAAGAATACAGTATGAACTATTGAAGACAACGATTTGATGGGAGCAAAAAGAACACTAATGTTTTCATTTAAATCCTTAAATGAAAATAACTTTGACCTTATATAAGCTTTTATTATAGAAAAAATGATGATATAAGCACCCATTACTATAAATTGAATATTTGTAAGAGAAAATTACAATTGTACCAATAACTTTGATATCCTACTATTTTTTGTTCTTTTTCTTTACTTAATAATAATTAATTAAAATTCACTTATGTAACTTATTATATCACTCAACAAAACTTCTACAAAATTCTTGTGGTTTAAGAATGTGATAAATTTATAATGTATAAATATAAATTTGAAGGTTTTAATAACAAAAAATACAAATATTATGCACAGTAGAACATAATTCATACTTGTACATATTTATTTTAAGTTTTAGGGACAATTACCATCGCACACCCATGACGTTTGGCGAAATTACACAGCCCACCCACGAGGTCAAAATTCTTTGTGCCCCCCCATGTGGTTTTCCACATTTTACATCCAGCAACTTTCTAATATTTGATCACTTAAAAGATGGTTAAATGATATCCAAATTTGATGAAACTTTACATGGATATTAAAGTGTTATCTTTTGGTAAAATGGGAAATCCAATGTTTTTTAAGCTCATATATGATCCGTGGGACCCGATGAATGTGTCTCATGTTTCATTGGGTCCCACATCAATCATATTGACCTTAAAAAACTTTGGATTTGGCATTGAACAAAAATATAACACTTAGCATCATCCATGTAAAGTTTCATCAAATTTGGGTATTATTTAACCATCTTTTAAGTTGATCAAATATTAGAAAAGTTGTTGGATGTAAAATTGTGGAAACCACATGGGTGGCAAAGTAATTTTTGAAACCTCGTGGGTGTGGCTGTGTAATTTTGCCAAACGTCATGGGTGGGCGATGTAAATTTCCCTAAGTTTTTTTTATTTAAATATTATATTTATCCATACTTGTTTCCCTTTTTATTCATATCGATACTTCCGTATCACGTACTCTCATAGTCCGTATTGAACTACGTACCTTTTTTTTATAATCTTGGTTTAAAGAAGAGTAAAATTGTCCAACTAATTTATTTGTCATTTTTCTAATCTGTTAATTAATTTTGTAAATGCTCGACTTGTTATTTAGTCCCAAAATGTTATATATAATTTATACATTATTTTATAAATTATTATGTATTATAGATTGTACAATTTAATATTTAATTCCCTTCTTTTATAACATTTATTGTAACACCCCCAATAACATCCAGTAGTACAAATAAGCTCCTAGCCTTAATACAAGGCAACTATGCAGCGGATTCTCACATCATTCGGGTGTCACAGACGTCAACCACCCACGTGGTTGACAGACCACATTACCAACACCAAGTTATGGTCTACATGACTGGAAACAGCTCTTCACCAAAACTCATATACAATACAAGATACAATTCCAATTACCAAGTGTCTATATAAATTACTAACCAAAATCGAAAAGTACAACCCGGGTTTAGTAACAACCTATACACTAACATACTATTCCAACTCAGAAGTCATGCCCAGATGGGCTACCCCCCATGGTAGCCATCCCGCCTACGCTCCATTGTCATCCAGCTCAATACCTGTAAAATTTGGTTGTAAAGGACTCAGCAACTACACTGAGTATGAACGTGTGTAGCCCGTATGTTGCCGGGCCCCACGACTACTTGTCGCATATTATTAGGTCAATTTACATGCTATAATAAAGCAGTAAAACACACCACATTACATCATAATATCATACACACTTAAAGTAGTAACCCATTAGCAACAACAACCAAGCACAACAAGCTGCTAGTAACACCAAGCAATCATGTACATAATAAACATGTGCATAGGTATGTAATACCCATGATCCTCACTATGGGATCGTACGAGCGTAGTGTGTTTTCATTTCTTTTCTCTTGTACCCTTAAAGTGTATTTTCTTTCTCTTTTCCTTGCACCAGGTCTGGGGATGTAATTTAGATCCCGTGACCATCTCATGTAGGTGCTAATCTTTCTTTGTTTCTTTAAGGGTTTTTGTGAATACTCTTATCACCACACAATTTTGGAGAACGTCTTGTCCATAGCTACTCCTCCATTTCCCGGATAGCTCTTTCTCTCTCTGTTGTTTTAAATGTTACTGCCACTGCCCCGGATATCAAGGGTCCGTCTCCCTATTCCTTTTCCATGTCACTAGCCTCTGCCCCGGATACAAGGGTCCGTCTCCCTATGCCTCTTAATGCTCTAGTCTCTACCCTACCCGGATACAAGGGTTCATCTCCCTGTTTTTTTACTGTTGGGTCTCTACCCCCGGATACTAAGGGTCCGTCTCCCTATTCCTTTTTACATTATTGGTCTCTACCCCCCCGGATACGAAGGGTCCGTCTCCCTATTCCTTTTTACATTATTGGTCTCTACCCCAGATACCAAAGGGTCTGTCTCCCTATCTTTACTTGGTCTCTACCCCGGATACAAAGGGTCCGTCTCCCTATTCCTTTTCAACGGGTGTTGGCTTATCATCATCATTGATAGTTCGACACCATAGTGGGTTTCATTAGAGGTCCTCTATAGTTTAAGAGGAGTTTTCCCTTTTTTGTAGTTCCTTTGGTTTGTTTACGAAGTTCGTTGTGTTTCAACTCAAGGATTCATCAAAGCGAAGGGACTACACTACTGTGTGTGCGCAAACAATATGCACAATAATAGCAAGCAGGTAAGCAAGGATAATCAATCCATTCACATGCCTTACACAAGCTCACAACAGACAAATAAGCACGGTAAAACAAACATCCGTTTTCATGCATTAGTCTTGTGGTCATAAACAAACAAGGCACACAGCACACAAGCCATGTAACACGGCAACATACGAACCACACATGTCCATACCTGGTTCAGAAGCAAAAGGGGTGTCTCACACACAGGGTCCCGGTTGGCGTTCGTCATACAGCCCTAAGTTAATTAAAAATAATTTATCAGCTCACAATTTTATGTGACGCCCCTTGTAACTTTTCCATAGTCTATCCCATTTTATCGGGGTTTAATTCCTTAGGTAAGTTTTTGGGTGTTCGACTTATACTAGTCCCTTAGAAACTTTCCAAGTATTGACCTTAGACTTTTATTTAACCCCTAGGACGTTTACCTCGTCGTCGCCCTTCCCGCTGGTCGTAACATACTCCATTATATTATTTATCTCATAAATCATCACTTTAATTATTAAACCCTTATATCATACCTCTTGATTAATTTATATTATTACTTAAATTCCCAAAACCTTTCTAGGTTTATATACTAATCCCCCTCAATACTCAATTTCCATTCATGCCCCAAGGTTTAGGTAACTACTTAACTTACCCTAACTTTATAATTGCCTCAATTTCCTACTTAACCCTATCGTATAATTTATAGTTAATTAGGCATTAAGCTTACTCCAAAAATTATCTGAAATTTTCAACGAAACTCAAGGGTTCCTATATTTACATTTAACCCATATAACTTTAGTAATTACGTATACTCCTTATATATTTTATAATGATTGTCTAGATTTACTACTTCTTCAAATACTTAATATGTTTATCCTTATACCCCTTTTATCACACTTTGACCTCCTTTTTTTCTTTTTTTAATTATTTATTTATATAACGAATATATATAGATATATACAGTTTTAAAGAAATTCATTTAAGCCTCAACAAGCTTAGCTCTTATATATATTTCTTTATAAGATATCTTTCCCAAATAGTTATAATTACTATCGAAATAGTTTTTTTTTTCCACCAGAAATTTATATAACCCTGTAAGTCAATCCATAATTTGATTAATGACTATGTAGATCACAAAGTAATTATCTTTACTTGGCCTAAGTATATGGCCTTAAAAAAATAGCACACGCAAATGTTTTTCATAAAGACATTATAACGTCTCCAAACTTCACCAAAATCACGATTTATACATACTAAATTTTTTTCTTTGTTTTTGTCCTCTAAACATTTCCTATATTCTTGGTAAGAATAATCATGAACACTTAATCTAATTTTTATTATATATTTCTTTCCTAACTTATATCCACCATTGATTACTTACTATCAACTCAAATAATGTATATTTACATACATATGTATACCCATTATTTATACTCGCATTATAGTTTAGCATTACTCACATATGTATATATATCTATATCTTATTTATACGTTACCAATACCTTATATAGTATACAATCATTTCGCATTATAATCTCGCACGCTTTACCCGTTACATATTATTAACTCATATAAACACACACATATACATCCCCTTCTTGTTATCCTCTTGTCGATACAATAACTCCCTGTATATGCCGATGCATCTTTACGCATAGCAGCTCAATAAAACATCCAATCTTTTTTGTTTTTTTTTTCATTCCGTGTTCAACTAATAATTCCTCCAGGTAGTAAGGGGCGGTTTACCTTAATTCCAGCCACAGAGGAAGTTTTCTCTAGCCTCCATAGTTCCTCACCAGATTCCACCTCTATAAGTCGGCAACCCATGGTCTTCTGACCCATTTCCTTGTGGTTATTAAACCATAAAGAAGGCTAGTTAGTATCCAGCACGTAACAAAAATCTGGTAGTTCCTTTGAAGCAGTATAGTCCAAGTTCGAAGAAGGGTTGTTACCTCTTGCTTGTTGTTGTTGGTGTTTAAAGGGTGCTCATGGTTAACTAAAGCAAGGGAAAGGCCTCAGCATCCTTGCATGAAGCAGGGAGCACGGAAAAAAAACAAAGATGCTCATCGTGTTGGTTTCATGCAGAGGGAGAAGGATGTTCGTTCTGTTGCTCTTGTTGTTCTCTTGCCATGCCTCTGAAACGGTGGAGTTGGGGTTGAGGGTTAAATCCATCACCAGGGAAGGAACCTCCATTGTGTTGTAGGGAGTGAGGAGTTAGCGGGGTTCTCCTTCCATGAACATGCATGCATGAACGGGGAAGCTCATACCCAGGAAAAGAACGAGGGTACTGCAGGCAGTTCCCGTTGCTTGGTGTGCCTGTTTCAGTGTACCGGTGTTGGCTGTTGTTGGTCTGATCGTTCTCCGCGAACTGGAAAAGAGGAGAGCTCAGGCAGTGGCTCGTTGTTGTTTCGAAATGGGCCAGAAAGAACACGGAGTACAGGTTAAATGCTCAGAAGAAAACAAAATTAGAACGGGAGTAAGGGAAATGAAGCTACCGTTCTCTGCTTCCCCTTCTTGGCGCCAGCAGGTTGGAGTTTAAACAGAGAGAGCTTCAGTATGCTACCGGTACCAAGCGGTTGCTCGGGCTTGCTCCGTGCGGTACGATGGTGAGCAGAAGAGGCTGTGTTTATGTCTTCAGGAAATGTACGAGACATGGCACGAAAGGAGTAGCACTATGACCCGTTTCCTTTCTCTGTTTCACAGGTTGTTACCAGTAAGGCTGCTTCTGGCTGCTGTAGTTCAGAAACGGAGGAAGGAGAGTAGTTCATAAGTCGTTGTGGATTTCAGGCAGATGGAAATACATTGAGATTGTGGAATGACTAGGTGGAGCCAGGCTTGAAACCGGAAAGAGGAGAAAAGGGAGTTGTGTGGCTCGCTGCTGGTCACTGCTTGTTGTCTCTGTTATTTGGATGTCCCCGGTGCATGGAGTTCCATTGGTGTCGTGAGTGGAGTTGTGAAGCTTTTAGTCTTGGTTTTCGGTTGCTGCTCGATGATGGAGTATGGGAAGGTAGCAGGTGCGGACTTGTCCCCCAACACCAGTAGCAGCGCTCCCAAGACTCGTGCTTAGCAGAGAGACTCACACCTTGAGAATTTTCTTCACGACCCCATGGGATTACACTGTCACAGATGGCGTTGGATATTAGTACTAGTGCTAGTGTGAAAAGAGAGAAAAGCTGCTGTGTACTGGGTCTATTGGTGCGGGTGTGGTGCTGTTCAAGACAAAGCTTGAACCCGATGATAATCAGTATGGTGGGGTTGGAATTGGAAGCACATGACTGGCATGTTGGTTGCACTGCTCGAAAAGAACCAAAAGAAAAAAATGTTCCTGTTGGAGTGCGTCTGATCAACAAGAAAAACAGAGTGCTGTGATGTATTATTTTTTGTCACTTAGTAGCTTATATGTGTAGAAGTGTAGTTTACTAATGAATACGAGCTCAGCTCAACTGGTTAAGTGTTCGGGGGAGGTACAGGAGGTCTCAGGTTCGAATCTTAGCGGGAGCAAATCCCTTTCCTTTTCCCCTTCTTTTTAATATGCTATATACATGTTATTTATATATATTAGCGACTATATAATATGTCGCGTTATTAATGGTATGCGTTGCTAGTCATTTATACGTACATGTATATTTACATACGTAAGACCATATAATATCGCGTTATATTTATTTATTTATTGTTACCAAGTTATGTGACGTTATCATTTTTATTACAACGTTACAATATCGTAACGTTACGTACATGTAGTTTTTGTACAAGTACGTGACTATATTAATATATAACGTCGTCGCGCGTTCGGATTGTTCGTACGTTATTTTATGTCCGAATTACAAAACGCGTAATGTTCAGGGGTGTTTCAACTTACCCCCCTTAAAAGAGACTTCGTCCTGAAGTCTTACTTCCTTAACTTATATTTTCCACTCCTAGTAATCTTAGGGATCCAGTCCCGCATTCATTCACGATACCCAAAGAGTTGAGTTCATAACTATAATGCTCAGTGCTTCTAAGCACCATGCCGCATCAGTGGCTTCACACAAGTTCTCATAGTAGACCAAGAAGCTAGCAATGTGTATACATGCTAAAGTGCAAGCCAAGGCACACAACATTCATCAGAGCATATAGTATGCTAAAGTGCAAACCATGGCACACAACATTCACTCATAGCACAAAGTACATCCAATACAGTACACACACAATTCTGCACAATTCATACACACAGACCTACCAACCAACGTCTGGTTGTAGGAATACACATAGTCAATTTCCAACCAAGGTCCACAGTTCCATTTCACCATTTGTGTTTATAAGCACCACGCCATATCTATAGCTTCACCAAGTTCTCACTAATTTTTAACGTACCAATAATTCTCATATATTGTACTCATATACAATCAAGAGGACGAGTCCTTCATTCATAACCACCATGCAATCAAAACAATCCATCAAACGAGCAATAACACGGTAAAACACAGCCTAAAAACGCAGCGCGCCTACCCCCCTCAAAAATGGATTACGCCCACGTAATCCCTATTATACATGGGGAATTTTAGTTTATATGTATTGTAGCTCACAATACAATCTCATCAGAGTACTTGACCATGTTAACGGCTTAGTTTCTGTCTCAAGGATTCTTATCGGTTTCCTTGCCGACCTATAAACGGATTCGGGTTCAGCCTCTCTGGGTCTAAGGTATTGGTCGTTATGTCGTTTGTTATTCAACTGGGGGGATGTGAATACGGTCCACCAGATTCTGCTGTGCGACTCCAATTTCGTTTAGGTTTAGGTTTCCCTTACTATGTCTTTCCAGGCAGTGCATTGTTTAATTTTTATAGGAGTAAGAGTCTCTTGACTGCCAAGGGGTATTTTAATTTAGACATGGTCCCGGTGGATTGTACTTTGTCTATTCATTTTCGTTGGAGGTCGGGTATTCCTTCTTCTAATGCGCCTTCAAGCGTCTGAGTTATTGTTTCTAACTGCCCTTTAGGTTTATATTCATATATGCTCTGTAGTAACACTTTAGTGTTTAGTGTTCTTCAATGTTACAACCATGTTATTGTCTCAACGACATGTTTAATTAATTTTACCGCTCATAATTATATGTAGTTAGCTAGTTTACTCTCCTAGCATTGCTACCCATTTTGAACCCTTAATGTGTATGGCCAAATTAGACCCTTTTTGTCTTCAGGTAATCTTTATTTTTTTATTTTATTTTTTTCAGCCGAATCATGGCTTTGATACTGCCGGTTTACCGCACGGTATATGTTACAAGTTTTTTGCGATTGTAAACCATTTAATATAGGATGTTTAGTTTTCTTATCATCACCATTATTCTCATGTCCCCCAGGAAGTAAAGTAATTGATTTCTACCGCTGCGTAGACATCTCATGTTACCATTAGGCGCGTCGTCTGATTATTGGTCATTATTCGGGGGTGTTACAGAAAGTGGTATCAGAGCGTAGTTGCGCTCTGATGACTGGAACAGAGGAGTACCGAGTATAGGAAAACCTAAATTTGAGAAACGGGGTTACGGGTTAGTTTGTGAGGCTCGTTAGTTAGGGTCCATTTCAACCCGTAGGAAAACGCTGGAGAGGTAGAAAGCCTCCTCACACTCGGGAAAACCCGATCTGGCGTTTACACAATGGCATATGATCAATCCGGTAAGGAAAACTAGGTACCCCTACCTTTTCATCTATTTTTCGGCTTAGTGTAGGGTACGGGGGCGTACCCCTCTTTTAAGGGGGGTAAGCGCGTTTTGTTTTGTATGAGTGTTGATTTATTATGATGTATTCCTACAACCACTCGTGGTTGGTTGGTAGGTTTGTGCGTTTGGATTGTGTGGAAATGTTATGTACGCTATGTATGAATGAATGTCGTGTGCCTTGGTTTGCACTTTAGCATGTTATACCATTGCTAGCTTCTTGGTCTACTATGAGAACTTGTGTGAAGCCACTGATGTGGCACAGTGCTTAGAAGCACCGAGCATTATAATTATGGACTTAATCTTTTGGGTATTGATAATGAATGCGGGACTGGATCCCTAAGATTACCAGGAGTGGAAATATAAGTTAGGGAAGTAAGACTTCGGGACGAAGTCTCTTTTAAGGGGGGTAGGTTGAAATACCCCTGAACATTAAACGCACAAAATCATAACGCGTTTTATAATTCGGACATAAAATAACGTACGAAAAAATTAAATCTAGTATATACATATGTCCGAACGTGTGACGACGTTACATACTAATAAAGTCGCGTACTTAGATATGTACTAATACGAAAACTACATGGGCGTAACGTTACGATATCGTAACGTTGTAATAAAAAATGATAACGTCGCGTAACCTTGTAACAAATAAATAAATAAAAAATATAAAGTGGTATATTATATGATATTACATATATAAATAAGTAAGTATAACTCATACAAAAAAAAAGAGTAGGAACACTCCCACGAGGTTCGAACCCCGCACCTTTCGTACCCATCTTGAACGTCTTAACCGGTTGAGCTATGCTCAAATTCAGTAATATATACTAACAAATTAATACTTGTAACACGACTACTATGTGACTGCAACTAAAACAGAAGCCTCTGTAGCACGCCCGCCTTCCCCCTGGGTACTGCATCTGTTCGAACAAAAATAAAATGGTGCAGAAATGAAATCCTTGCAAGTCAGTCAAGACCACTTAAGTACTCCCTCAGTAGCCAATTACCCCATGATGTAGACATAGCGTTAACTACCTGATACTATTTCATATGTTAAAGCTACCATAAGACTATAATGTTAAAATCAGAGCCCACGCATGTTGTGTCTGTGTGTCCGAAAATTCTGCAAGTTCAGGGCTAGTAATGCTATTATTATACAGGAGCAAATCAAAATCCAAATCCCACCTATGTCAGTCCGTATACCTTATAGTATGCACTTACTGTTATTTGTTCCCCCCCCCCCCCCCACATGTTAACCACATTCTGCATGCCTTGAAAAACCTTCACGCCACACACATACCCGCACCTACCTTCTTCCTCACATGGTATATCTTGGTATGATAACCCACTCCACCTCTCCACCATTACACCCATGTTCCTTGAGTTGCGCTGTCCGAGAATCTGGTGGAAACTTACGCACCCCACCAGTGCTGCTTGTCTAACCTACCTTGATTACACATTGAGTCCTTGGAACTTGGGGACACCACCTCTAGTTTAATCTGGAAACAACTACCCCTCAGACACTTAATCTGTGTCGCTTTGAATTCAGTAAAAGCAACCCGAGTACAAGAATCTATACATCAGAGATGTGTTTGTTCAAATCTCCACGCCTGTCGTATGAGAATCAAGAACCAACTATCACTTAGCTACAATGCCACCCAGCTTCTCTTCTGAAGTCATTGTCCTTACTACAAACCATTTAATTCGTGTCTGATCCATGCAAGAACCCACCTCAGAGGTGCCGATCCTGGAGCAAAACAACTCAGTCATTGATCCTAGCAGGTGGATATTAGTAGTTAACCCTTCTCATTCTTCTCTGCTTCATGCCCGAGATTTTCCCTACTGACTAGCTCACTCCCACCTCAATCCTTGCACGACTCTGTTTGGAAGCTTGATCCATAAAGGTGAGTCAGAGCAACAACCACTGCTGTTTCAACAAGAAAACAACATAACAAGGTAAACTCCCAGTTCTCCTAGATCTGGTTCATCAGATCCTTATGCCGGTAATCTTGTTCACTCCATTCTTTTTCCCTCCTGGTGATGTGTGTGTATTCCTTGCTATCCCAGCCATGAGGGGCCTGAAAACTTTCGAGCAAAAAGAAAACCTTGCCACCACCTGACTGGAAACATAGCTAGCAAGTGGAGTTCTGAAACAGTTTTCTTTCTGGTTTCAGTCATTGATTTCTCTGATTTCCAAGCCTAACTCCCGGTAAATTGTTCTCAGTGGTATCGAGTGACCAAAGTACTGGAAGCTTCATGTGTGCCAAGGATCAGCCAAGGGAAATCTGCTAGGCTACTTGAGTGGTGAGTTATTTCTAAACTAGTTCATGATCTGAAAACAAGGCAATTCATCGGTCAAGCAGTTCTGAGTTCAGTAGATTTTGTGTTCCTGTATAATTAAAATCCAGAAGGGTTATTAGAATCTTATTAGTGTGATGATAAATCTATTACATAACTAACACACCTAGTTGGCCTATAAACACTTGGGAAAAACCAGAAACCAAATGCTTGAGCAACAGAATCATAGAAACTCAGCTACAAGTTTCAGTTTTGCATCATTTTTCAGTCTTGTATCAGGAGTTCCTGAGGCATTGTCCTTGCTGTCTTGGGTTGTTTTAAAAGCCAAAACTAAACTAAGATATCTAACTAACTAGCTAGACAAACTAGGGGAGATTGGAACCCAAATTTGTAAACAAACTGAATCAAGGAAGCACAGCCACATTCTCAGTTTTTACATTCCCATCAGTTCTGTATTTCTGTTGTTTTTTTTTCAGTTTTCTAGTCCTGTTCAGTAGAGTGGTTAGTATGGTTAGGTTATTCCTGATTGAAACAAAAGAAAACAAAGCTTACTATGAGTACCCAACTAAGGGTGCATACGCAGTGGAGGATTTGAAATCTGTAAGCAGGAAAAAAACTAAAACTGTCTGAGGTGGAACATAAGATGTGGTATCCCAGCTTCTGTCACTAGACTTCTGTTAAAATAACCTACAGGTGGGAAGACCAATTAACAACTGAACAGAAGAGGAAAATAACAGTAAAACCAACTCGGGTTCTAGTTTATGATTTCAGTATTGAGAGATTTCTATCTCAATGGAAGTATGTTTTTCTGTAAGATTAACGAGTTGCTTTGGGTTGGTTTGAGACGAAGATTAAATCAAATACTTAACTAAGGACGTAAACATTTTGGAAAAAAAAAGAAGAAACTAGAAGTCTGGTTACTAAACAGCAAGGAAGATAAAGAGTAGAAGCTACTCAAGTTGTGCTTCAGTTTTCAGTGGATTTCAGTTTTAGTAGTATGGACTTCAGTGACTTTAATCATGTTGACCTGGATCTGTTGTGAGTTTAAGGGCTTGGTTTCACGCCTAGCTAAATAGGTAAACTACTTTGGGAAACTGGAAATCAGAGTGAGGAAATGTTTCACAGAACTTGTGCTTCTTCTTTTTCTTTCTGGAATATTGTTTCTGTATAACAACTTTTCAGAGGCTTGGATGATGTGTCGTGACAAAAACAAACTGGTAATACACTTAACTAGGTGGGCTATCAGGTTAAGGAGAAATTTAGAGGCAGATTGGTGACCAAAGAAAAACCACAGAAGGGGAGACACCTGAGTTGGTATTTCAGTTTATGATTGTTTCCTGAAATTTGTTTCTGTATAACGTGATACTGAGGGACTTAATGGAGTTGTGGTGAATTGCTAAGGAATATGAAACACCTATAATATACCTTAGTAAGTTTATAGGCACATTTGGTGAACTAGAAAACAGATTAGAAGGCAGATGGATAACAACCAGAAAAGAAACTGAAAAGGAGTTGCAACAGTCCATGATTTCTGTTCCCAGTTCAGTGTTGGGTCATCTCAGTATTGTTAACCAGTTGTTGTGGGTATGCATGGGTTTAGAATCTTGATCAAAACCTTAACCAACAGAGCCAGTGAATTGGGATAGTGTGAGGGTTAGTTGGCGAACTAACAGAAGGAAATAAAGGCAAGGACACCAGTATGTGAAGGTTTCAGTTTCAAGGTTTCTAAAAATCTGCTTTCTGTATAACTTTGTACAGAATAGTGGGAAGGGGTTGTAATGACGGGACAATGAGTTTAGATTCTAGCTGATAAACTTACGTGAGGATATAAACCATTGGGACAGGATAGGAATCAAAATGAACAGAGAAGAAGGAGAAAAGAGGAGGAACACACACTGGTGTGAGTTTACTGAAATGGAATTTGGTTTATGTATAATAGACCTACTGAAGTATTACCAGTGTCATGGTGTCCTAGGCATGAACTCAAAACATTACTAAAGAGGTAAGTTAAGTTGGCATATTCACATGAGAATCTTGGGGTAGAATAACTAATGACAAAAGGAAGAATGAGGAAGGGGTAATGCAGGTTACGATTTCAGACTTTGTGTAGTGCTGTTTCTGTATACTTAGGTACAGAAGCTGGGTGAGTGTCTTACTGGGGTGGTTTTGAGTTTAAAACATTAGTAACATCTACATCTAGTTGGTTAATACTGTGGGAAGGAGTGAAACTCCGTTGAACTAAAGAAAAACAAAAAACAAGAAGAAACATTTAGATTGTGTTTTCAGTTTTGCATTGATACTATAGTTTCTGTATAACCAGATTACATGGGTATCATAAGGGTGATGCTAGTTAATAATGAACCCAAACAATGCTAGTATACCTAACTAATTGATGATACAGCTCGGGTAAGGGTAAGCCTTAGTTGATATGGAGGATTGGTTATTTGAGGTAAAACACCAAACTTATGTTGCGGTTTTATAACTTTGGACGTATGTATAAATGGGGTATAAGGGTATGTAATGGTCTATATTATAATGATACTAAGGTTAAAACATTGCCCACTCATTTGCTTAAGGAGGGAATACACTTTAGTCAAGCTAAATCTATATTATATAAACATGTTACATGATTAACGTTTAAAACGCACTAAAACGTTGACTAAGGAAAGAAGGACTTAGTTAACGTGTAAAACAAAGACGTGAATGTCCTAGTGTAAGATAAGCCCAGAATTAATACATGGGAAGTTCTAAGGGTTAATATTAACTAAGCACTTAACAACACACCTAGGGAACAACACCCGTTATAAAGTGTCGTCACATGAAATCATGAACTGACCCGTTACTTTTAATCAACGTTAGGGCCGTAACAAACCTACCCGGGACTCCGTACGAGAGACAACATTTACTCTATCATCCAGGTATGGACATGTGTGGTTCGTATGTTGCCGTGTTACACGGCTTGTGTGCTGTATGCTCTGTGTGAAAAGACCTTAAGATCAAAGCATGAAATTGGATTGCTTGTTTATTATGTTGTATGATTTTTATATCATTGTTGTGTATCATTGCGCGCATACAGTAGTTTAGTCCCTTCGCGTTTATGTAATTCGAGATGAACCACAACCAACTATGAAAACAAGAAAAACTCTATAAGGGGAAATCCTCTCTAAACCATTGAGGACTACCATGACACCCACTATGGTGTCTATTCATTAATGATAATGAAGAGCAAGTCTCCTTTGGTGAGACATGACGAACCACGTAGACAAAACAAAAGAACTATACAAAGAGACAAATCCTCTCTAACTTTAGAGGACCGCTAATGACACCACTATGGTGTCGATATTATAATGATAAAGAAACGAAAAGTACCAACTGTGAACATGAGAACAACCCGGAAGACAACAGCTCGGGCCGCGCGGTATGGATGATCGGGAGTTGGTATATGCATCAGATCCTTCGACCGTCTATGGTGGAATATGTTTTGGGTGTCCCTGGGGTGACCCCACTTTCTCAGCACATCCCGGAGTCTAGAGGTGACTTCCGCTTTCTCGACCCTGGGTGTCGGGAATGGGGGAGTGACAAATTGGTGAAGCACATCCCGTAGTCCAGAGGTGACTTCCACTTTCTCGACCCTGGGTGTCGGGAATGGGGGAGTGACAAATTGGTGAAACTTATCCTGGAGTCTAGAGGTGACTCCGCTTTCTCGACCCTGGGTGTCGGGAATGGGGGACTAGCTATGGAGGAGACGTCCTCCAACGTGCGGTGATAAAATTCACAAGTAACCCTTGAAGAAACAAGGAATGATTAGCACCTACATAATAAAGCCTCGGGATCTAATCTATATCCCCTGACTCGGTGCCAGAGAATAGAGGAAAACATGTGTAATGAGACCAAGCAAATAAGAAAATTCACAAATGTGATCATTTAAGAAACAAGGAATGAATAGCACCTACATTATAAAGTCTCGGGATCTAACCTACATCCCCCGGACTCGGTGCAAGAGAAGAAAGGAAAACATATGTAATGAGAACAAGAAAACAATACGCAATCTCTTGAATGATCCTATAGCGAGGATCGACGGTATAATGTACCTACGCACACGTCCTATAATTACCTGACTGTTGTTGCTACACTAGTAGCTTATTGTGCTGGACTGCATGTTTGACATTGTTATGCTACTGGCAAGTTGTGCTTGGTTGCGTATTGATATTGCTGTGCTACTTGCAAGATGTGCTTGGTTGCTTGCTGATATTGCTATGCTACCGACGAGTGTGTATGATATCATGATGTACTGATGTGTGCTTTACTACTTGTTTAGAGCATGTAAATTGAATTAATAATATTCGACCAAGTAGTCGTGTGGCCCGGCAACATACGGGCTTCACACGTTCATACTCAGCGTAGTTTGCTGAGTCCTTTACACCCAATTTTTTTCAAGTCTTGTGCTGGTTGATGGCGGAGAGTAGGCAAGTGACTACCATGGGGGTAGTCCATCTGGGCAAGACGCTTAAGTATTGTGTTAACGAATGGGTTATGACTATGTAACACTAAACCCTGGATGTATGTTTCGGTTTGTATTGGTTATGTAAGAACTTATGAATTAGACTCTCGGTACTTGGTTCGTAATTCCTGTTCGTACTTGGTTTTGGTTAAGGTTTAGATTCTGGTCAATCAGACAGTAACTTGGAGTTGGTATTGTGGACTGTCAACCACGTGGGTGGTTGGCGTCTGTAGCGCCCATATAGAGTAGGAACCGCTGCGTAGACATCTCATGTTACCATTAGGCGCGTCGTCTGATTATTGGTCATTATTCGGGGGTGTTACAGAAAGTGGTATCAGAGCGTAGTTGCGCTCTGATGACTGGAACAGAGGAGTACCGAGTATAGGAAAACCTAAATTTGAGAAACGGAGTTACGGGTTAGTTTGTGAGGCTCGTTAGTTAGGGTCCATTTCAATCCGTAGGAAAACGCTGGAGAGGTAGAAAGCCTCCTCACACTCGGGAAAACCCGATCTGGCGTTTACACAATGGCATATGATCAATCCGGTAAGGAAAACTAGGTACCCCTACCTTTTCATCTATTTTTCGGCTTAGTGTAGGGTACGGGGGCGTACCCCTCTTTTAAGGGGGGTAAGCGCGTTTTGTTTTGTATGAGTGTTGATTTATTATGATGTATTCCTACAACCACTCGTGGTTGGTTGGTAGGTTTGTGTGAGAACTTGTGTGAAGCCACTGATGTGGCACAGTGCTTAGAAGCACCGAGCATTATAATTATGGACTTAATCTTTTGGGTATTGATAATGAATGCGGGACTGGATCCCTAAGATTACCAGGAGTGGAAAATATAAGTTAGGGAAGTAAGACTTCGGGACGAAGTCTCTTTTAAGGGGGGTAGGTTGAAATACCCCTGAACATTAAACGCACAAAATCATAACGCGTTTTTATTCGGACATAAAATAACGTACGAAAAAATTAAATCTAGTATATACATATGTCCGAACGTGTGACGACGTTACATACTAATAAAGTCGCGTACTTAGATATGTACTAATACGAAAACTACATGGGCGTAACGTTACGATATCGTAACGTTGTAATAAAAAATGATAACGTCGCGTAACCTTGTAACAAATAAATAAATAAATAAATATAAAGTGGTATATTATATGATATTACATATATAAATAAGTAAGTATAACTCATACAAAAAAAAAGAGTAGGAACACTCCCACGAGGTTCGAACCCCGCACCTTTCGTACCCATCTTGAACGTCTTAACCGGTTGAGCTATGCTCAAATTCAGTAAATATACTAACAAATTAATACTTGTAACACGACTACTATGTGACTGCAACTAAAACAGAAGCCTCTGTAGCACCGCCTTCCCCCTGGGTACTGCATCTGTTCGAACAAAAATAAAATGGTGCAGAAATGAAATCCTTGCAAGTCAGTCAAGACCACTTAAGTACTCCTCAGTAGCCAATTACCCCATGATGTAGACATAGCGTTAACTACCTGTATACTATTTCATATGTTAAAGCTACCATAAGACTATAATGTTAAAATCAGAGCCCACGCATGTTGTGTCTGTGTGTCCGAAAATTCTGCAAGTTCAGGGCTAGTAATGCTATTATTATACAGGAGCAAATCAAAATCCAAATCCCACCTATGTCAGTCCGTATACCTTATAGTATGCACTTACTGTTATTTGTTCCCCCCCCCCCCCCCCCCCCCCCCCCACATGTTAACCACATTCGCATGCCTTGAAAACCTTCACGCCACACACATACCCGCACCTACCTTCTTCCTCACATGGGTATATCTTGGTATGATAACCCACTCCACCTCTCCACCATTACACCCATGTTCCTTGAGTTGCGCTGTCCGAGAATCTGGTGGAAACTTACGCACCCCACCAGTGCTGCTTGTCTAACCTACCTTGATTACACATTGAGTCCTTGGAACTTGGGGACACCACCTCTAGTTTAATCTGGAAACAACTACCCCTCAGACACTTAATCTGTGTCGCTTTGAATTCAGTAAAAGCAACCCGAGTACTAGAATCTATACATCAGAGATGTGTTTGTTCAAATCTCCACGCCTGTCGTATGAGAATCAAGAACCAACTATCACTTAGCTACAATGCCACCCAGCTTCTCTTCTGAAGTCATTGTCCTTACTACAAACCATTTAATCCGTGTCTGATCCATGCAAGAACCCACCTCAGAGGTGCCGATCCTGGAGCAAAACAACTCAGTCATTGATCCTAGCAGGTGGATATCAGTAGTTAACCCTTCTCATTCTTCTCTACTTCATGCCCGAGATTTCCCTACTGACTAGCTCACTCCCACCTCAATCCTTGCACGACTCTGTTTGGAAGTTTGATCCATAAAGGGTGAGTCAGAGCAACAACCACTGCTGTTTCAACAAGAAAACAACATAACAAGGTAAACTCCCAGTTCTCCAAGATCTGGTTCATCAGGTCCTTATGCCGGTAATCTTGTTCACTCCATTCTTTTTCCCTCCTGGTGATGTGTGTGTATTCCTTGCTATCCCAGCCATGAGGGGCCTGAAAACTTTCGAGCAAAAGGAAAACCTTGCCACCACCTGACCGGAAACATAGCTAGCAAGTGGAGTTCTGAAACAGTTTTCTTTCTGGTTTCAGTCATTAATTTCTCTGATTTCCAAGCCTAACTCCCGGTAAATTGTTCTCAGTGGTATCGAGTGACCAAAGTACTGGAAGCTTCATGTGTGCCAAGGAACATCCAAGGGAAATCTGCTAGGCTACTTGAGTGGTGAGTTATTTCTAAACTAGGTTCATGATCTGAAAACAAGGCAATTCATCGGTCAAGCAGTTCTGAGTTCAGTAGATTTTGTGTTCCTGTATAATTAAAATCCAGAAGGGTTATTAGAATCTTATTAGTGTGATGATAAATCTATTACATAACTAACACACCTAGTTGGCCTATAAACACTTGGGAAAAACCAGAAACCAAATGCTTGAGCAACAGAATCATAGAAACTCAGCTACAAGTTTCAGTTTTGCATCATTTTTCAGTCCTGTATCAGGAGTTCCTGAGGCATTGTCCTTGCTGTCTTGGGTTGTTTTAAAAGCCAAAACTAAACTAAGATGTCTAACTAACTAGCTAGACAAACTAGGGGAGATTGGAACCCAAATTTGTAAACAAACTGAATCAAGGAAGCACAGCCACATTCTCAGTTTTTACATTCCCATCAGTTCTGTATTTCTGTTATTTTTTTTCAGTTTTCTAGTCCTGTTCAGTAGAGTGGTTAGTATGGTTAGGTTATTCCTGATTGAAACAAAAGAAAACAAAGCTTACTACGAGTACCCAACTAAGGGCGCATACGCTGGAGGATTTGAAATCTATTAAGCAGAAGAAAAAAAACTAAAACTGTCTGAGGTGGAACATAAGATGTGGTGTCCCAGCTTCTGTCACTAGACTTCTGTTAAAATAACCTACAGGTGGGAAGACCAATTAACAATTGAACAGAAGAGGAAAATAACAGTAAAACCAACTCGGGTTCTAGTTTATGATTTCAGTATTGAGAGATTTCTGTCTCAATGGAAGTATGTTTTCTGTAAGATTAACGAGTTGCTTTGGGTTGGTTTGAGACGAAGATTAAATCAAATACTTAACTAAGGACGTAAACATTTTGGAAAAAAAAAGAAGAAACTAGAAGTCTGGTTACTAAACAGCGAGGAAGATAAAGAGTAGAAGCTACTCAAGTTGTGCTTCAGTTTTCAGTGGATTTCAGTTTTAGTAGTGTGGACTTCAGTGACTTTAATCATGTTGACCTGGATCTGTTGTGAGTTTAAGGGCTTGGTTTCACGCCTAGCTAAATAGGTAAACTACTTTGGGAAACTGGAAATCAGAGTGAGGAAATGTTTCACAGAACTTGTGCTTCTTTTCTTTCTGGAATATTGTTCTGTATAACAACTTTTCAGAGGCTTGGATGAGTGTCGTGACAAAAAAAACTGGTAATACACTTAACTAGGTGGGCTATCAGGTTGAGGAGAAATTTAGAGGCAGATTGGTGACCAAAGAAAAACCACAGAAGGGGAGAACACCTGAGTTGGTTTTTCAGTTTTATGATTGTTTCCTGAAATTTGTTTCTGTATAACGTGATACTGAGGGACTTAATGGAGTTGTGGTGAATTTCTAAGGAATATGAAACACCTATAATATACCTTAGTAAGTTTATAGGCGCATTTGGTGAACTAGAAAACAGATTAGAAGGCAGATGGATAACAACCAGAAAAGAAACTGAAAAGGAGTTGCAACAGTCCATGATTTTTGTTCCCAGTTCAGTGTTGGGTCATCTCAGTATCGTTAACCAGTTGCTGTGGGTCTGCATTGGGTTTAGAATCTTGATCAAAACCTTAACCAACAGAGCCAGTGAATTGGGATAGTGTGAGGGTTAGTTGGCGAACTAACAGAAGGAAATAAAAGGCAAGGACACCAGTATGTGAAGGTTTCAGTTTCAAGGTTTCTAAAAATCTGCTTTCTGTATAACTTTGTACAGAATAGTGGGAAGGGGTTGTTATGACGGGACAATGAGTTTAGATTCTAGCTAATAAACTTACGTGAGGATAAAACCATTGGGACAGGATAGGAATCAAAATGAACAGAGAACGAAAAAAGAGGAGGAACACACACTGGTGTGAGTTTACTGAAATGGAATTTGGTTTTTGTATAATAGACCTACTGAAGTATTACCAGTGTCATGGTGTCCTAGGCATGAACTCAAAACATTACTAAAGAGGTAAGTGAAGTTGGCATATTCACATGAGAATCTTGGGGTAGAATAACTAATGACAAAAGGAAGAAATGAGGAAGGGGTAATGCAGGTTACGATTTCAGACTTTGTGTAGTGCTGTTTCTGTATACTTAGGTACAGAAGCTGGGTGAGTGTCTTACTGGGGTGGTTTTGAGTTTAAAACATTAGTAACATCTACATCTAGTTGGGTAATACTGTGGGAAAGAGTGAAACATCCGTTGAACTAAAGAAAAACAAGAAACAAGAAGAAACATTTAGATTGTGTTTTCAGTTTTGCATTGATACTATAGTTTCTGTATAACCAGATTACATGAGTATCATAAGGGTGATGCTAGTTAATAATGAACCCAAACAATGCTAGTATACCTAACTAATTGATGATACAGCTCGGGTAAGAGTAAGCCTTAGCTGATATGGAGGATTGGTTATTTGAGGTAAAACACCAAACTTATGTTGCGGTTTTATAACTTTGGACGTATGTATAAATGGGGTATAAGGGTATGTAATGGTCTATATTATAATGATACTAAGGTTAAAACATTGCCCACTCATTTGCTTAAGGAGGGAATACACTTTAGTCAAGCTAAATCTATTATATAAACATGTTACATGATTAACGTTTAAAACGCACTAAAATGTTGACTAAGGAAAGAAGGACTTAGTTAACGTGTAAAACAAAGACGTGAATGTCCTAGGAGTAAGATAAGCCCAGAATTAATACATGAGAAGTTCTAAGGGTTAATATTAACTAAGCACTTAACAACACACCTAGGGAACAACACCCGTTATAAAGTGCCGTCACATGAAATCATGAACTGACCCGTTACTTTTAATCAACGTTAGGGCCATAACGAACGCTACCCGGGACTCCGTGCGAGAGACAACATTTACTTCTGATCCAGGTATGGACATGTGTGGTTCTTATGTTGCCGTGTACACGGCTTGTGTGATGTGTGCTCTGTGTGAAAAGACCTTAAGATCAAAGCATGAAATTGGATTGCTTGTTTATTATGTTGTATGATTTTTATATCATTGTTGTGTATCATTGTGCGCACACAGTAGTTTAGTCCCTTCGCGTTTATGTAATTCGAGATGAACCACAACGAACTATGAAAACAAGAAAAACTCTATAAGGGGAAATCCTCTCTAAACCATTGAGGACTACCATGACACCCACTATGGTGTCTATTCATTAATGATAATGAAGAGCAAGTCTCCTTTGGTGAGACATGACAAACCACGTAGACAAAACAAAAGAACTATCAAAGAGACAAATCCTCTCTAACTTTAGAGGACCGGTAATGACACCCACTATGGTGTCGATATTATAATGATAAAGAAACGAAAAGTACCAACTGTGAACATGAGAACAACCCGGGAAGACAACAGCTCGGGCCGTGCGGTATGGATGATCGGGAGTTGGTATCTGCATCAGATCCTTCGACCGTCTATGGTGGAATATGTTTTGGGTGTCCCTGGGTGACCCCACTTTCTCAGCACATCCCGAAGTCCAGAGGTGACTTCCGCTTTCTCGACCCAGGGTGTCGGGAATGGGGGAGTGACAAATTGGTGAAGCACATCCCGGAGTCCAGAGATGACTTCCGCTTCTCGACCCTGGGTGTCGGGAATGGGGGAGTGAAATGGTGAAGTTATCCTGGAGTCTAGAGGTGACTCCGCTTTCTCGACCCTGGGTGTCGGGAATGGGGGACTAGCTGTGGAGGAGACGTCCTCCAACGTGCGGTGATAAAAGAATTCACAAGTAACCCTTGAAGAAACAAGGAATGATTCATACCACTTTCTGTAACACCCCCAAATAAACATCCAGTAGTACAAATAAGCTCCTAGCCTTAATACAAGGCAACTATGCAGCGGATTCTCAACATCATTCGGGTGTCACTGACGTCAACCACCCACGTGGTTGACAGACCACATTACCAACACCAAGTTACGGTCTGCATGACTGGAAACAGCTCTCCACCAAAACTCATATACAATACAAGATACAATTCCAATTACCAAGTGTCTATAATATAATTACTAAACCATAAATCGAAAAGTACAACCCGGGTTTAGTAACAACCTATACACTAACATACTATTCCAACTCAGAAGTCATGCCCAGATGGGCTTCCCCCATGGTAGCCATCCCGCCTACGCTCCGTTGTCATCCAGCTCAATACCTGTAAAAATTTGGTTGTAAAGGACTCAGCAAACTACGCTGAGTATGAACGTGTAGCCCGTATGTTGCCGGGCCACACGACTACTTGGTCGCATATTATTAAGTTAATTTACATGCTATAATAAAGCAGTAAAACACACCATATTACATCATAATATCATACACACTTAAAGTAGTAACCCATTAGCAACAACAACAAGCACAACAAGCTGCTAGTAACACCACAGCAATCATGTACATAATAAAACGTGTGCATAGGTATGTAATTCCCATGATCCTCACTATGGGATCGTACGAGCGTAGTGTGTTTTCATTTCTTTTCTCTTGTTTTCTTAAAGTTTATTTTCTTTCTCTTTCTTTGCACCAGGTCTGGGGATGTAATTTAGATCCCGTGACCATCTCATGTAGGTGCTAATCTTTCTTTGTTTCTTTAAGGGTTATTTGTGAATACTCTTATCACCACAATTTGGAGAACGTCTTGTCCATAGCTACTCCTCCATTCCCGGATAGCTCTTTCTCTCTCTGTTTTTTTTTAAATGTTACTGGCCACTGCCCGGATATCAAGGGTCTGTCTCCCTATTCCTTTTCCATGTCACTAGGCTCTGCCCCGGATACAAAGGGTCCGTCTCCCTATGCCTCTTAATGCTCTGGTCTCTACCCCGGATACAAAGGGTCCGTCTCCCTGTTTTTTTTACTGTTGGTCTCTACCCCGGATACTAAGGTTTCGTCTCCCTATTCCTTTTACATTATTGGTCTCTAACCCGGATACTAAGGGTCCGTCTCCCTATCCTTTTTACATTATTGGTCTCTACCCCGGATACAAAGGGTCCGTCTCCCTATCTTTACTTGGTCTCTAACCCGGATACAAAGGGTCCGTCTCCCTATTCCTTTTCAACGGGGTTGGCTTATCATCATCATTGATAGTTCGACACCATAGTGGGTGTCATTAGAGGTCCTCTATAGTTAAGAGGAGTTTCCCTTTTTTGTAGTTCCTTTGGTTTGTTTACGAAGTTCGTTGTGTTTCAACTCAAGGGTTCATCAACGCGAAGGACACTACTGTGTGTGTGCGCAAACAATATGCACAATAATAGCAAGCAGGTAAGCAAGGAAGATAATCAATCCATTCACATGCCTTACACAGCTCACTACAGACAAATAAGCACAGTAAAACAAACATCTGTTTTCATGCATTAGTCTTGTGGTCATAAACAAACAAGGCACACAGCACACAAGCCGTGTAACACGGCAACATACGAACCACACATGTCCATACCTGGTTCAGAAGCAAAAGGGTGTCTCACA
The DNA here is from genome assembly GCA_023374045.1 of Limonium bicolor. NCBI lineage: Eukaryota > Viridiplantae > Streptophyta > Magnoliopsida > Caryophyllales > Plumbaginaceae > Limonium > Limonium bicolor. The sequence goes on from CM041778.1 coordinate 106,921,753, forward strand.
CACAGGGTCCCGGTTGGCGTTCGTTACAGCCCTAAAGTTAATTAAAAATAATTTATCAGCTCACAATTTTATGTGACGCCCCTTGTAACTTTTCCATAGTCTATCCCATTTTATCGGGGTTTAATTCCTTAGGTAAGTTTTTAGGTGTTCGACTTATACTAGTCCCTTAGAAACTTTCCAAGTATTGACCTTAGACTTTTATTTAACCCCTAGGACGTTTACATCGTCGTTCCCGCTGGTCGTAACATACTCTCATTATATTATTTACCTCATAAATCATCACTTTAATTATTTAAACCCTTATATCATACCTCTTGATTAATTTATATTATTACTTAAATTCCCAAAACCTTTCTAGGTTTATATACTAATCCCCTTTTCAATACTTAAATTTCCATTCATGCCCCAAGGTTTAAGGTAACTACCTAACTTACCCCAAACTTTATAATTGCCTCAATTTCATACTTAACCCTATCGTATAATTTATAGTTAATTAGAGCATTAAGCTTACTCCAAAAGTTCTCTAAAATTTTCAACGAAACTCAAGGGTTCCTATATTTACATTTTAACCCATATAACTTTAGTAATTACGTATACTCCTTTTATATTTTATAATGATTGTCTTGATTTACTACTTCTTCAATTACTTAATATATTTATCCTTATACCCCTTTTATCACACTTTGACCTCCTCTTTTTTTTAATTTATTTATTTATATAACGAATATATATAGATAGATACGGTTTTAAAGAAAATTCATTTAAGCCTCAAAACATGCTTAGCTCTTTATATATATTTCTTTTATAAGATGTCTTTCCCAAATAGTTATAATTACTATCGAAATAGTTTTTTTTTTCACCAGAAATTTATATAACCCCGTAAGTCAATCCATAATTTGATTAATGACTATTTAGATCACAAAGTAATTATCTTTACGTGGCCTAAGTATGGCCTTAAAAAAATAGCACACGTAAATGTTTTTCATAAAGACATTATAACGTCTCCAAACTTCACCAAAAATCACGATTTATACATACTAAATTTTTTTCTTTTTGTCCTCTAAACATTTCCTATATTCTTGGTAAGAATAATCATGAACACTTAATCTATTTTTCATTATATATTTCTTTCCTAACTTATATCCATCATTGATTACTTATTTCAACTCAAAATAATGTATATTTACATACATACGTATACCCATTATTTATACTCGCATTATAGTTTAGCATTACTCACATATGTATATATATCTATATATATTTATACGTTACCAAACCTTATATAGTATACAATCATTTCGCATTATAATCTCGCACGCTTTACCCGTTACATATTATTAACTCATATAACACACACACATATACATCCCCTTCTTGTTATTCTCTTGTCGATAATAACTCCCCGTATATGCCGATGCATCTTTACGCATAGCAGCTCAATAAAAACATCCAATTTTTTGTTTTTTTTTTTTTCATTCCGTGTTCAACTAATAATTCCTCCAGGTAGTAAGGGGTGGTTACCTTAATTCCAGCCACAGAGGAAGTTTTCTCCAGCCTCCATAGTTCCTCACCAGATTCCACCCTCTGTATGTCGGCAACCCATGGTCTACTGACCCATTTCCTTGTGGTTATTAAACCATAAAGAAGGCTAGTTAGTATCCACGCACGTAACAAAAATCTGGTAGTTCCTTTGAAGCAGTATAGTTCAAGTTCAAAGAAGGGTTGTTACCTCTTGCTTGTTGTTGGTGTTTAAAGGGTGCTCATGGTTAACTAAAGCAAGGGAAAGGCCTCAGCATCCTCGCATGAAGCAGGGAGCACCGAAAAAAAATGAAGATGCTCATCGTGTTGGTTTCATGCAGAGGGAGAAGGATGTTCGTTCTGTTGCTCTTGTTGTTCTCTTGCCATGCCTCTGAAACGGTGGAGTTGGGGTTGAGGGTTAAATCCATCACCAGGGAAGGAACCGCCATTGTGTTGTAGTGGGAGTGAGGAGTTGCGGGGTTCTCCTCCATGAACATGCATGCATGAACGGGGAAGCTCATACCCAGGAAAGAACGAGGGTACTGCAGGCAGTTCCCGTTGCTTGGTGCCTGTTTCAGTGTACCGGTGCTGGCTGTTGTTGGTCTGATCGTCCTCCGCGAACTGGAACAAGAGGAGAGCTCAGGCAGTGGCTCGTTGTTGTTTCGAAATGGGCCAGAAAGAACGCGGCGTACAGGTTAATGCTCAGAAGAAAAACAAAATTATAACGGGAGTAAGGGGAATGAAGCTACCGTTCTGCTTCCCCTCCTTGGCGCCAGCAGGTTGGAGTTTAAACAGAGGGAGCTTCAGTATGCTACCGGTACCAAGCGGTTGCTCGGGCTTGCTCCTTGCGGTACGATGGTGAGCAAAGAGGCTGTGTTTATGTCTTCAGGAAATGTACGAGACATGGCACGAAAGGAGTAGCACTATGACCCGTTTCCTTTCTCTGTTTCACAGGTTGTTACCAGTAACGCTGCTCCTGGCTGCTGTAGTTCAGAAACGAGGAAGGAGAGTAGTTCATAATCGTTGTGGATTCAGCAGATGGAATACATTGAGATTGTGGAATGACTAGGTGGAGCCAGGCTTGAAACCGGAAAGAGGAGAAAGGGAGTTGCGTGGCTCGCTGCTGGTCACTGCTTGTTGTCTCTGTTATTTGGATGTCCCCGGTGCATGGAGTTCCAGTGGTGTCGTGAGTGGAGTTTTGAAGCTTTTGAGTCTTGGTTTTCGGTTGCTGCTCGATGATGGAGTATGGGAATGTAGCAGGTGCGGACATGTCCCCCAACACCAGCAGCAGCGCTCCCAAGACTCGTGCTTAGCAGAGAGACTCACACCTTGAGAATTTTCTTCACGACCCCATGGGATTACACTGTCACAGATGGCGTTGGATATTAGTACTAGTGCTAGTGTGAAAAGAGAGAAAAGCTGCTGTGTACTGGGTTTATTGGTGCGGGTGGGTGGTGCTGTTCGAGACAAAGCTTGAACCCGATGATAATCAGTATGGTGGGTTGGAATTAGAAGCACATGACTGGCATGTTGGTTGCACTGCTCGAAAAGAACCAAAAGAAAAAAATGTTCCTGTTGGAGTGCGTCTGATCAGGAAGAAAAACAGGGTGCTGTGATGTTTTTTTTTTTCACTTAATAGCTTATATGTGTAGAAGTGTAGTTTACTAATGAATACGAGCTCAGCTCAACCGGTTTAGTGTTTGGCGGTGGTACAGGAGGTCTCGGGTTCGAATCTTAGCGGGAGCAAATCCCTTTTCCTTTTCCCCCCTTTTTTTAATATGCTATATACATATTTATTTATATATATTAGCGACTATATAATATGTCGCGTTATTAATGGTATGCGTTGCTAGTCATTTATACGTACAAGTATATTTACATACGTAAGACCATATAATATATCGTGTTATATTTATTTATTTATTGTTACCAAGTTATGCGACGTTATCATTTTATTACAACGTTACAATATCGTAACGTACGTACATGTAGTTTTTGTACAAGTACGTGACTATATTAATATAACGTCGCGGCGTTCGGATTGTTCGTACGTTATTTAATGTCCGAATTACAAAACGCGTTTGTGATTTTATGAGTTTAAATGTTCAGGGGTGTTTCATTTATTGACTCATTATTTCATGTAGCGTACTTTAGTTATATGACCTAATATTTATTAAATATTATTTTACCCAACTTATCGGTGAACTTTATTATTCAGCTATTTAGGAATATTGTATATTGTATTTTATTATTTAATTTCTTAAGTGTATAAATTAAATACTTCATCTCTATAAGTTTTAACCTTAAATAATTATTTTGAACAATAACTGATTATTTAATTAAGCTTTATTTATTTATAAATCTGAGGGATATTTCAACTAATTGCTGATAATTGATAGTTAATAGTTGATAATATTTATCTTAGAACTGGCTAGTGTGTGTTCAATAAATTTGAAAAATAAACAATTGACTAATTAACTAGAAATTGCCATCAAAAAAAGATTTAATTAGTGAAACAATATATTGTTGAAATTGAATGGTTAAACATTAATGATATGAGAATCGTAAGACAAATACTATCAGCTGAATTTATAGAAATTGAAATAAATTAATTCAATTGATATTCTCAATTATTTTCATCATCTTAAAAATTACATATTTAGAAAAAAAAAACTATTAGGTCAGCCATAAAAACTACTATTAACTCAAATCTAACTCATGAAATCATTTTACATAACATATATGAGAAATTTTTTTTCTGTTTATCATAAACGACCAACCTTTTACGTCCAAGAAGAAGACTACACCAATCATGTCTGCAAATACACCAACCTAGAAATGTTGGTGAAGAATGTTAAACACTGGAAATTAACAGGGGGCCGCGCGAACGCAGGCCCCCAAAGTCAAATTTTGACGTACACTCTCCCACAATGAGGAGATGTTAGACTAGCATCCTACCAAAGTGCAATGGTAGTCACCAATCCAGGCCATGGATCTTATTAATCATCCATTGACCCCGTCCAGGTAAGTATGAAATAAGGTTGTGAGATTCTTCATATTTATACTTAGATATCGGTTCTCTAGGTTGCTTAATGTCAGTGTGGGATGCTAAATACAACTACTTGCCAGTATTTGAAAATAATAAGTGCTTTGTCATCACAATAGTAATATAATAATAAGTGATTACAGAACTGTGTGGCAGATCATGTTTATGTATATTTTGATTTTAAATAACGTTTTCCCTAATTTATTTAAATTGTTAACTAAACTATGAGTTAATCGTAATTTAATTTATTTAAATTGTTAACTAAACTATGAGTTAACATAATTTAAAAGACTTAATTATAAATAAAAAACTAATTAAATTTTTAAAACTTAACTCCCTTATTATTAAATGGTGTCTTAGCAAGTTGGAAGGGTTAAATTAGTATTACAAATTTTAGTAAAATCTAAATATTAGATTTAGTTCACTAAATTTGAATGTCAAATTAAATTTTGGAAAAATTACATCGCCCACCATGACGTTTGGCGAAATTACACACCACCCACGAGGTTTCAAAAATTACTTTGCCCACCCATGAGGTTTCCACAATTTTACATCCAGCAACTTTTCTAATATTTGATCAACTTCAAAGATGGTTAAATGATATCCAAATTTGATGAAACTTTACATGGACGATGCTAAGGTGTTATATTTTGTTCAATGCCAAATCCAAAGTTTTTTAAGGTCATATATGACCAGTGGGACCCAATAAAACATGAGACATGTTCATCGGGTCCCATGGATCATATATGAGCTTAAAAAACGTTGGATTTCACATTTTACCAAAATATAACACTTTAATATCGTTCATGTAAAGTTTCATCAAATTTGGATATCATTTAGCCATCTTTTAAGTTGATCAAATATTAGAAAAGTTGCTGGATGTAAAATTGTGGAAACCACATGGGTGGGCAAAGTTATTTTTGAAACCTCGTGGGTGGGCTATGTAATTTCGCCAAACGTCATGGGTGGGCGATGTAATTTTCCCTTAAATTTTTTATCATAACAAACTTCTACATATTGTGAAATGTTCTCAAAATACTAAATTTTAATAGTAATAAAATATTTCAAAATTTTGTTCAATAAAATTATAATATTATTCTGGAAATATATGTATGCAATAGTATCTTCGTTTAAGTAAATAAAAACTAAACAAATATTTCTTCAATAGAAAATAAGTTGCTGGTGAGGAAAATAGGATAAAAAAATTTAACCTGCTTTGTTGTACTATTTCTATTTTAGAATCAATAATTTAGCCTTGTTTTATTGAAGGAAAAGTTTGTTTTTAAATCAAAATATATATAGAGTAGTTTACATTTTTTAAAAGGTATATTTTAATGTAAAATTAAAGTAAATAATACTATATCTTTTATTAAAGAAAAAATAAATAAGATTTTCTCCAAACAAATCTGTAAATTTTGCGAGTAACATCAATTTTTAATGACAACTACATTAACTTGATCCACCATCTCATTTTTGTTTTTTATACCTAATGTCATGTTTTTCTTATAATATTTCATATTCCATATAATATCATTTGTTATATATCATGAATTTGGAACATGATTTCAAATATAATTTTGAATCTATAACATCTTTACTTTACAATTGGAGTTACATTTAAAAACAATGAAATGTACAAAATATCACTAAATTTTCTTTAAATACTTTATTGACATTGGATTTAAGTACAAGTTTGTACTTGTGGAAATTTAGTATACAATTTGCAATATTTTTTTAGTTCAAATACTATTGTTTATATACAAATTCTATACAAAATCAGCAAGATAATATAACATAACATATAAAACCATCCAACGTTAGTGGCGGATCCAAAGGGGGGGTCGAAGAGGCAACGCCCCCTGGCACTTTTGAAAATTTGTCAAATGCTTGTATAAATTTTTGAAAAATACAATATGACATAATATTTTAAAGAATGATAGTGTGAAAAAAATTTTGTTTTCAAAATGATACGCTCAAAAGGATGTTGAAACTAAGAGAATGCTCCTTTGAAGAAAATGATTGGTTGACTTTGAACTCCAGCAGTTCAAATCAAGAAACTACTAACAGTAGTGATGACGTATGAGTGCTTGATTAAGTTTTAGTTTATAGTCATTGTAATATTAAGATATTGGCCGAACTTTGAACCTGGAGATTAGAACTTAGTATTCGAACTACTATTAGAATTGTAATGTAATTAGGATTGTAATAATAGAACTATGTGGACATTGATTCCTTCAGAATACGTAGGCAACTCATCTTATGGTGTTACTATATCTTAAGATAAATGCAAGGCCAAAAAATAAATAAAAATAAAATCTAGTTTTTCGTTCAATATATAATATTATTAGGAAATATTGTCATTCTTATTATAATGTTATAATATTATTAATTAGCCATAAATTACATTTAAAAAAAAGTCCGATTGCAACTCGGGACCCAATGCAATCCTTTAAAAAATGGTACCGGAGCCGGCCCAGGATATCAGCACAGAAAATAGTGAAAGAAGGTTGAATACTAATAAACAGCAGGGACCATGCGAATGCGGGCCCCTAAAATCACAAATTTTGACGTACACTCTCCACTATCAGGTCATATTAGACTGACACGCTACCAAAGTGCAATAGTAACCAATGCAGGTCCTGGATCTTATTGATCATCCATTGAAATTTGTCATCCGAATATGATCTCAGTATATATACCTGAAGGGAATACAAAGTTTATCCAAATATTGAAACATGAGGATAATTCAACTTAAATAAGACAATACACCTCAATTTATGGAGCCTACAGGTGACAGTTCTTCAACGAATTAAACTGTCATTTAAACATCATTCTTCAGAAGGAGCGTTAGTTTAAGCAAGTGAAACCTAATTGAATCAAGAAAGAGAATGGAAAGAATTCATTTATTGTACAAGGGAAGAATGAAGGAATCACTTATCAACGGTCATCAGTACCATTAATGAATAGTGATACTCACCTAGTGATACAAGTCCTAATATATATGCCTGGTATATTCTGCATTTTGTGGTCTTCTTTACCATCGATCAACATACATAGTAAGAAATGAGTAGTTGCTAAGGGTTATATTGTGCACAAGCCAGTACCAAACAACTTTTGGAGGTCAAATGAGATACTATAGAAAAAAAAGGTAAAGTAGTGGCTTAGGGTTATACTCTAGAAACACTAGTTGTCACCTATATAAAGAGCAGATGAGCTGTTGTACACTAGTCATCTATAAAGCAAAATCAATATATACATATAAATGAAACTTTGGACTCTTATCTTCCCTTGACTATTTGAAAGCATTTTTAATATCATTTGATATAAAACAGTTAAAACAAAACAACCATAAAAATATGTCAAGGTGAATAGAGCCTCATATCTTTTAGGCATCAACTGAACGAAAGTTTGAATGATGTCCCCGCCTATTGGTCACCACCGTCGTCCTTGTTTGATCCACCATCAGTGTTGTTGGCATTTTTATTGTCTTTAATTTGCTTGATCTTTCCATAAAAGTAGGATATGAATCCTTAAATTAAGAGTCTGAGTGATACCATCTTCTCTGACTAAAGCTTCTCCTTGTAGATGATGACTGTAGCTGGAAGACATAAAGCGATAATAACATCAAACAACATGATAATCTGAAATGAATCACACCCAACGCTCCTAGATAATATCCTTACCATAGTGTCAATGACATAGTACATGGTGTGTCATAACCCAAAATTGTTGGTTTCCACGGCAACCGCCTGCGGTATATATCCAAACAAGGTTACTAATCACTCATATGTTTATGAGGGGTTAGATTATTTAATAATGATCTTGAGAGAAGCATGAACAGACTCCTGCCATCTATATTCGCCAATGTCAGAACCCGATTGTCATATTCTGTTACATATTGATCCAACGCTAAAACTTAGTAAGCTGCTTATTACTTTACTGCCCTTTGCTCAGTGTACATCGTTTAGGGGTTCACTTACATCAGGTGAATCAGCTACATATATATTGTGTGAGAGCAGAACTAGAGGCGGGGAACAAAAACACACGGGAAACACATGGGAATGGAGAGTTTCTATTACAGTAGGAGAACAGTGAGGAATACGGGAACAAGAGGGAATCGTGAGTGTTTTCTATCACGTACCTTCCTTGTTGAGTATTGATAGTGTTGTGTTTAAGTGTGAAAATCTTCTACAGCGAAAAGGAATAAGATTGTCTCAGTCTGGATGTAAGCCGATTTGGCTGAACCAGGATAAAGAGTGGTGTTCTTGTTTTCTTTCCTTTTTCGGTTTCTCTCAATCTGCTTTGCACCGCATTCATATAATCAACAATTGGTATCAGAGCTTCGGTCGTGATGCTGAAGACGAAGATCACGATTGATCGTTTCGATGGAAAGGGTGATTTCACCCTTTGGAAGATGAGGATGCAAGCAGTTCTAGTTCAACTGAAAGTCGCTCATGCTTTGGAGGGAGAAAAAGGTTTCACAGCTACAATGACAGAATCGGAAAAGAAGGAAGCCATGGATCTTGCGTATAGCACCTTGGTCTTGCATCTTGGAGATAAAGTCTTGTGCCAGGTGGCAGTAGAGACTTCAGCCGCAGGTATTTGGCTTAAGCTTGAATCTCTTTTATGACCAAGACTCTGGCATATAAGGTTTATCTCAAAGGAAAACTACATGATTTCAAAATCTCTGAAGAGAAATCCATGTCCGAAAGTCTTGATGAATTTAATCGCCTGATTAATGACCTGGCGAATATTGAGATCAAGATTGAAGAAGAAATCAGGCAATCATGCTCCTTAATGCATTGCCAAAGTCTTACTCAAACTTTGTTGAAGCCATGAAGTATGCCAAGGATTCGCTGACGCTAGAAGAAGTGCAAACTGCTCTGAAGTCAAAAGAAAGAGATGGTAAATCAGAGAGAAGGCACCAGCTGAGAGTTTGAATGTAAAACTTAAGTCTGGAAGACGATGGTCAAAAGGAAAGACCAAAGATTACACCAAGAATAAAGGTGAGTCAAAAGAATTTTCTTATAAGTGCTATCACTGTCATGATATTGGTCATATGAAAAAGAATTGTCCAAAGCGTAGAAGGGATTTTGGAAAAGTGACACACAAGGCATATGCTGCTTTTGTGGAAGGGTTATGAAAGCGCTGAAGTTCTAAGTATAGCCAATGGAGATTCCCAAGAAGAGTGGGCTCTTGATAGTGGTTGTACTTTCCATATGACTCCAACAGAGATTGGTTTGAGACCTATGAAAGGGGAGATGGTGGTTCAGTGTTGCTGGGATACAATAAAGCCTGCAAGGTTGTTGGAAAAGGAACTGTTATATTCGAGGAGAAAATAACAGTGAGAAGATGTTATCTGATGTGAGACATGTTCCAGAACTTAAGAGGAACTTAATCTCACTAGGAACACTGGAACAACAGGGATATAACTGAGATCAGATTCATGAATACTGAAAGTGTACAGAGATTCTTAGTTGTTCATTTCAGGAGTCAGAAGAAATGGGTTGTACTTCTTGAGAAACAGTGTTGTTGTAGGATCATCCTCAGCTGTTGATCAAGTTAGTGAAGATCAGAGTATGTTGTGGCATCTCAGGCTTGGACACGTTAGTGACAAGGGAATACAGATCCTGTGGAAAAACGGTTACCTAGGAAATCAGGAACTCAAGAAACAGCAATTCTGTGAAGATTGTGTTTTTGGGAAAAACTAGATCTGGCTTTACTACAGCTGTCCATAGGACAAAGGGAATATTGGACTATATTCATTCAGATCCGTGGGGGCCAGCAAAGGTAAGCTCACATGGTGGAAACAGATATATCTTGACTCTTATAGATGATTCTAGGCGTCTGTGGGTTTATTTGCTGAAGCATAAGAGTGAAGCTCTGATGAGTTTCAAGGACTGGAAAGTCACAACTGAAACACAAACTAACAGGAAGATAAAAGTTAAGAACTGATAATGGTCTAGAGTTCTGTTCAAAAGAATTCAATCAGTTCTGTAAAGAACATGGCATTTCCAGGCATTACACTGTTGTCTCAAACACTCAGCAAAATGGTTTAGCAGAAAGATTTAACAGAACCTTACTGGAGAGGGTGGGATGCATGCTTATCATGCCAAGCTTCCAAAATTCTGGGGAAGCTGTGTCCACAGCTTGCTCCCTCATTAATAGATGTCCTTCATCAGCTTTAAATTTCAAGATACCCATGGAAATGTGGTCTGATCACAGTGTCGATTACAGATGGTTAAAAGTCTTTGGCTGCACTGCTTATGCTCACATAAGGCAGGACAAACTGGAACCAAGGGCTGTGAAGTGTATCTTTATTGGCTATCCTCCTGGGATCAAGGGCTACAAATGTGGTGTCTTGAACCAAGTTTCAAGCGTGTCATCATAAGCAGGGATGTAACATTCAGGGAGACTGATTTCTTGAACAGATCAAAAATCTCAGAAAACGAAGCTGGTCTGAATACCACTGATACTGGAAATAGCAGGGTTGAAATTGAAATGGAAATTCCAACTTAGCTGGATCAGTCAGATAACCAAGTTCCAGACCATGTTGGAGATGAGGACACAGGCCAGGAATCACAAGGTGAATCAGAGCAGGAGGAGATTTTAAATGACTATCAGTTGGCAAGAGATAGAACAAGAAGATTTAACATCAGACCACCTCAAAGATTCGCTCAAGCTGATGTAACAGCCTTTGCTCTATCTGTTGCGACTGAATTAATGTGTAATGAACCTGTAACAGTGAAAGAAGCTCTATCTAGCAAGGACAGTGCAAGTTGGTGGAAAGCAATGCCAGAGGAGATGGATTCATTAGCACTGAATAAAACCTGGAATCTTGTATCTGCTGTTCCAGGTAAGAAGTTGATAGGATCAAAATGGATTTTCAAAAGGAAAGAGGGAATACCTGGTGTTGAAGAAGCCAGGTTTAAAGCAAGGCTCTTGGCAAAAGGGTTTACACAAGAAGAAGGAGTAGACTATGAAGAGATCTACTCACCAGTGGTCAAACACAGATCAATTAGAACTTTCCTGGCGCTTACAGTTCAATTCGACTGGGAGTTAGAACAGTTAGACGTCAAAACTGCTTTTCTCTATGGCAAACTGGAAGAAAACATATTCATGAAGCAACCAGAGGGGTTTGAAGAAGGGAGAAACAAAGTATGTCTCTTAAAGAAGTCCCTGTATGGACTAAAACAGTCGCCAAGGCAATGGTACTTAAAGTTTAACAATTTTATGATAAATCAAGGTTTCAAGAGGAGTGAATATGATTGGTGTGTCTATCTGAAAAATAACAGTGAGATCCCAATATATCTGTTACTTTATGTTGATGACATGCTTCTGATCAGTCCTAGTCACAAAGAGATACAGTATGAAACAGATTCTGAAATCCCAATTTCAGATGAAGGATCTTGGACCTGCAAAGAGAATTCTGGGTATTGACATATCAAGGAACAGATCAAGAGGAATCCTATGTCTACATCAGGAAAATTATCTATCAAAGGTAATGAGTAGATATGATATGAGAAATGCCAAGAAAGTCTCTACTCCTCTTGCTCAGCATTTCAAACTATCAAAGGAGCAGACTCCTGGCATCTTGAGAAATGTCAAATGGACAAAATACCTTATGCCAGTGCAGTTGGGAGTATAATGTATGCAATGATCTGCTCTAGACCTGACTTAGCTCATGCTATGTCAGTGGTGAGTAGGTACATGTCAAATCCAGGAAAAGAGCATTGGCAAGCTGTAAAATGGGTTCTTCGATACATAAAGGGAACACTGTCCACTGGAATAGTCTATCAAAGAAACACAAATAAGGAAACTCTTATTGAAGGTTTTGTTGATGCAGATTTTGCTGGATGCAGAGATTCAAGGAAGTCTCTTACTGGATATGTGTTTACTCTCTGTGGAGGTGCAATAAGCTGGAAGTCCTCCTTGCAGTCTATAGTTGCTCTATCAACCACAGAATCAGAATACATGGCAGTAACTGAGGCAGTCAAGGAGGCCATTTGGTTAAAGGGATTAATGGGTGAAATTGGTCACACTCAGGATTGTATATCAGTGAACTGTGATAGTCAGAGTGCCATCCAACTAACAAAACATCAAGTGTTTCATGACAGATGCAAGCACATCAACGTTAAGATGCATTTTGTTAGGCACATTGTTAGTCTGGGAAAAATCAAAATCATAAAGATTTCAACAGAGGAAAAACCCTGCTGACATGCTAACCAAGCCAGTTCCAAGCAGCAAATTCAATCACTGTTTGGAGCTGCTCAACATCAGAGAAATCTGATAACTATAGTTGTAGACAATTGGTTTCCTTATCAGTTTTTTTAGTTTGGATCAAGGAGGAGAATTGTTACATATTTATCCAACACTAAAACTTAGTAAGCTGCTTATTACTTTACTGCCCTTTGCTCAGTGTACATCGTTTAGGGGTTCACTTACATCAGGTGAATCAGCTACATATATATTGTGTGAGAGCAGAACTAGAGGCGGGGAACAAAAACACACGGGAAACACATGGGACTGGAGAGTTTCTATTCCAGTAGGAGAACAGTGAGGAATACGGGAACAAGAGGGAATCGTGAGTGTTTTCTATCACGTACCTTCCTTGTTGAGTATTGATAGTGTTGTGTTTAAGTGTGTCAATCTTCTACAGCGAAAAAGGAATAAGATTGTCTCAGTCTGGATGTAGGCCGATTTGGCTGAACCAGGATAAAGAGTGGTGTTCTTGTTTTCTTTCCTTCTCGGTTTCTCTCAATCTGCTCTGCACCGCATTCATATACTCAACATAATCCATCTTTGTTAGTCAAACCCAACAAGTACAATAATACAACAAGTTGGATTGATGATGTCCAATGAGAGGAAGTGGTAAAGGAGGATCGAGATGGGGAAGATCTTAGATGGCTCTTTGAAGACCGGAGTTCCCTTCAGGTTTTGACCCTAGGGACAATGAAGATCAACCAGGTTGACCTTGAACGAGGTGAAGATGATACTTCAGTTGAAAAGGGTATCAATCATGCATCATCTGTTGAAAGATGATCAGAATTTGATATATCAAGATGACATGGAAGCCGAGGTAGAAAGAGAAGCAAGACAAATAGTACAATAGTACATCAGGAAACATACTTAAGGTTCAGATAATAAGGCTGATAGAAGGGTAAGAACGGTAAGTAACTATCCAATAACTATCTCCAATATTAACAAACAAGAAGAGTAGGCAAGTTCTTACGTGATTTACATTTTTCTCTATGCCCATCTCAAGATGTGCTTGCCCTCAATTATGAGAAAAAAAAAAAGTACAATAGTACATCAGGAACAGAAGATACAAACAAACGCTAGCTAGTAGATTAAGAATGGTTAAATCTACCAACACTTGAAGCAAAACTTATACTCAGAGTTGGCAGGGGCCGCGCGTACGCAGGCCCCCAAAATCACAAATTTTGACGTACACTCTCCCACTATGGGGAGATATTAGACTGGCACCCCATCAATGTGCAATGATAGTCACCAATCCAGGCCATAGATCTTATTGATCATCTATTGACCCCGTCCAGGTAAGTAAGAGTAAGGTTGTGGGATTCTTTCTCTTTATACTTAGATATCCGCTCACTCGGTTTGTTTAGTATCGATGTGGGATGCTTAAGACCACATCTCTAACCATCAACGGGAGGGATATGAATAAAAACTGATTAAAATAAGCTCTGCAACTTAACTTGTGCTGTGTGACTTATCACCTGTACTTACTTATAGTAATATAACGAAACATGTCTTATATCATATTCTATCCACTAATTTTAATTTATCTTTCTATTTAAGTTTAGGGCTTATCCAAATATTGAAACATGTAATTCAACTAACATAAACATTACAGCTCGATTTCTTTGCTTAAAAAAATGCTGCTCGATTTAAAAAACATATTGAAGAAAATTTATAAGCTTTTAGACCTCAATTTGTGGCATGTAAGCAGCTTTTACAACTTCAAATCATTCCCATGGATTGAAAGTTTATTCGTCGTACTACTATCATACATTTCTACAGCTTACTAGCCTAAATCACAAACAAAAAAAAAACTAAATTAATATTATATGCCTGCCTCAACAGATTGAAACTTTGTTTCTACGTGCTATTTCATTTTGTTATCCTTTCATAGTCTATTATCAACAGGCTTATCAAGTAGCTCTTCAAAGAATTTGACCCTCCAACCATCTTTCATCTTTCTGTTAAGCTTTGTAACAAATCCAGGGTTCAAATTGTTACAGTAGTTAAGAAAGTAAGCCGGTAATTGTAATCCTTAATTTATTGAGGTGCCCTCAACAAAGTCAGGTTTGGTTTTCTAAGGTACAAAAAGTCAAATGTTAATTCATTGACAAAGTACATAGAGAAGAAAGTGTTCAAGCGATTTGAATATACATTTGGTTTGTTTATAAAGCGTACTTACTTACAATGGTCGGTAGTGGAGTGATATCCTTGGCTAAAGGTCCTAGGTTCAAAACTTACCACTACTGTATTGCGAGAAAGGTTCATTTAGAACTTCAGTATTGCTCTTAAACTGAAAACAAAAAAAAAAGATATATTTCACCGCACGAACACTCATTTGAATGATTTGGCGTCCCAGTCAGCTGCTGGCTGGACTGTTTTGCTGATGGGCTGTTTTTTACTATATTAACTTTAAATGGTTGTAACTTTTTATATATAAGTCCAAAATGAAAAAATATTCATATTCACCTTAATTCAAGTTCTTCAAAACAAGACTAGTCATGGATATGTTTTGACAACTTTTTGAAAAAATTATTTTTTCATGTATACGATGATACACTAAAATATAATATGATTCATTAATTTGTATTATGATTCATTATAATTGATATTATAATTCATTAAGTAATAAGTAGTGAATTCGATTACAAACTTCGAACCGATAAAAAATCATTATTGTTTCATAGTGTATTATTATTGTTGTTATGGTGTTTTTTAAACCTAAACCCGCCACTACAAACTCTAAAAATGTCTTCGACGTTTTAACTTTCCTAGGTAGGTGTTGGGGTGTTGTTTGGGGGTAAGGAAATCTATTTGGAATTTGTTCGTACTTTATATTATAGACGACTAACTTGACAGTTTTTAGGATTGTAACAGTGGGTTTAGGGTCTGTAAAACCCTAAAAATGTCTTCGATGTATTAGCTTTCCGAGGTGGGGTTTTGGGGTTTTGGGGGGTAAGTTAAATATTTGGAATTTGTTCTGTACTTTATATTCAGCAACTAACTCAACAAGTTTTTAGGGTTGTGATAGCGGGTTTAGGGTATAACTAACTCGACAGGTTTTTAGAGTTTTGTGGTAGCGTGTTTAGGGTCCTAAACCCCCCACTACAAACCCTAAAAATGCCTTGGCGTTTTTTAGCTTTCCTAGGGTGGGTTTAGGGTGGGGGTTAGGGTAATCTATTTGGAAGTCGTTCTATACTTTATTGTGATGATGTCCATATTTTAATGTGAGAATTTGCATGTTTTAATGTGACGGCGTACATGTTCAAAGTAAGAATGTGCATGTTCAATTATCAGAATGTATATGTTTTGATGAACATTTGTACATGTTTGTATGACCATCTGTACAAGTTTTCTCCTTTAATGTACATGTGTTTTATCTAAGGATGTACATATTTAATTATTCGTACAGGTTTATGTGACCAGTTTGTATGTTTTTTAATGCGAGGATGTACATGTTTTTACGTGAGTATGTACAATTTTAATGAACATTTGTACATGTCTGTATGACCACATGTACAATGTTTCTTTTACGTTTTGTGCACTAATAACCCTTAGCAGCGTCGATTTACTTTTTTTAAAAAAAATTAAATCTATTTTTTTTTACTTATCAGTTCAGCATATGTAACCAAGATGGTTATATTCGGATGTAGGTCACACCGATTGAAAAATTTAATTAAATACCCTTCTCCCTCGTCTGAAAATTGTTGCGTTTTACCTTCTCTACCAGAGTTCTTCTTATAGCTGCATATTAATCTTCAAGCCACAAAAATCACCCACCGATAGTTCATCAAATATAACGTGCAAAATCATCCGAAAGTAGTATATATTCTCACTTCAAATAAGTAATTAATAGACATATAGCTATGGTGAGGGTGATCTCGGGCATAGACTTAACAAACAAGCTGACTTGCTTGACCGGCTTCCGAGACTCAGGCATGCTCGCCTGAAAGTCTTCCAAACAAAATGGGTCGAGGTTGACGATTCTGTAGGAGACCAGAGGCGGCGAAGGGGGGCTAAAGCTACCCCCAGCCCCCCCCCCCCCCCACCCCCCCCCCCCCCCCCCCCCCCCCCCCGATTTTTGAAAATTATCTGGTGAGGCACGTGAGGTTTAGAATTCTGTACCCATCGACAAGGGATCAAATCCCACCAGCTACAATTTTTTCTGCTTTACAGAGCCCTTTTCCCAATATTACAATATATATATAAAACAAAAACTGGATGCTTCTACGTGAAGACACCCACCAGCCACCAATTATTACTCTCTCTCTCTTTTTTGTTTTAATTATTTGCCCCCACCACTTTCTGTTCTTTCCCATTCTCCCAATTCTCTCACGTTTTTCTCTGCTCTCTCTCTGGCTCTGCACGGCTGCACCAGCTTCCAAGACCAACTACAATTTCTCAATCTACCACAACCAACCAGTCTTCCACTCCAGCACAGCATTAGGCGACAACAAAGGCAGCAACATATTAACATCTTTTTCACTTTTCAAACAGAAATATGCAGTTGGTGCCTGCTTCCCACGGTAATTTATAAACCCTAACTTTTCTTTTTCTAAAATTATTCTTTTTTGTAATGTTAATAGATATTATAATAAATTAGTAAAACAATAAAGATATTGAAGAGAGTTTGATTTGTATTAGAATACTAGAAACTAATTTAGTTAATTTGATTTTCTAAGCCTCGGGAGCCTTATACAGTCTCCATCAAAACAATTTACTACCTTTTTTTTTCAATACCTCAAACAGCCGCATCATCATTCCTTCCAGATATCAAAACATTATATGCCAATTATTATATGTCAATTAAGTTAATTTGATTTTTTATTTGTAAATAATTAGCAAATTTATTGAGGATATTTAAGAGAAATTAGACTTTGTGCTAAAATCTTATAATTTATTTGATTGGGTGGATAGTTTGTTGACAAAATTTGATTGTTAATTTGAACATTGATTTCAAAATTTTAATAGTAGATTGTTAGTTATCGGTTTCAAATTTTTTTAATGGGTTGTTGGTATTAATTGTAAATTTAAGTATTTCTAAATGATTTTATTGTGATCTCATAAATTATGTGTGTATATATATATATATCAAACTTGCTTTCAGATAATAATGAAGACACCATCAAGGAAGCTTGCGACACTTCAATCTTTGTTTGAAAAGAAAAGAAAATCTCAAGAAGCTTCTTCATCTGCTACTATAGTTTCAAATCAAGAGGAAACAAATGAAATTCAAGAAATGCATAATGAGCCTCTTCCTGAAAGACGGGCAAGTGAAGATAAAATGAAGTTGATGATGATTCAGTTGCACATGCTAAGTCGTTACAAGGTGATGAAATCATGTATGATGTTAGTTTGCTTCCACATGATCCAGGACTAAGAAGAGAAATCACGACATACAATGTGAATGAACAAAATGCGGTAAGACGAGCATACATACTTAGAGGTCCATGCCAACCAAGATTAATCAACTTCCCAACAACAAAGTTTGGTGCTCAATTGCGCAAGTTCAATGCTATGTGGTATGATAAATATTTTTGCTTGAGTATAGTGTTGAAAAGGATGCTGCATTTTGCTTTGTTTGTTTTCTGTTCAAGAATGATGTTGCGGCTAGTGTTGGTAGTGGAGAGGATTTGTTTGGTGGAGAAGGATTCAAAAACTGGAAAAAAGTTGAGAAGTTTATGAAGCATGCGGGTGGCATCAGAAGTCCCCACAATCTTGCTCTTGAGAAGTATGAGTCTCTTAAGAACCCCAACAAATCAATCATACAAGCACTTGAGAAGCAATCTGATCAGACTAAGACAGAATATAAAGCTCGATTGACAGCTTCATTGAAATGTTTGCGGTACCTTTTGCGACAAGGACTAGCATTCCACGGTCATGATGAAAGTGAAATTTCAAATAATAGAGGTAACTTTCTTGAACTTCTAAAATGGTTGTCAGATATAGATGCTAGTGTTGGGCAAGTAGTCTTGAAAAATGCTCCAAAAAACCATCAATTGGTTTCACCTTCAATTCAAAAAGATATTATCAATGCATGTGCTAAGGAAACAATTAAGGTTATCAGAAGATCTTGGTGATGAATATTTTGGGATATTGGTTGATGAATCCAGTGATGTATCTCAGAAGGAACTGATGGCTCTTTGTCTACGCTATGTGGATAGTAAGGGTAAGGTAGTGGAGCGTTTTCTTGGAATTGTGCATGTTAGTGACACCACCGCCTTATCACTTAAAGTGCAGTGTGTTCTTTGCTTACGGAGCATTCTCTGAGTCTATCTAAAGTTCGTGGTCAAGGTTATGATGGAGCTAGCAATATGAGTGGTGAATTCAATGGTCTTAAGGCTCTAATTTTGAGAGAAAGCCCAAGTGCTTATTACGTTCATTGTTTTGCTCATCAACTTCAGTTAACACTTGTTGATGTTGCCAAGAAGAATATTGAATGTTTGACTTTCTTTGATTCAATGGCTCTTTTGCTGAATGTGGTTGGAGCTTCTTGTAAAAGAAAAGAAATGCTCAGAGAAAGATATACTCAAAGAGTTTCCAAGGCTATAGAAGAGGGAATTCTTGAAACTGGGAAAGGTTTGAATCAAGAACCTGGCTTGAGTAGACCTGGGGATACTCGTTGGGATCTCATCACAAATCAATTTTAAGTGTTGTTTCTCTATATCCAATATAATTGATGTTCTTTGCAAAATGGGAAGTATTCCATCAGAAGATCAAGCAAAAGCTCAGGTTTGCTTGTTTAGATTGAATCTTTTGACTTTGTCTTCATGGCTCACTTGATGCTAGCCATATTTGGGTACACACGGAACTGAGTCTTGCTTTACAAGAAGAGATCTGGATATTGTAAATGCAATGTCACTTGTGAAAATGACCAAGCTTCAGTTACAGAAGATGAGAGATGATGGGTGGGAAATTTTTTTGCCCAAGGTTCTTGACTTTGCTCTGAATATAAGATTGAAGTTCCAGATATGAATGCTACATATATTCCCCAAGGAAGATCAAAGCAATTTACTCAACAGTGCACATATCTTCACCATTATTAGATTGAGGTGTTTCTTGCAATTGATCTTCAGCTTCAAGAATTTAACAATCGATTCGATGAGCAAACACAGAGTTTCTTACTTGCTGACATGCTTGAATCCAGTCAATTCATTCTCCTCGTTTGACAAGCAAAAGGTGCTACAGTTGTTAAAATTGTATCAAAATGACTTTACAAGCCTTGAATTGCTCAACTTTGAATATCAGCTTGATAACTTCGTTGTTGATATGCGAGAGGATATTAGGTTTTCAAACCTAATGATCTCGGTGAGCTTTCAATGAAGTTGGTGGAGACTTCTAAGCACCTTATATATCAGAAGTATAAAGCTATTAAAATTGGTGTTGGTTCTTCATGTAGAGACGACAAGTGTTGAAAGAGGATTTTCTGCAATGACTTTTGTGAAGAGTAAGTTACGTAACAGCATTGGAGATCAGTTTTGAATGATTGTTAGTCACGTTCATTGATGTCATCATTCATCATTTTCAAAACATGAAACTCGAAGGGGACAATTATAGTTTTTGTATATTCAGTTATTGTACTTAAATTCATCAATATATATTGAACTTAGTATTTCATATACCGAAACCATATTTGTTGGTTTAGCCCCCGGGATTGAAATCCTGGATCTGCCATGTAGGAGACACCTTGGGGTTGATGAGTTGACCCTAAAAGGATAAAGGCGATGAAGACGGAAAGAAAACATGTATGATGCTTGTAATATGCGGTGTAGTGATACTCATGAGCTCTGGTAATAGCACTAATAAGACGAGGCTTGACTTGTTTGGACAGAAGAACGAGACGGGGAGCATAAGAGCCCCATCTTTTCAAAGGCATGCACTCTCAAAGACTGTGAACATGTGATCTGTGAGAGACAGATACACGACCATCAACTAGAAGCTAAATTGGGTGCATTTCAAACCTGATCATTATTGTTAGCAGATCCATTCGATAGCACGCTCAAAGGAAGGAGGGTGTCGTCTAATAAGGTTAAAAGGAGTGATACTATAAATTTCAATACCTAATCCTAATGTGTAACGTATGATGATAAATTCATTTAATTAGTAGATCCGATGTCATCCTCTTAACTGTTAAGGTCAAACGCACCGCATGTTCGAGTTGAATTGCTTGCAAAGATTGTTCGTTTTAGTCAATCTGAGTATTAATTCATTATTCATTATTGCTTGCGCTGCAAGTTAGAACGAGAAAATAATTAACAACTCAATTATGGGTTGTGTGGCCTTCTTAATTACCACTATATACTTGTATACATAATTACGATTAATTAGCTAGCGTCTAGCTATTTGCAGTAAATGAGGAAATCATATTGAGCTGGGCCAATCGACTAGATTTCTGATAGGCCCAATATTTCCCGCTGAAGATAACATGGGCCAGTTGAGCTGGTCCGAGATTTGGAAGAATATGTCAATAATAAGTAACAAAAAACACCCATTTTTTGTTGTCTTTTGCTACTTTTCATTTCTAATCAATACAGCGGTTATTCCCCACTTAACGAAGTGAAAAACTTCCCATGGTTTTACTTTACTTACCTTTTTTTATTTTTTTTGAAAAAAGAAGCGTTTACATTGTAGACATACTTGCTCTATCTATGCACATATCTAAGCCAAACTCATTTTATAAGAAAAGAGGTATCTTTCGACTTGCAATCCCTTAGACTAATTTGGTATGTTCTAACTTGTAACCCCGTCTAGCAAAAAGAGAGAAAAAAATCTACACCCTTTGACTCTGTTTGAGTCTTGAGCAGCTTTAACTCCCACTCCCTCCCCGCTCCAAAAATGACATACATACAGTCTGATCAATGAAAAAAATAGAAATAATGATACGGATACGAACTATACTTTACATAGAATTTGTATGGTATGAGCTATATATATACACACGCGCAGCAGCAACAGCACCTGCTTAATTATACTAATGGCCACCTCCACGACGGCTGGGTCCAGAATACGCTTGGCTCATTATGAACTTCAGAAGAGAAAGCTCCGATGAAGAAGAGGAAGAAGACAGAGATTGATCTCTCAGCAACCTCGAGCTCTCCACACCTGCAGAGATGCAAAGAACAAGGACGAAACACAGCATGAGGATAGCACAATCGAGATTCTTAATGTGGAACATCATGGTTGATGGTTGGGGTTTCTTCTTCTTCTTGTTTTTGGTGTCACTCCGTACGTACGCAGTATATATATATATTCTTGATGTCTTAAAATGAACGCATTTAATCTCGTACGACACATTGGGTCTCTATATATATATACATGTGTGTAAGTAAGAGAGTGGTTTTGCTCCGATCAGATTTGGTTGGTGAAGAAGGTGGTAGGAAATTTTACGAGTTGAATTGTATGTTTATTTTCAAAGGTTTGAATTCCAGGGGTTTTTTTTTTGAGAACTTGACTTTTGATTTTATTAATAAAAAACAGATCAAAATTTGACTTGTAATAAATTACAGTCCAAAACTGTCGGAATGTAGGAGATATCAATCAAATAGTACGGAAGTTTGGTAGCCTTTTTGAAAGGAGCTTGTTAACTTGTTTTCTGAGTTTCCATTAACAGGGTTTTGGTTTGGTAGTTATTCAACCTAACAAGTTAACATCTTTTCTTTTCGACATAATTTTTCCGTGCCTCCCCTTTACTTTGACGTCTTCAACTTCAACTACGCACAATATCCATTAGTTTCAAACGCCACAACACACGTGACGTCTGTTCCTACCTTTAGTAACTTTTCAACTTAGGCACGCTGTTGAAGTCTAACATTTCGATACTGATTTCTTGAGCAACACAGACTTATAAACTCATGGTAAATACTTACGAAGTAAGATTCTTAGCTTGGTTTGTTTCCTTTTTTTTTTGAATAAAGTGATGTGTTATATATATATATATATATATCAAAACAATAATCAGTAGCATTAGATATATAGAGGCCCTATATCTGATAACTAAGGGGAAGGTGGGTGAACAAAACCTCCCTAGCAGAGAGCAAAAAAGCCTAGAGCTGACAAGCTCCAACCCAAAGATAAAAAAAAACATCCAGATTTTCAAAAGTGCTACTCCTAGGAGCAGAGGATCCTATCAAGCCAATCAAAGTCAGCACTAGATCTCTTCATCTTTATCCAAATGATTGCTTTGATAGCAGCTTTGATGTCAGAAATGATGAGAGAGGGGTCTCTGGCTTGGTTGGCCATGGCTCGCTTGCATCTTTCGATCCAGAGGAAATAGACAACGTTGGCGACAACAGCTCTCTTTACTAAGTCAATCGAACGATGCCTCTTGCAGTAGCGGATGATCCAGGTTGAGCAGCTGCGAAGACTTCTCCGGTTGGTAGGAATTCCCAGCCAGTCACAAATAGTCCACCAAACCCTGTTTGAGTACCTGCAATGAAAGAAAAGATGGTTGCTTGTCTCTTGAGCATGCTCACAGAGCCAGCATCTGTTAGCCAGACATATGCCCCATGATTGGAGCTTATCACAAGTTTTAAGCCTACCTTTTAGTGCAATCCACAAAATAAATTTAGCTTAGGGATAGACCAAGTTTTCCAGCAAACATTGAACCAATAAAAGTTCTGGGGAGGGGGGGAGACATCATTATAGAACAAACTAACCCTGGGTCTGGTGGGGTAGGAATTGAAAAGGGAAATGGCATCATTGACTGCCCCACATTGCTCCATCCACCAGTCCCTAGCGTGGAGGATAGCTTTCCAAGTCCAAGGGTCATTACCCTTAGCAGATGTTGTCCAGATGTTGTTATGGCCCGATAAAAAAAGCTTATGGATCCATTGGATCCAAAGGCGCTCAGAATCGTGGGTGATGGCTGATATGGTCTTGAGCATGAAGCACGTATTCCATTTGTGGATGTCTTTAAGTCCAAGGCCCCCGTTTCTCTTAGGGCTTGTGAGAGTGCTCCAGGCTACAGAGGGAATGGCATTACTGTCTATTTCCCCTGACCAGAGGAAAGAACGGAGGCACTTGGTGACTCTTTTGATAACATTTTTGGGAATAGCAATGGAGGAGGCCCAAAAACCAGCAACACCCGAGAGAGTGCTCTGGATAAGGGTGAGTCTACCGGCAAAAGAGAGAGAGTTTGCACCCCAACCAGAAACCATCTTACGGATGCTATCAAGAAGGGGGTTGAAATCAGCTTTGGGCTTCCTAGCAGTGATCGGGATGCCTAGATAGCGGAATGGAAAGGAGCCCTGGTTGAAGCCTGTAATTGGAAAATATTCTGCGAGGGCAGGGTCAACCCCTCCAAGGAATAAGTCAGATTTACGGGTTGAGCTTTAGGCCAGAAGCTTCAGAGAATCGGTTGACCTTATTGAGCATGAGGGAAATGGAACTTGGTCTCCTCTACAGAACAAAAGGGCATCATCACGAGAAAGATGAGAGATTCGGAGGGATTTACATGATGGGTGGTAGTGGAAGCCAGATGTGGTGTAGAGCTGATCGAGGAGACGAGAAAGCATGTCCATAACCAGAGCAAAGAGATAGGGGGAGAGGGGGTCACCTTGACGCAGCCCACGCCCCTTTGAATGATGCCGAGGGGGAGCCGTTTATGTTAATCGAGAAGGAAGTGGTGGAGACACATTGTAAGGATCCACTTACTAAACTCTGGGGGGAAGTTTAGGAACGAGAGAGTGTCTTGGAGGAAGCCCCAGTCCACAGTGTCGAAAGCCTTTCTTATGTCCATTTTCATTGTGCACGAGGGGAAATATGAGCTCTTTGATAATTTTTCATGAGGCGAACAGACTGGATGTTATCGGATATGAGCCGACCTTTGATGAAGGCTCCTTGGCTAGGATTAACAAGAGAGGGAAGGACAATTTTAAGCCTTTCAGCCAGAATTTTGCTAATGATCTTATACAGGGTGTTGCAGCAGGAGATAGGTCTATAGTCGCCCGGGGACGTGGCATTATCCGTTTTGGGAATAAGGGTGATAAGAGTGGCGTTGATTTCCCTGAGGAGCCGGCCACTATGGAAAAAGCTTTTAATAGCACCGCAGACGTCCTCACCTATAATGTCCCATGCGGCTTTGAAGAATTTAGCTGTGTAACCATCCGGGCCGGGAGCTTTATCATCCCCCAAGGAGAGCAGCGAGATTTAATGTCAATGTTATCAATAGGACGAGTGAGTTGAGCCCATGATGTTGATCCAGGATTCTCACTGGGTCCAAGTTGAGATCAGCCAGAGAGCTTTGGGGGGGGAGCTCTAGTGCCTAAGGATTGACGAAAGTGAGTAACTAAGCAGTCCTCGATGTCCGAAGGGGTTTTAAGCTCCTCTCCAAGCTCATTCTCAATGGATGCAATCAAGTTTTTATTCCTTCTTGCCTTGATTGCTCTATGAAAAAACGAAGTATTAGAGTCAGCCAGCTTAAGCCACCGGGTCTTCGCAACCTGACGAAGGAAAAGAAGCTCATGGCCATCCTGAGAAGGAGATTGTGTCTAAGGGTTTTTCATGGGAGATGAGGGTCGAATTCCAAGGATCCACGTCCAACGTCTCTGGACATCACTAAGCTCATTCCTGATGGCTTGACCTTTGTCCCCAAGGGAGCCAAACTCTTTCTTATGAAGGATTAATGAGACCGGATCTGAGGCATCGAAGCCTTTGAACAATAGAGAAGAGGCGACTACCGGTAGGAGGGGGCTCCCAAGCTTCACGAACCAGGGGGAGAAAGGAGGGGTCTTCGGTCAGAGGTTGAGAAACCTAAACCTTCTTTTGCGAGGGTTGGTAGCGGGTGAGAAATAATCATGGGGCTATGATCCGAAGTTAGAGGGGCAAGAAGGTGGCAAACAAGCGGTGGGGAAGGTCAGAATCCATTCCTGGTTAACCAGCACCCTGTCTATCTTCCCTAAGATGCGACCATGATCATATTGGTTATTCCACCAGGTGAAAAGGCACCCATAAAAGCGGAGGTCCTGAAGCTCAGCCCTGGAGACACACTCGGCAAATTCATGATAGTCTCTGGGGTGAGGATTACGACTGCTAAGCCTATCTTGGGCAAAGAGAATGTTATTAAAGTCCCCAGCTACCACCCATGGGCCAGAGATGTTTTGGTTGAGACTGGAGATATCCTCCACAGAAGCATTCTAAGAGCGGGGTTATTCCTTCCATATACTACGGATAGGGTAAAGTCCATGGTGCCCATGATTGAGGCCTTGCAGGAAATCATTTGGTCAGAGAAGTGGATAAGGGAGAGAGCTATGATGGAAGGGTTGAAAAGAAGCCAGATGCGGCCATTATGGTCTGCCCCATAGTTATGAAGAAAACTCCACGTGGGGAAGAAACGAGCTAGAATGGGCGAGTGGTTGTTGTACGAGACATGAGTTTCAAGGAGGCCGAACGCACATAGATTATGTTCAGCCACAAATTTTTGGATCTCAAGGAGTTTGAGGTGATCGTTGCAGCCCCTTACATTCCAAACTGCAAATTTCATAGAGTGAGGGTATTATGAGAAGAGAGGGAGGGGAATGTAATACCCTTCTCAAGAGCATCAAAGGAGTTAGCTAGTTGAAGAGAGAGGTCTTCAGGAATAGGTTTTGGGGTTTTACCCCTAGGGCCCCTACTACTAGGGGGAACCACCTGCCAAGCTACCTCCTGGATGGGTGCAAGCATGAGCTGGAGGGAGGGTGACATCATCACGTCCGCGGGGTACGACAGAGGCAAGAGGTAGGAGTCACTGGGCGAGAAGGATCCAGAGAAGAAGAAGGGGGGTCCGGGGCAAGCTGAGGATCCTGAGTGGGTTGGATTGTCAAGGGAGGGAGAATTGGATGCTGAGAGGGAAGCGGGCTTACTCCAGCAGAAAAGGCATGACCCTTGGCATCAGGAGGGAGTAGAGCCTGCGCCTGAACAAAGGCATCCTGGGCTGAGATGGGGGGAGTGGCACAGATTTTTGAGCCCTTTCTGAGCGGGCGGGCCTAGGGCAGGCAGCAGACGGACATCGAGCAGAGGAGTGGCCGAGAAGACTACAGGAGGAGCAGGAGATTGGTTCCCATTCGTAGACCACTTGTTGGACCAAAGAGCCACTAGGGGCGCGGATCTCAATTTCTCTAACTAGCTCAAGATTGAAGTCCACTTCAACAAGGACTCTAGCATAAGAGATTCTAGTTTTGGTAGCCGTGGATAGATCCGTATGAAGAGGGGAACCAATCTTGGAACAGATTTTCCTAAGACTAGATTGAGACCAGAGGCTAGTATGAAGGTCAGGAGCTGAATCCATACAGGAATATGATTGAGGTCTTTTGGATTGAAGGAGAAATCGGGCGACCATTTCTTAAGGACCAAAGGAGACGAATAGAGGAGCCATGGGCCTTTATCTAGCACATGTTGGAGATCCTCCGCTTTATCAAATCGAAATAAGAACCAACCCTCTTCATGGAGTAGGATTTGCGGGGTAGCCACAAAACTCCAAGCCCTTTTCACAAATTCTTTGACAATGTTAAAACCATATTTTTTACCCCAGATACATCCTACTAATGCATTCCTCCAGTATTCAATTTCAGGTTCAAGATCATTCTCTTCAATAGTGACATAGGGGCTATCCGTATCAATGATGTCATTATTCTCCAATCGTAAAGACATACCACAGTTCGATTTTGGTTTAGCTAACAACATATCCAGGAAAGATGGGTTAGAATTCGTACCTGCAGTAGCTTTTCCCAAAGGTGCAGGACGAGGAGTTCTTTTGGCCCAAGCGGTCCTCTTACCAGCTTGCGGTGGGAGAACCGGGTCTTTCGAGAGGGGCGGAAAGTCCTGATGCACATCTGAAGAGGGAGTTGAACCAGTCTGAACCAGATACTCCTGTAAGGCTACGTCCACTGGAGGGTCACTTACAAGGTCGGGGTCTGTGGCGGAAGGGGGGCACCCTCCTGAGACGGTTTCAACAGCCCCGTTGGAGTGGAAAAAAACACTCGGAATGGTAACTCCGCTTTCATCTACCGGGATCTCCATCAAATCTCCACCCGTTGAGGCAGTAACTGGACTAATCAAAGTAGTCCCTTCCGAGCCCCTGCTTGATCGATCCATATGCGACTCACCACCCACACTAGAATCACCTGACTTGGGCATAATCCTAGCCGACCCAACACCCACCGGCGCGGACAAATCTACAAACGAGAGAATTCTCCCTCTTTGGTAACTGGAGGCGCAACTTCAGACGAAGCAAACTGTGGGGCAGGGGGATTCACTCCAACCGACAAATCAAGTCCACCATTTGTGGAGACCAGAGGCGCAATAACTCCAGACGATGCAATCTGGGGGGAGGGGCATTCACACCAACCGATACATCCAGCCCAACTTCCAGGGCCGCAGACACGGGGAGACAACCAGAACCGGTGCTTGCATCTGCGGGAGGACCAGGGAGCGAAGGAGGCACAGAAGGCTGATGCCTGGACTTCTGGGGGATGGCGGCTACAGAGGGGGCCGGAACTGAAACGCCGAGGACTGGGGAGGAAGGGGTGGATCTAGTAGAGGGCCTGCGATTGCCCATCGGGGAGGAGACGCTGCAGAACCGGAACTAGGAGGGGGAAGCACCCAACGGGTGGGGCCGGCGCCTCCAGGCGGGAGCCCGGCCGGCGATGGGCTTGGCCACCACGCAGAGCTCAGGGACGGCGGATGGAGGAGGAAACCAGCGCAGAGGAACGAGACGACGAAGAACAGAGGCAACGGGAAGAAACTCAGAAAATCGCCCAAAATGGGGGGGCGCGTGGGCGCGTTCTCTTGCTTTTACTCAAATTTTTTCGGGGCACGGTTTGTTTCCTTTTCCAAAACCTAAAGCGAATATTTTGAATTACCAAAAGGAAAACTATTGAAGTTTATCAAAGTTGAATAGTTTTCAATGTTATAGCCTTCACCATGGAACATTATAAAATTCTTAAAGCAGCAGTAAACAACTCCAACAATCACATTCAACAAAAGCAACTCCATTTTACAAATGAAGACCAATTTTAGCTCCTTACAAAGTTGCTTCCTCACGGGGTGGGGGTCTCATCCATCAATCTGTCACCAGGTTATATATATTTGAAGTATTTTGAAAAGTATAGTTTAAAAAAATTAAGAGGTAGAGGTAGAAAATATAGATGGTAAAAAGGGCATCTTATACTTTATAAAGAGTGAGAGTATTAAAAAAATCATCTACTGTGAATAGGAAAGGTAACATCTTTTATAATAGAGTATCAACAGGTCTAGAAATATATACTATCTTTGTCCCACTTGAAATGTCTTGTTTACTATTTAAACATGTTGTTTGACATCAATATTAACATATAAGATAAAATAATTTTATAAATTTAAGTTATGCAATAGATTCCTAACATAATAAACTATATCTTGACTATTTTAATTTTATAAAATTAGTTTATCTTATATTTTAAATATTGATGTGGAAAAAAGTGTTAAAAAGTAAACAAGACAATTTTGTTGGGAGGGAGGTAGTACTATTTATTATTATCTAATGACACAATTTCAAAAATTCACACAAAAAATGTTTGATCATTTTGTAAAATCATTTATATGTGAAATTCAAAAGAGATTTGATCATTAAAAAATATTAATATGATAACACTTTTAAATGGATGATGGATAAGTGATGTATAAATGATGTATCCGTTTGGAAGACTCCCTTATAAAAACTAGATTGATTTTGTGATATGATTCAAAAAGGTAAACATTAGATTCTCTTCACCAGGTTCATAACACTATTCTTGTCAAGAAAATTACGCAGAAATAGATAGCCAATATACACAAAACTATGTAACTAAGACGTTGAGGAGACATTTGTTTCAAGCAGTAAAACGGAATGGAAATGAAAAAAAAAAAAACGATTAAAGTCGTCGATATTCATCGACAACGTCTGTCACCTACCGATCAATGTCATTAATTAACATGCACTAGTCAATGATCAGATAGATCATATATCACTGATCAAAATATACTTAAAATGAGACTGATGATGCATATCAAAAATAGACATGAGTTCATGGTATACATCCCGGAGTTGCACAACAATTGAAGTGCGCCTACTATAAAGGGTTTTAAGTTAAAGTTCGTTTAATCGTTTGAAGGTACAGACGCAAGTGGACAGAATTTATTCCCTGCAGAAATCAATTGAAAGTGGCAATTAGAAATCGTTCGTTCTGCTTAGTCATGTATGTCGATTCATGAGTTGCAAGTTAGCTGCAACTCTAACCTAGGGCAAACGTGATTTCGCTCACATATGTCAGTTCATAAGTTCCGCTTATTCATACAGGGTCATACAGATGGGTTATTTTCCTTTCAGCAAATGTATTATGCCTTCTCACTTGCCAACAAACTATCGTCAGAGGCGACAGGTGCAAATGTGAACACTAGCGTGTTTTCGGGAGGTGCACACTGCTGCTCCTCATCGAAATGGACCAAAAAGTAAATCAACTACTTCCCCCTATTCAAAAAAATATGTTATTTTAACTCTGTCCTAATTTAACTTTAAAACGAGATATATATTTTGAATATAAAGAATACACATATAGCTGACCGGGGAGCTCTTCCCTGCAGCATACGACTCTAATACCACTACAAGCACGACCCAACCTCCTCACAGATAGATATATACATTAGCGAGCCACTATTTGATAGCCAGCTGCGGATTCAACAGGGGTCAGCCCAGGCTGCTGAAACACAGGATCAAGCTAAGGAGCAGTTGTAGTTGTTGGCCACTAACCAACTATTGGAGATACCGCCACGAGCTCGTCACATTTGACAACGACCCATTCCTATGAAATCAAAACACGATCTTTTTTAGTTGACGACTATTTTAATACAAAGATAATTGAAAACAACAGAGTCCAAGGTCAACTTTATAAAAAAAATAAAGCAAACCTGAACAATCTCCAATAAAGCTTCTGTTTTCTTAGGCCAAACGAAATTCGAAGTTCTGATCAGTTGAACCATTCAAATCTTTGAAACCCTAAATAAGATAATGGCTGCTGAATGAAATTACACATCCAAAAGATAAGGAAGAAACAGCGAGAAGTGTTGCATATGACTGTATACTAGAGTATGAAGCATTTTGCAAGTGCACACTTGCCTACTTCTCTCTGAGTTTGTAGAAAAACCCACAGAAGATTTCAATATTGGTAATCCATTCCAAACAAACTAATCAAACAAACCATTTAATCAGAACTCATGTTCTCATTTCACCCAAAAACGTCATTATCCTAAATTTGTAGATTCCACCAACCATTTAGGAAAGCGAGCATCTCCTTTGAATAATAATGTTAATGCTCATGGCTGGGTAGGTGGCTTCTGTACTTCAATTATCGGTTGTATCTATATGAGAGGACTCTTACATACAAAAGAAGAAGAAAAAAAATATGCAGAAGATTGGATTGGTCTTTATCAACACGTCAAGTATGATCACTTCAGACTACAGTAAAATGGAACAGGATATGATACCAACACATGCACTAATGAGCAACATAATAGATGATGCAACCAGCTTCACAGCATACCTCAATGCACACTCTAAGATTTAACACTCTTAAACGGACAGAAGCGAAACCAAGAGGTACTAGGTCCGGGTCTGCCTAGCTACTGACCAAAAGGGGTATTATTTACAGAAATATATGCAAATGCATTGAGAAGGAAGGATATTGTGGTCTCGTTTAGCCAGACTAGTGACTCCGTGGGTTGGGTTTATCTAGGTGAAATGGACTACTGGCAAAGGTTTAGAAGAGTTGTAGGGTAGTGTTATTCAAGGAGTGGCCGGGTTGTATGGAGCCTATATGACAGGACCCTAGAAACTAATCTAAATAAGAATACTGTGTTAGGGCATCCACAATAGGAGGGAAATATGGAAATATGAGGAGAAAAGAGAATAAAAAGAAAAATATGGGGTGGACAGAAGAGAACTGCCCGAGAGTTCTTAAGCGCATAGGCAAACAAGAGAGAATGCGATAAAATATAATAAAATTTACTTTTATTGGGGGAATTCATTTCTTATTGTGGACACCTGGAACTTACCTTCAAGCGTCCAGTTTTTTATCCGGTGTGAATTGATTTATCGGCTTCATCAGATCCACATTTTAAACTTTGTGCACCTACAATAAGCGTTCAATGATGATTTACTCAAATAAACAAAATAACTACAAGGCCTGGTATAATAGTCCGTAACACCGTGTCAGTTGTGACATTAACCTCCAGGCAAGAATCACCGGAAACAAATTATATACCAATTCTGGGTTCATGCAGAAGTGACGAACAAAATGAAACGGGGAAACATAGGTGAACAGCTGAAATGCTATGCACTAAAATGGTAAAAATAAACAGTAAATGCTTCCTATTTCTATCAGATCAGGAAAATGAAGTGCAGAAGACTCATGGGAGAAGAAGGGAGCAAGGGGCCCGGAGCAAGCAAGATCATCATATTTTCTGTCGCCAGTGCCTATTGAATACTACTTTTAGACTGGCTACAACTCGAGTGATTTTCCTTTATCCCACTTCATACTCTTGCTTTTCTTATTCTCAAATCATAGGATGAAAAGAAAAAATTTTGTTAAAAAAGCAACTCAATTGCGAGTAAACAGCAGATGATTGTTAACCAAATGTGCAGTACCACTAATAACTAGCTCAAATAACTGGGGATAGACAAAAAGTCTTGAGCATTTATGACTCAAAACCTCATCACATTTGGGTTTCCCCAGCCATTATTGCATATTTCTCTCCAAGATGTTTCTGCAACCCTAATTAAGAGAAAAGAAGAACGTACCATATAAGTCTTACTCATTGGAGAATTTCTACAGTTTCACAGATCAGAAATTATGGGACAGCGGAAATTGGTTAACACAAAGCAGGAAGAAGTACTTGCCCACGTCTCAGCCAAGACACATCATCTCATCCAATAGAAACCCACGATTTCATCATCTGTTACTATTCCCCGGTGCACTTGATCACTCACAAGAAGAAAAATTCAGGTTTCCTCCATAGACATCCGCCACGCATGCCTGAAAAAAGTATACTTATGAGGTAAGAAAACATTCCCATAAAACAGAAATAGAATGTGGATTATGTTCAGACTATAATATTTTTTAGTATTGTAAACTCTTGGAATCTATGTGCCAAGAAGAGCACTCATAAATGATAACAAGTACCTGGAGATGAGGGTATAAACCTTCAAACACAACCAGCAAAACCTTCGATCTGGAAGCAAACCTGATGATTCATAAAATTTAGCTCAACATCCAAAAGAAAAAGAAATAAGGGATTCAAGCCAGCAGATTAGCTCCGTAATAGATAAATTTGTAGTCTAATCATAGAATGAAAATGTTAATGGCATACATACTAGCAAGCAAAAATCTATATTCCAATCCAGCATGAACTTATACCATGCCCATTACCACCAATCAAAAACTTTTCAAAAGACGAAAGCAAATGTATATTTCTTCAATGTCCGCCTCCAACTTCAACTTGATATATTGCTTCACAAGATCACCCAAGCTACCACAGCTTCTCCTGTCTGTCATCACTTGCATCTCAATAGCTTGGGGCTGACATAAAAGGATTGCAATATAGAAGATAACTGTCCAGAAATTCCAGAACAGTTATATGCTTCTCCCAAGAGATTCAGTAACAAGCAACTGCTCGATTTGAACTGAAAACCAATGAGGAGGATTTCCAGCCCAAAGATCATCTTTATGATCTGAAGGTTCATCACATGCATTGATGGCTTCAGGCATTCTTGAGCCTATTGCATCCTGAGAACTCTGACCACTAGCCGATGTCTGATTACACATCCTGTGAGCAGGAAGCTGCCCCACAATGTCTGCTTTGAGCTCCTCAGGCAACTGTTGCAAGATGGAGGCATCACTTTGACTAAGAGATGAAGGCATCAAATCAAAATGTTCTTTCGATTGGTGAGCACACTGTTGAATATCATCAGGTTTATCATGTCGATAAGAGGCACTCTGTAGTTCCTGTCTTTGGAGCATCCAGCTACAGCAAGATTAAACGCCCAAATTTGGTTAAAACAAACTGATAATGCACTAGTATTCTGTCCCACCCTCAGACTGGTATCATAGTACGGATCACATTCCTTTGAAAGATATCTACAAGTCTTTCGTTTGAGACTTAAATGATTAGTGCATTGATTAGCTTATCATCTCAAAACCACAATCAGTCATGAACAGTACATCAGTTGATGAACAGTTATCCCTCTCACAAAAACAGATGTACACTTACCTAGCACAAATTATCAATCACAGTAATCAGTCTTGAATGAACAAGGCCTACATTTTCTTCCTCCAAGCCAGTAATACCAACACTTCAACAAAAAAATCTACTTGAACTAGAATTCTATTTCATTTCATGGCGAAAGATTCCCTATGATACAAGGATTATTCATCAAAAACAGAATGATAAACCTTTTGGTTGTTCATAAAAACTTGCAACCTTGATAATGGTCTAAATATCCTTCACAGTTCTGAGTGTTCTGGAAATGCTATCAGTGTTTACGAAAACAGTAGATTAAATTAAAAATCATAATCCACTATAATTCTGTCATTAATGACCAAATAGATACTTCAGAACAAAAAGCCAAAAAATTTGTCGAGCTCCAAAATTCAAGTTTTCGCCTTTCTCTCTTATACTTAAAACATGCATCAACTTTAATATTATAAAGAGATGAAAAATTACAGTTCAGAAAGCTACCTGATCACCTTTGCATTCATTTTTTGTCCGAACAGCACAAGATGCATTCATTTGATCTGCTTCAGAAGTTGATTAAAAAGATGTTTCAGCAAAAGTAAAAGGATATGGAAAACACATTATTCTTCTTTCAAAAGAGTTCAGAACAGTACCTTTAACAGCTCGTGTTGGCAATGTGGAGTGCAATGAACTACCAGTGTCATCAGCCTTTCCCTTCCCTTTGTCGACTAAAGTTGTCAACTTTCCACCATACAATCATTAATTTCTAAAATTAACTCTGGAGGTAAACTCTTTATGACATCAATATCAAGTTCGCACAAAGATGGCAATGCTGAAAGCTGGTTCGACCCAGATGACTGACTGCAGCATCAACAATTGATTCTCAGTGTTGTGCGCTTGTAGCATTCTATTCCCGATTTAAAAAATAAAATGTTTGTAGAGTCACGCGGATCATGAGTTCTAGCAAGACTCCCATAAAAAGGGAGGACCCATCTATTGAAAAAGGAGTCTACTTGTTTTTGGACAAAAAATAACAATACTCCCCACCCACCCAGACAGCCTAAAACAGGAAAAAAAAATCCAAAGTTTTCAGGGAAAAGGACAGCTATAGAAGCACAAGCTAACATGGGCGTCCCATTATCATACTATCCCACGTCTGTCTTCAGTGGAAATAAGAGATTTGGTTCTTCTTTGGTACTTTCAGTCCCAGCTGCAAGCCATGACCTAAGAGTGTTTCTGCATGCCTTCAAAAACACAAGGTCATGACCACTTGGTGAATTTCATTGCACAACTTACGCCACTGGAGGATGATTCGGGAAATGAAGAGAAGGTGGCAGTTTTTTCAATGTTTGAACAAAGAAGGGGGTAAGTCAATTTGACAATGAATAATGGATAGAACAACATGAACTACTATGCTAGGCCAAAAACAAATAAACAGCCCAACATATTTCGTATAGATCAACGTTTCCACTTGTTCAAGTTATACACTACTCTCAAAATATATTTGTCCATATAAGCTAGGATCGTAGTGAACAACAAGCTAGGCAAAAAGGAACACAAACCTGGCTTAGAATAGTCCGCATTCTCTAGCTTGCTTACTTGCAGTCCAACTCTCGAATGTCTTTGGCATCTATAGAAGAAAAAAATAATCATCACTGAGCATGTGTTATGCAAACAGTTATTTTTACCAAAATACCAAAAATAAGGCAAACACAAACCTATATGGAAATATCCAAATAATTGCATCGCTATCCTTTGAAGTACTTCAACATCATCAGTAGCAACAGGAATCTACAGTAGAACTTCAACATTAATGACCTATCAAAGTTTACCAAGTAACAGGACATCACAATCTCACAGACCGTAGTCGAGTGGCTCAGATTATCACAGTCTCCACATCCCATATTTTGTAGGCTCCCCAGCACCTTTTTTTCTTTTCTTTACCTGAGCACACAGAAAAAAATCAAATGGAGCATTAGAACTCACAAAAATTCAGGCAGGATTCAAAAAAAACAAATGAATCAGACACATTAAAGGCATTATACAAGTTACACAACAGAAATGTAACAAGAATTACAGAATGAAGCAGCACTTCAAAAAGGAAATTTACCTTCAATGTGAAAGTTCGACCTTGCAGTCCACATCCATGCAAACGCAGAGAAACTTCCTTGCAGAGATGCAAGAGAAAGCGCTGACTCTGAACAAAGCAGACACGTAGTAAAGTAAACAGATAATAAACAAAGAGAGCAGATAGAACCCCTCTAGAAAGTTGAGGTTCTTACATCTAGTGCATCTTTGAAGCGCACACCCCAATTTACATCAGCACCAATAGACTTGCTTTCCTGTAGGGATTGTCAAATATAATTAACTAAACCGTAGAGACAATTATTTGAAAACATCAATAAAGTAAGCTAGAAGCCACACACCTGGATGATTCCAACCAGTCTATTGTCCACACCCTAGAATAGTTCCACAGCATTTCACCGGTTTTTCATCCCAAAATCCTTCTTGCAAAATTCCTGAAATTAATTCACAAAAGGGCCTTTGTAAGAGAAGAAGGGTCTATGTTCAATAGAGTGTTGCAAAAATAAGGCATAAAATTGAGAAAAAAGTGCACCATCAACAGGTTTTAGTTAAATCATTTAATGATGTCCATTATCCATATACTCAAATAAAGATACCTTAGACATCATTCGCAGTTGGCCACAGGTCTGAACTTGTCTACACTTCAGCTTCTCCTCCAAAACGTGCCCAATGCCAGGCAGTGCCTTTACAGGAAGCTGTAGTAAATACTCATCCGCCTGAAAACCATTATAACAGACCTTATATGAATGTGTAATACTCATCCATCTTGACTAGGAAATGCAAAGGATATACAAATGGGAACTGTATTCTTAATTTGAACAAGACAAAGCTGCAAAAATGTCGTCAAAAGAAGAGAATAAGCCTCCATAGCAGTGGTACACTGCCAAACCTTTTCAGGAGGAATGTGACACTGGCCATCTGGTTTAGCAGATCTTGTGGCAAGGCGAGCCATTAACATATTTCCCGATATGCCTGCACTGGCAGTGCATCCCGTGGCCTCAAAGATGTCCTTTTTATTTCTGCCGCTAAAACCTCAGGACTCATTTCTTCAACATCTGTGATGTCTAAGAATGCTTCATCGCAAATACTGCCTGAGTATAACCATAAGATTAATATAAAGATTAAATGAAACAGATTAATCAAACAACTGTTTTACAAGTACCTGCACTTTATTGCAATACTTGTGCAAAATGTCATAGAATTTGTCTGCTACCTGTTACGTTATGAAAAACCAAAACTACTATTAGATACTATGAATATCTCGATGAACTTCACATACCCACTGTCAGGTACATGATTTTCTAGGAAAGGAGTGCATGGTTTCATGATTAGAGAAATGGAATTCAAGAAATGGTCTTATACAAGGTGTGCTAATAAGACCCTCCTCATAAGCTTCGAAGTTGTAAGGCACAATGACAAGGAGAGGACAAAGAGCCTTAGCATCCCTGACAAACATGCCTGCTCTTACCCCTGTTACAATAGTTCAAAAGATAAAGAGAGAGGAAATGGAGTATTTTTTGTTAGCACCTAGCAGAAGAAAAACAGTAGCTGGAAACAAGATGTTACCATAATCTCTTGCAGGATAGTTGGCAGATGAAATTTCAGCCGTCCCTTTAGGACTGTCAGAGTGGCATACAGCTACAGGCTTACCCCGCAAATCAGGGTGGTTCCTAACACACAACAGCAACAAAAAAGCAATCCTGGACCAACATATTTAGAGAAAGATCATCAGCATGGATAGGACTAAATAAACAAATGAGAAGCTCTATGAAAGTATATCGATAAGATCTAGTTTATCTGGAAAAATATGTGTAGTACCATATCTACGTGAATGATAGTTGTCCTTCTCTTAGAAGCAGAAGAACTAGCACCAAAATTACTATCCTTCACACAATTTGGCAAGCTAGGAAACCGCTTACGGTACCGATGT
Organism: Limonium bicolor; assembly: GCA_023374045.1. Classification (NCBI taxonomy): domain Eukaryota; kingdom Viridiplantae; phylum Streptophyta; class Magnoliopsida; order Caryophyllales; family Plumbaginaceae; genus Limonium; species Limonium bicolor. The sequence goes on from CM041778.1 coordinate 106,959,813, forward strand.
CTCCAAGTTCCTATGAAATGCAACCTTGAGCTCTGAAAAAAATCATGAGCAATTACAAAAGAACACAACTACAAACATGGTATTCCATCAAGGCAATGGTTCTGCGGGAGAAAGTAATGATACAGCTGAAGAAAAGATAGCCGCTAAATTAGGTAAGCATATAATCTATCACCTTAAAATAATTTTCAACAAAATTAGGGTCCTCAGCAGTTGAACGGCAATGATGAGAAGGTTGACCAGTTAATGAACCAGGTGACCCTTTCAAAGAAATTTCGTCAGGGCAGAGGCGGCTAGCTGATGTTGAAGGGTGGAGGACATTGCACTGAGTTTCATCCTTAAGGTTGTGGTCCCTTGTGGTGAGAACATGAAATTTCAACTTGTCGTAGTGAGATCTCTCCTATCACAGTATGTCAGTTCCTGATTGCCCGTTGCAATTATGTTATTGCACCTAAAGTCATCAACCTCCCTCACAGGACTTGCTATCCCTCCGGAGTGTTGTTCACTTCAAAACAATTGGCCTTGCCCGAATTATTATCATTGATCTGAATCTCCAGCTTCCCAATCCATCATACCAGTTGCAATGTTGGAACTATCAGAGATTCTGTGTCCTTTGTTCATTGCCAAGAAAGTAGAGAGCTTTGGTTGGTTGGATGCATCAGATGCAAGCTGGTCAAGTTGATAAGGAACCCCTATATAAGTAGATGATAGGCAAATTAAATATTCAGATCTGGAACAATTCGCTCAAAAAATAAAATAATAGTGTTTGACAAATGTTATGGACACATGAAAAAAGCATCGTATTCTGCCCTGCATGTAGATGAATAAAATAGTGATGATGGTTGTAAACGTATAATAATAACTAGTGATGGAATGGCAAAATCACGATTCTCTATGATGCATTTAACCTATCATTGAAGGTGTCTTCGCAAATTACAACATCTGAAAAGTTCGGAGGATAGAGAGCAATAGTTAAATGTGAATGGCAGGAAAAGGACTCACAGCTTAACAGTTTAGTAGCAGCCACTGAATCAATAATCCAAGCAGGTTTGACAACAGGTAGCCCCCTACTAAAAGACCTGTAGCAAAAATGAAAGCAACCATAACTAAACAAATAATATACAACGATTGAAACTGGATTTTCTTGCTACAATATTGAAGTAAGATCACCTTAGATTCTTAATTTTACTATCAGGAAGATTGCTGCAAAATATATGTGTCACATGATGTCTTGAGAAATAGTTCTGAAAGCGCCCGCCATGCTTCAGCATGTAGCCCGCAATTCCTGCAAACAACTTTGAAAAACAAGTAAATGTTCCAAAGCCATTAATATTTTTCATAGAAATATGACGCTAACGACAATCCGAACTATGGTGAAGAGAAAATATATATGAATAGAAAATGAAACAGAAAGATCAATCACATACCTGGCTAGAGGGGATGGTGAACCCATCGACAAAGATGGAAACGCCATGAAATATAGGCTTAGCTGAACCGGACTCACTGTGCGAAGATTTCGAAGCTTCTGCCTCAAACTGCTCATGCAGCTTCTGATTCTTCACAACCATATAACTACAAGAAGATAAAAACACCCATCAAAGAGCAAGCCAGAAGGATAATATTAGCAGCCGACGAACAAGAAAAGCAGAAAGCCAACAGCACTGTCAACCACTGAACATAAACCAATCGTTGACAAATCCAGCAAATCCATTCACGCATTTCCGTCGTTCACTGTTTCCATGTATGTTATGTAACTAAACCAATCATTAAGGATGGCAAACTACATCAAAATCAAATTAGAAAAAGTCTTGCAATTCACTTCGTTAGCGTAGTAGAGATTGAAGTCAATTGCCACTCCCAAAGTGGAACAGCTAAAATCATGTGGTGACCCAAGTCGGGCATTTTTCACATCGACCCAATTGAGACCCATTCAAAGTTTACACTCTATTCTATCATCATCAGATCAAAACCAATATGCTTGGGCGAAAATAATCTCCAAGCGTAGCCGTTACGGCCAGCGCACTGATCTGCAACCATCAACCGCAGGCTGTCGCCATTGACAGAGTCAATCGGTGAAGAGCACACGAAGCAGAAAACGAAACTGGACCTTTACATACAAAGAAATGTATGTAACCTTCCGAAATCAGAGAAGGGGGGCGCTCCGGTATGAGGACCGAGAAGAGGATATAGAGTTGGAGCCCCAAGCAGCGCCTAGGGTTTTTGATTGCTCTTCTTGCTCCTCTTGCCAATACTAGTGTTCGACGAATTCGAATTTCTGCTTCTCTTGGAATTGGAATTCGATCTTCCGGAATTCGAACTCATTTCTACTTTTTTCTTTTTTGTTCGACTGAGAGTCTAAAAAGAAAGGCGAGGGAAGGAAAGGGAGAGATCGGAGAGCAAAAATTAGAAGGCGGGACGGGACGAATAAGCGGACTCGTCGTCAGAAAGCTGGTGTATATTCAAAACTCCTTTGTTATTTGTATTGGACACGCATGCAGACGTGTCACATTGGAATTTCGTCGTCTCAACAAGTGGCTGCCCATCAAGATTTGGCCGTTATGAAATACAATCGTATTAATTGTTATATTGGATAAAATGTCACTATATTCATTCTGACACAAATATATATTTGTTAGTAAAGTATTTTGGAAGCTTTTAATGTATCATTTAAAAATTCAAAAAAATTAAAATATTATAATATATAACTATAAAAAAGTATTTGAAATAATTATAAAATATATTAAAATTACACAAGATATTGAAATAGTTTTTAGAATTTTTATTAGTACCAATATTCTAAACGCATTGTTTAAACATAATTTTAATTACATGTGTGCTATCACAGATTTTTTGTTTTTTTATTTTATTTTATCTTCTTTATGATTCGAAGGGGGTGGATAACATCTTGATCATATATTAATTGGCTTATGATATCTTCGGATCATTTATATTAGTTGCGAGGAAAAGAGTATTACATTTGTCTTTTCTTTGTTTATTATTATCTTTGAGTTAGGAAGGATTTGTTTCCTCTATTATTTTCTCTTTCTCATTTTTTCATTTTCTTCCTCTTAACTCACTTCTATTCACGATTAATTTTCCCACCTCTCTGGTTCCTCACGACAAAACCCTCCTTCCTCTAAACCCCCGCTCTGCAAGTCATCTCTCTCCCTTTTCTCTCTCTTCTCCTCATCAACGCTTCTCCGATCGTATCTCAATTATTAATGCTGGAGTATTGCGTGTGGATTCCGTGTCTGCTCATTGTTCGTCAGGTTTGAGATGTGGATTTCAGTTTTATTCTTCATTAACTTCCTCCCTCTTTCTTTCCTGGTTTTGTTTTTGATTCGGAATTGTTCAGTTCGTGTCAGTCAGTTCAAGGGGAGAGTCGAGAGGGCGTTTCGTAGAGTCCGTTAAAATTGATTTTGCTTCGGATGTGAGGTAAGTGATAGATGGATTTGGTTGTGTATGTTCACCCACGGGGGTTTCGATTATTGTTGCCGTATATTTTGTGTTGATCTTTGATCTGTGGTGATTTGGGTGAGTCCCTGATTTACGTTTCGATGTGTTAAAACCCCGTAGGAAGTGGTTTTGCTTCGTGTATTTGGTATGAAAGATTTGGCTTTGGTACTAGTGAATTGTATACTCTGATTTGGTTTGAATTCGCCATTGATTTCTAAGTTTTTTGTTGTATCCGGACAGAAGGTTGCCGCGGATGCGTGTATCTGTCACTGTTTTGCTGTGTCCGGATATCCGTCTATGTCCGGACGCAATGCGAGGACGAGTTCTGGATTTACATTTCGGCATGTGTTCGAATAAGTAAGTCCAAACACATATCTGGACACCTCGTAATGTTTTTCTCTGACTTTGTCTGGACTTGTAAGTTTGAACAGAAGCTCGGACGTCTTTGAATTTTGAATTTGACTTACGTCCGGACTTGTGACCCGGACATAAGTCCGAACGTGTGTATTTTCGGTGACGGCATGTGTCCGAACTTGTATGTTCAGGTCATGAAAGTTGAGGTATAGATTTAAAATCTGTTTATGATTCTGATTTTTGGTGCACATTCATTTTTTTTAACCGAATGGACTTCAGATTTGTGCTCTTATTAATGCTGAAACTTGAAAATATAAAACAAGGCCTGAAATGCTTATACATACCTACTTAGCTGCTTTTGCTGCTATCTATAGATGTTGATAATAGTTCCCGAATCTTCAATGAGTAAAGACAAAATATCCCACAATAACAACCTTATAAGTAACTTATGTATGTTGTACAACTTGTGTTGAAGTAAACGTACCTTATAAAGTACCTTATGTATGTTGTACCAACGGTAACAGATGCTGCGCATTATTGCTATTGTTCACCAACAACTTCACTCACTTACTATTATATATTGATGAATTAAAAACCGACTAATTATTTTTATTGAGATACAATGATGAAGAAATGAATACAAGCTGTTATTTTCAAAAAAAAACAACATCTGATCAGATTAACCTGCTCATGCCCTTTTAAATTGAATCTAAGATGTGTGTTGTCTGTTTGCTCCTTCAGCATTCTTTGCTCTTATTAATGGACATTATATAGCTTCTTCTTTTTCTAAGTTGGAACAGAGTTGACGAGTTTTGCCTTGTCAAAAGCATAATATACTAATTGCAGGTTTATTTACTTTTTTCCACAGAAGTAAAGAGCTAGCCTTCATAAAACTTGACTATTAGACCAGGTACTATGAAAAACAATTTTGTAATGTTATTTGTCATGAAAAAAATTTATGCACGACAATTTGTTGTTTGATTATATAGTCTTAAATTTTTGCTTTGTCCTAACAATAGTCATTTAGGCATGAAAGAACATTTTGTAATTGCAACATTATCTGCTAACAATGACCATTTTTAACTAAAATGAACTTTGAATATGAAACAAATTTGTTCTCTCTTTGATTTATTTGACTAATACGTTAATTTTTATTTAGTAACTTCATTATTAAGTTTTTAATTAAAAATAGGGTTCATAATGGATTCAAATATATTTTGGTCATGCAATCGGGTAGATGATGATGGATATGTTACACTCAAATACTTGAGGAAAGTTGAAGATTACATAAGTTTTGCAATATCATCCAAGTGGTTTGTTAGTGGAGATTAGACCTGGCAATTCGGGTCACTCGGTTCGGGTTCGGTTCGGTTCGGGTCGGGTCAATTTGTAGATATTTACTATTCGGTTTGGTTCGGATCGGATCGGGTTCAATGGTTTAAATTAGAATCGGGTGATTTCAGTTTGGTTGAGTTCGGGTTTGGGTGCTTTCGGTTCGGGTTAGCCTTTGAGTCATTCAGTTTTTTCGGGTTATAGGTCAAATTCAGGTGACTTATCCGGGTTTAATTGACAAAAATTTTAAAGTACGAATTTTAAGCAACCTTCGTAACTTGCATTGATTTTCATATGCCGCTCCAAATTCTTTTAATATAGTGTTACTGTTGATCAAGACTGCTATTGTGTATAGGTTGGATAAAATCAAACTGGATGACAAATTTTGTAAATAAATTTAAACTATACATCTATTAATTGTATAGACTAAGTATAAATTAAGCTTTAGTGAATTAGTGGTCAATATTCGGCAATCGACGTCCAGTCTACCCCGCCCACGCCCGACGTCGTGCCTCCCGTCATCCCGTGCCCGTCACACCCTGAGCTCATCACCTCGCACAAGCGTCGCGCATCTACACCCATCCATCACCGCCTCGCACAAGCGTCACACGCCCACGCCCATCCATCAATATTCAAACAATTCCTAAGTCCTAAATATAAAGAAACCTAAGTTTATAAAATATAGAGTAATATAAAATAGTAATGATACACTTTACATTGTCTTATAAAACATTTTAGGTTAAGTTGTCAAGGTAGATGGAATTAGGTGGGGATTATTCATCCTCCAAACCGTATTCATCCTCCAAAATGCTAGTCTATCTCACGATTCACAATAATATACCATTTGAAAATATTTATTTTCCTCATTTTATTGCATAATTTTCTTTAGGCATATACACATTAATATTGAATAGTATATGTCTCTACTAAAAAGTTTAGGTTTATAATTAAACTTCATCAACATTTAAACCATTCCAAAGCTCATGTCCTAGACATAAAAAAAACCTAACTTTATTAAAATCAAAATTAGTATAGTATTATAAAATAGTAATGATACACATTAAATTGTATTATAAAACATTTTAAAGCAAAACATCTATAGTTTGTAGCAAAACATCCATGTGTGGGAAGAGTAGCAACACAGTTTATGAATTTTATTACAACAAGGCTTGAGATGCTTGAAGATTGAAGATGTTCAAATATATATATATCATTTGAAAGCAATGAACACTTATTGGATGTCTAAATTTCCATTATGTGTTTTTGGTTTTAAGATTTTTTTACAGTTGGAACAACTATAGTAGATTTAGATTTAGCAAAACATTCGGGTGGATTCGGTTCGGGTTGATTCGGTTCGGGTGGATTTGGTTCGGGTGAATTCGGTTGGGTGGATTCAGTTATACCAAATTTCGGTTTGATTCGGCTTTGGTTTGGTTCGGTTCGGATTTTCGGGTCACGCTATTAGGTTTAAGTTCGGGTTCGAATCGGGTTGGATCGGTTCGGTTTTTCTGGTTCGGGCCACCTTTGCCAGGTCTAGTGGAGATAGAGTTAAATGCCCATGCGTGAAATGTGAAAAACAACAATTTTGGATCATGATGTTGTGCGACGACATTTATACTACAACAGGTTTTGTAGAAACCCTCAAGATGAGATTAGGATTGCTTGCTACAATTGGCTGAAATGTTCGGTCAATTTAGACGTGACACTTCAACCAATGCTAATGGATCTGGTGGTGGATCGTCAAGGGCTCTAAATGGTAACTCACATGACAAAGATGAGGAGATAGATTCTGATGATGTTTCGTATTAAGGTATGTATCTTATACTTTGAATATAATTTAAACAAACCTCTTTATACCAATCCTAATGAGCTGAAAATTAGAATAAGAAAAGCGATAGTAGTATATAATGTTATGGGAAATTGGTGATTTGATATCATCAAGCCTTGCCTTGGGTCGAAACAAACTAGTATGTTTATGTGAAGATGTGGTTCAGTTTTGGATATTTTTTAGATTTTTATTGCTCTTATATACAAGGTCTTGCTTGTTGGCTTGTTTGATTCATAATCATAAATAACAATTGAGAGACGTTACTATTTTTATATATGCACTGAAATTGAAACTTCATTTAATAAACTAAACAACACATTATGTATTATCTATCTCTTATGCCTTATAAATTTCGGTATCTATTTTATCTGCCAAGTGGTGTGCTTCATACTTCATGAGGTTGTATATTGTAGTTGCTCTTTTAATCTAAACAGCACATTCTGTAGTGAACTTCACTTCAGCGTGAAGATGGAACCAACATCTTTGCCTCTTTCTTGCTTTTGTTGAAGGAAATCCTGCAGAACCTTCAAAAAAGAACATACTGATTAGTGCTACTGTGTTTAAGTTAGGTATACACACACTAGCTAGTAGTTGTGCAAGGAAGTGAAGTTCTTCATTGCTCTTATATAGGTGTAAACAGCACAAACTAGTATGTTTATGTGAAGATGTGGTTCAGTTTTGGATGTTTTTAGCTTGTATTGCTCTTATATGCAAGGCCTTGTTTGTTGGCTAGTTTGATTCATAATCATAAATAACAATTGAGAGGTGTTGTTACTTTTATATGTGCACTGAAATTGAATTCAACAAACTTCCTTCAACCTTTGTGATTAATATGTATTCTTATTGTTATCAGTAAGCTTGATAACAGAAAGTAGTCAAAATATTGTGATTCTCTATACTTCATCAATATTATTTTATATCTCTTCATCTGTGAGCATTGCTTGTGTGCACCTATTTACTGCTAAATGGCTTGTGACTTATCTTTATTGATGATCATCGCTTGGTTGTTGTCCATGAGCTAGTAGCTGTGCACGAAAGTGAAGTTCTTCATATTGAAGTAGTTGTGTGTTTTTTTTACAGATTTGAAGTAGCTGAATTCAAGGGACATGAAGTTTGTCAAGTGAAGAATATGTGTTTTCTATATGATGCAATTGTGAAAATGATTGTCAATCATCAGTAAACTTGAATATTGAGAACTTTTTGGTAGATTTGGGCGTCGTAGTATTTGAATTCTTATGAGAAAATCTTATATAGTTTCCTTATCATGAAAACATTTGCTAGCTAGTGAAGAGTATTTTGGGGAATGTTGACTATGGATAAAAACTGCTTTAGCTATGAATGTAAAATGTCATAGGTGTTTCAGCAATGTAAAAGTTGTTTATATATTATTCAGGTTATATGTGTCTTGTTTGTGAAAATTATTAGGTACACATTTCGTAGGTGATATAATTTATTAGATGAAGATTTTGTAGGTAATAAGACGGAAATTTCCGTAGGTGATATGTAATTCTAAGGTGAGACATTTCGTAGGTAATAATATCTGAAACATAAAAATTCCGTAGGTGATAACTGATCTGAGACGGAACTTTTCGTAGGTGATAACCATTATCTGAGACGGAAAATTCCGTAGGTGATAATCATTTTCAGAGACGGAAAATTCCGTAAGTGATAATTATTTTAGAGACAGAAAATTCCGTAAGTGATAATTATTTTCAGAGATGGAAAATTCCGTCTGTAAAAGTCAATAATATCACCGACGGCATTTTTTTTCCGCAGATGGAATAGTATTACCGACCCGTTTATTACAGACGGAATTTTCCCACGGAATTTTTCGTCTGTGATTGTCATTACATACGGAAGTTTAGCTTTTACATACGGAATGTTCCTTCTGTGATAGTACTAAGGTGTATTTATTTATGTTTTTGAGTGATTGATATACTTTACTATTCATTGTGACTAATTAAAGTATGTTCTCCGATTCACTAATGATATTTGTGTTCTTGATTCATGTAATGACATGTTACACCAACTTTCTTAGTTGGTTTCTCCTTATAATCAATCACACTCCTTAGTCCAATATTCGATGTAAGGTTTGATAGCCTTTTTTAAAATCATATATGCTATCCTGTACAGGGCTATCTACCACACAACTGTGAACTCTTTTTTTTTTGATTAAGTACTGCTAAAGAGCAGACTAAGATGGTATGATATACACACCCACACCAGGGTGAACTACCTGCACGTCTCTGATATATGTACCTGCAGCTTCCTTACCTTCGAAACTGTTTGACCTAGAAGGACTACCTACAATTTTTTAAATGAACAATTTTTAACTTTGATGTAGCTGTTTGATTTAGTATTTTATTATATTACAATGAAACTGAGCTAACAGTTAAAGTGAACCGCTTTTACAGCAGTATAATAATAAACAACGTAACTTACCTTTCAGTCGAAGTGAACTATGCCATGGAGCATGGATCATCAAAGTATGAATTTGTGATGTTAGGATAGTATAAGTCTATCTGTCATTTCTCCAGCTGTCACTATTCCATTGGCTAGTTGCTGCTGTCACTATTCTATTGGCTAGTATCTTGTATACGGAACTAGTTGTTAGTCTATTGTTTGTTGCATATAAATACACTCTCTGTAATAAAGTTCTTAAGCTACAATCATAATTCAATAAATCAGTTCAGAGAGAACTCTTCTCTCTGTTTTTCCTGCTCAATTCTTTTCTCCTCCTCTCGCTCCTTTACATGGTATCAGAGCAGGCAATTTGATCTGCGCTCTTTCATCTGCATCGATTGCCTCCTTCTGATATGGCGAACACTGGAAACAATGAAGGGATTGAGGAGATGCTTCGATCTCTGACGGAATCGAGAAATAGGAACAATGCGACGGACTCTGCAGATCCATTGTTCGTCCACAGCTCCGATCATCCAGGCATGGTCATCGCTTCAAAATTCACTGGAGGAAGTGGTTTCCAGACCTGGAAAAGGACCGTGTTGATCGCCTTGCTAGCGAAAAATAAGATCGGTATGATAGATGGGAGTCTGAAGCGATCGGAGGATGATACCACCAAGGCGTTAGCCTGGGACAGATGCAATGGACTCGTGATGTCTTGGATCTTAAACGCATTAGATCAAGATATATGCGAAAGCATCATCTATCATACCACGGCTAAAGACATGTGGAAGAGCTTGCTCGCAAGGTTCGATCAGGTGGATGGAACAAGGAGATTTAATCTGAAGAAGGAGCTATGTCAACTTGAGCAAGGAGGAGATTCGGTAACTTCGTACTTTACTAAATTCAAACGAGTTTGGGATGAACTTTCTGCTGTGATTGATTTAGCTACTTGCAAATGCTGTAAATGTGGATATGCTGAGAAAGTCAAGAAAACTCTGGAGGAAGATAAGGTGATGGATTTTCTTATGGGGCTGAATGAGTGTTATATGAACATACGAGGGAATATTCTTATGACTTCTCCTATTCCTAGTCTCGAAAAGGCGTATTCTCTGATTTTATCAGAAGAAAGGCAACGCGAGAGTGGAAAAAGGAAGAAGGAGGATCTGAGAACAGCTTCGTCAATGTTGCGAATTCTGGATATCGGCCACAGCAGCAACCTAAGTGGCAGAATGATAAACGTGAAGAGAAAGGGAAATGGAAAGAAAACTTGTACTTACTGTAATAAGCCAGGACACGTAGAGGAGACATGCTATGAAAAGCATGGATATCCAAATGGCTGGAAGCATGGAAAGTACAAGAAATCTACTGCCAATTCAGTAGAAAAGGAAGAGAATGTCAATCCTGTCAATTCTCCTGTTCCGGTATGACACAGGAACAGTTGAGTCTCCTTGTTGGATACCTACAGAAGGTAAATGCTGGACACAAGGAGGAGGATTCTCACTGCAATTTTGCAGGTAAAATCTCTGACAGAATTCATTATTGTTTGAATGTTGTTGATGATAAAAGATGTTTAGAAGATGAGGTTTGGATAATTGACACGGGAGCTACTGATCACCTCACTGGCAAAGAGGATCTGTTTACTGATAAAAAGGTTTTAAAGGAGAGACACACAGTTTCTATGCCTGATGGAAGGATACAAACTGTTAAAATGTCTGGGAAAGCGCAGGTTTCTGACAGTTGCTATCTGAATGACACCTTGTTCGTCCCTGGATTCAGGTGTAGCTTGATGTCAGTAAGTAAATTGTTAAGCAGCTAAAGTGCAATATGGTGTTTTATGACAGATATTGTGCTTTGCAGGACCCGATATTGAATGTTGAAAGGACAGTGGGAAAGGAACGTAATGGCCTGTACTTCTTGAATGGTGAAGCCTTGGAAGGTTTTCTAAAAGAGAGGTGGAAGAAGCGGAAAGAAGAAAGACACAGTGTCTGTGGTTCCGTAGTAGAAAATAAGTCAGTTTTATACTGGCATCAGAAGTTAGGTCATGTATCTCTGCAGAGGCTTGTAGATGTTGGTTTGATAAAGAAAAGTGATATATCTTCAGATTTTTTTGTGAAGCTTGTAATAAGGCCAAGGGCCATCGATGCCTTTTCCTATATCACAAAGTGAAAGTAAAGATTTGTTTGATTTGGTTCATTTTGATGTATGGGGTCCTTGTACAGAACCTAATCATGATGGCAGTCTTTACTTTCTCAGTATTGTCGAGGACAAAAGTAGAACTTTGTGGGTTAAACTAATGAGAAGCAAAGCTCAAGCTTTTCAGTTAATCAAGGAATTCATAACTATGATAGACAGGCAGTATGGGAAGAAGATAAAAATTGTCAGATCAGATAATGCTCTCGAATTGGGAGCTTCCAAAGAAGGCATTGATTATTTTCGACAAATGGGGATAATCCATCAGAGGTCATGTCCTTATACACCTCACAAAATGGTGTGGTGGAAAGGAAACATAGACATCTTCTTGAGACTGCTAGGGCAGTTTATTTTCAAAGTGGGATTCCTTTGGTGTATTGGGGAGAAGCTGTCTTGTTTGCGACTTTTGTTATCAATCGGTTACCCACATCTGTTTTGAAGGGAAAAGCCCATACGAAGTGTTATATGAGAAGAAACCAGATTTCAGTTGTTTGAGAACATTTTGTTGCCTAGCATTCTGCGTTAATGTCAAGACACATAAAACCAAGTTTGAATCTCGATCTCAGACTTGTGTTTATCTGGGTCCAAGTTTGGTTAGCAAAGGGCACAAATTGTTACAGCTGAGCAGTAAGCGAATTATACACAGCAGAGACGTTGTGTTTCATGAAAGATATTTTCCTTTTGCAGAAGGAAATGATTTTATGAATAAATCATCACCTCTTGATGTTTTGGAGGATTATGGTGACATTGATTATCTGCTAAATACTGAACCACAAGAAGAACATGTTGTTAGCAGTCCAGGACAGATTGTCACAGAACCTCCTGTTTCAAACGGTATTGATCAACAATCACCTGCATCAGTTCTGCTGATGACAGTGGCAATGAATTGCCTACTGTTTGTAGTTCTCCCGTCCCAGTTGTCCCAGTGGTTCAAGAAGTCAGGCGTTCTTCACGGGCCAGACAGCAACCCAGTCATCTGAAAGATTTTTTTGTTGGCAACAGCTTTGTCAACTCAAACACAGATGATGTTTTTACTTCAATTCTCTCGCAGAGAATAGCTACTCAAGGCGTAAACATCAATCAGTTGCATCTGTTTTCTTTAACAGACATCATCCCAAAGGAAACTTCTGTTATTACTCCAACCAGTTTTGTTGGGAGTAGCCTGATAACTAATGCTCGTGCAATACTTGAACCACGCACTTTTCAGCAAGCTAATAAGCACTCTGAATGGAGGGCTGCCATGGCACAAGAGCTTGATGCTCTAGATAAAAATGGGACATGGGAAGTAACTACATTACCTCCGGGCAAGAAGGCTATTACCTGCAAGTGGGTATATCGAGTTAAGCTAAAAGCTAATGGAGAACTTGAGCGCTATAAAGCACGTCTGGTGGTGCGTGGCTTTACCCAGAAGCATGGAATTGATTATACAGAGACTTTTCTCCAGTGGTGAAGATGACCACCATACGAACCCTCATAGCAGTAGCAGTGAAACGTCATTGGCACATCTGTCAGTTGGACGTTAATAATGCGTTTTTACACGGAGATTTACATGAAGATATATATATGCATCTTCCTGAAGGACTTGACATGCGAGGACAGAACTTAGTGTGCAAATTAAAGAAGTCTTTGTACGGCTTGAAGCAAGCCTCGAGACAGTGGTATGCCAAGCTCACTGGATTTCTTATTTCAAATGGCTTTCAAAGCTCTGCCAATGACTTCTCTTTATTCTACAAAGTTACTGCTACTGTATCTTTGTACATTGGAGTCTATGTCGATGATTTAATCATCTGTGGCAACAGTTCTGTGGCTATTCAGCACGTCAAGCAATGTCTTGATGAACAATTCAAGATCAAAGATCTCGGTGACTTACATTTCTTCTTAGGTATGGAGTTTATTCGTACTGATCAGGGAATGCTAATCACTCAGAGGAAGTTTGCTAGTGAATTGCTTGAAGATTATGATCTGACCCACTGTAAAACCGTTGCCAGTCCCCTTGAGTTTGGACTCAAACTTCTCGCGACTGACGGTACCAAACTTGAGCACCCTGAGGAGTATCGCAAGTTGGTAGGTAAATTGAATTACTTAACCAATACCAGGCCTGATTTAAGTTTCAGTGTTCAGCTGCTGAGTCAGTTTTTACATGACCCATATCTCAGCACTATACTGCTGCGGTTCATGTCCTTCGATATGTTAAAGGCACTCTTGATCATGGTATACTACTCAGTAATATTCAGGATTACAAGTTGGTTGCTTATTGTGATTCGGATTGGGCCTCTTGCCCAATCTCGCGACGCTCAGTTAGTGGGTTCTATATCATGTTTGGAGGTGCACCTATTTCTTGGAAATCGAAGAAACAGGCCTGTGTATCTCTGAGTTCTGCTGAGGCAGAATATAGATCAATGAGGAAGGTCAGTCTGAGCTGGCATGGCTCAGCAGGTTATTAGATGAGTGGGAGTTTCAGAGGTTACTCCAATTCCTCTCAAATGTGATAACCGATCTGCGGTTTTTATTGCTAATAATCCTGTGCAGAATGAAAGAACTAAGCATGTCGAGATTGATTGTCATTATGTTAAGGATCAGATACAGCAGGGATTGATCAAGGTTCAACACATTCCTAACTCACATCAACTAGCGGATATGTTAACCAAAAATCTTCCTGGCAAGACTTATACTTCTCAGTTTCCTACCATGGGCATTTCTTCTGTGCAAGAGTCGTCAGGAATGTCTCCTCCCGCCTCTTGAGGGGGGGTGTTAGGATAGTATAAGTCTATCTGTCATTTCTCCAGCTGTCACTATTCCATTGGCTAGTTGCTGCTGTCACTATTCTATTGGCTAGTATCTTGTATACGGAACTAGTTGTTAGTCTATTGTTTGTTGCATATAAATACACTCTCTGTAATAAAGTTCTTAAGCTACAATCATAATTCAATAAATCAGTTCAGAGAGAACTCTTCTCTCTGTTTTTCCCGCTCAATTCTTTCTCCTCCTCTCGCTCCTTTACAGGTGACTCATCAAGTGTTGATCAATCTAGCTAGCTACTATATCTCTAACGGTTTTTGGAAAAAACTGAAATCAATGAAAGGAAATACAATTGGGGAATTCAGCTCAGGTACGAGTTGAAGACAGTTTGTTGCTATGAAGATAATGATGCTGGAGAGGTCCTCGTAGCTACGGCATGTGACCAGAAATCTGCTACGTTGCTGGTGGTAGAAATGGTGGGGACATCAGTTACATGGGAAATAAAGTGTAATGGAACTAAGCACAACCCTGTCCTCTTCAAACTCTTCCTTCCATATACGCCTTCTCTGTCCTTGAATTCCTGAGAAGAAAATGAATTTGCTTTGACTTGATCACGTACAGAAGAAACTGATGATGATGATGATAGACTGCTGTGCAAGTAGGGAGAGCATAGCACTTTGACTTGATCTTGCAGTAATTTTATATACCCAGTTGCTTCATGCAACACCGACGCCATATCCATCTGCGCGAATTAAAATTTCACCCACAAACGTAATTAATACTATGCTATACAGAAAAGATTAACACCAAGAAGAAGCAAATCGATTTAGTTTTTCGTACCTTCCCATAGGGTGAAACCAGCTGCTGCAACGCCGCAACTCTGTCTCCAAGCTTTACCCTTGTCCCCTTAAGAATAAAACAGAATAATAATCTCATCAACCGCGTTAATTTAAAAACTAGTAATCATTATGTTTCTTTCTTTTTTTCTTCTACAAATTGTGATGCTCAAGACTCGAGTATCCGGCTTTTCTGTTTGATTTCCTTAAGTACCTTCGGGCGCCCACCCGAGTACGAGCTTGAGCCGTTTCTACCAGCTGCTATGACCGAACGCCGCCGCTTATCTTCTGTCGAAGTTGTACATCTGACGGCACCACTTTCGGAAACCTCATCGGTCACCTCTGGATTTTTCTTCTCTATATATAAACCAAATACTAATAGTAATTAGATAAAACCGTCGGAAGAATTTCTATAATCACGTCAAAAAAAGCCCAGGAAATCCCACTCCGAAGAAACAAAGAATTGGGAATATCATGAATTTAACTCACATTATTATTATTGTAGGTTCGTTTCTTCGGCAGCGACGGAGTACTGTTGATGGCAACACTGCTGTTTTGACCTGAAGAATTCGATGCTGCTGGTGAACTTCCGCAGTTAATGTCACAACACAGCAACATTCCACCATCTTCCTCATAGTAGTCTCCAAAACGCAGCATTCCGGGTGTGTTCACAGAGAACAGATCAGTAGAAAGAGAAGATGATGATGAAAGCGAAGGATGATAACCGCAATCAAATGGGTTCCTTCCGTACGGATGATTACCGCCATTGTTGTTAGCATAGTAACCACTCATTTGTAGCATGTTGTCTGATACCAGAAACGCGAAAAGCTCTTCCCTGGGAATGGGATATCACTTCTCACTTGATCGAACTCATGATAGCCATTATTATACTCACTACCGCCAATAGTAGTACTACTGGTCATTCTTCTGCGCAGCTGCTGCTTCGATCCGATCATGTGAAAGCGCTTTCCCTTTTCGACTCTTCTCTGGCAATTTAAGGGGCGACAAGTTTGTGAAACGAAAAATCTGAAAAATGGGAAAGTGAACATTTTCTGTTTGCTTCGCTTCTTTTTTGAAAAGAGAAAAGGCGCAAGAATAAAGAAAGTACACAGAAGTTTGCCCCTTATTAAAATGTCGGTTCTTCTTCTGTCACATAACTAATACAAGTGCAACGATTAGAGAGCAGCGAGCCATGCTAACTGGGTATTTCCGAGGTATATTGGTTTCGGAAAGCGAACGGCCGGTCAAACGTGGGCATTAGCCCGAGAAAACCGTGGTTTAGTCCTTCCAAGCAAATCGTACCTGCTTCCCATATGATCAGCTTTGTCATCTGCGCAGTCCGCACGCATCTGCTGTGATTGGCGACTTGTCGTCAAATCATCTCCCCCAACCATATAATTGTTCTATCAAATATAAAAAAAAAATCACCTCCAAGGACAACGATTTGTTTTCCCTCCTTTATTTGTCTGCGCCGGTCACCAAAAATTCCCATCCACACTCGCTTCTTTCTTAATCGGCTGTTTTGTAGAACACTGCAGTGCTTGTGCGGTGGTGGTGGCCGTTAGCAGTGATAATGGTGGCTGTTGTCTTGGCAAAGACAGATACCAATGATCCATGACCATGATGAACATATACATGGGTTGATTGATGGACAACCGTTCTTTTACTAACCGGTTATTAAGTATTGCCACTCTCCGGTGACATTATTGATCAGAGTCGGTGATTTTGGTTAAAAACACACATCATCGCCGCGGCTATTTCGTTTGGGTGTTGATTAATGGTGGCCACGGGTCCGGTTCCGGAAAATGTGTATTCGTATCCGGAACCGGTCTGGGCGGTTCCGTTTCCGTTCCGGTTCTGAAATCTGGATTCGCTTCGGATTCGGTCGAAAAACCGGTTCCGGTCGGTTCCTGCAGGTTCCGGTTCCGGTTCTGATTGGTCCGACCGGTTCCGGAGCGGTTCTGGAAAGATTCTCGGCTCCAGTTGCTTCGTTTTAGCTCCGATTTGAGATCCGTTGAGCGCACACGTTGCTCTTTTCATCCACTTTACTCCTAGATAGGTTATTCTTCAAGTTTATAATCTTAAATGTGTAAGAAACAAAGACTTAGAATTTTTATTGAATTTACAAAATAATGAACAAAGAGAATTGTTTATATGATTCACTGCCTCATTAAAACCTATTAGGTAAAACCCCATTGGGAAAATCCTAGTAAGGAAAAGAGTACAGCTACTAAGAGGTTACATGATTTCAATTTGCACGTCTTAAAAAAAAGATTACATGGAAAGAAAGTAATACTAAATACTAATAGATTCTAAAATTACAAGATAGAAGTCCTAAGTGGTGTTATCCCCATTCATCTCATACCAATCATCATGTTGGCCTTCATATTGCAATGCGCGTGCTTGGGATCTAACAGCTATTTTCTTCAGAGGAGTGCGCGCCCGAGACCCAAAACGACGTCCTTTTGACCCGATTCCAATGGTAACTTCAACCGGTTCCTGGGCGGTTCCGGTTCCGGTTCCACCGGTTGCGGTTCCCGGTTCCGGTTCCCGGTTCCGAATCCGACGACGGTTCCAGGCGGTTCCAAGCGGTTTCCAGGCGGTTCCGGTTCCGGGCCCGAATCTCAAAACATGTATTCGTATTCGGACCGGCTGAGGCGGTTCGGTTCCGGTTCCGGTTCCCCCCGTTCTCGGCCGGTTCCGGTTCCAATCGGTTCCAGGTAGAACGCCGGTTCCGGGTAGAACCGGACCCGATGGCCACCATTAGTGTTGATATGCTTCCGTTTACGACAATCATTAAAACCACCTGTTTCTTTTTTTTGCTCCAACATTAAAACCTGTTTCCAATTCATTATGAAATAAATCTATTCAAATTCTAACATAATATTTTTAAATATTTCAATTTTAACCTCATATACCACATACCTCTGTATTGTTTTTTTAAATGATCAGACTTATACTTTTATAAAATGATATGAAACTAAAAAAAGCGCAAAAATAATTAAAAATTATATAGATTAAAAAATTTAACATAATAAAAAAACAAATAAAGCACAATATATTAATAGGATAAAATTAAGAAATAAATATGAAAAATAAGTAAAAAATCATATTAAGTTTAAAAATAATTTTGATAAATGACTAATAATTATAAAACTAAAAACATACAAAAAGTTAATTTAAATCTTAAAATTTTGACAGAGAAAAATAAGTAAAAAAAATATGTAAAAGTTGAATTTTTATAAGTAACTAAAATTACAAACTTTAAATCATTAACTAATTTTTTAAAACATAAAAACTATTAATTAGAAGTTGAATACCTAAAGTATAAATAATTACAGGTTTATGGAAGTTTTACTGTTTAAAATGATAAAAAATTACATTATATGAATTTGTGGGTATTTATATTTATTATGATTTTCAAAAATTATTTAAAGATTTATCACATTTAATATACTTTTATAACTGTTGGGTTATTTTAAATCACTAGTTATTATTGTACTATGTGATATTTTAACAACTACATGATTTTTTATTATTTAGTCATTTTATATATATATTTATTTTTAAATTATGATTTAATGATTTTTGTGTTTTTATTAATATTCATATTTTTTAGTCATTTATCACAATTAACATATAAGAAATATAATTTCATAAAATTAAAATAAATTTTATAATATATAATTTATTATGTATGTAATATATTATTAATAAAATTTAAATTTTAAAATATTCTGTCTGTTTAATTGAATAGAAAATGTCCAAAAAACAATAATTGAGGTAGGGAGTATAACTTTTTAAAAGATTTTTTAAGACTATAAATTCTATTAATATAACAGCTTACGAGCTTTTAGAACTTACAAGAAATTATAAAAATCATTAAATTCAAAAAGTTAATTGAATAACAATTTGACAATAATCTTAGTCATTGGTGTGCAAGTATGAAATATTAGATTATTATAAAATAATTTTTTCTAACTAGTGGATAATGATAAATCGTTGAGTAAATTTGTTTGCCTGAAAATGAAATTTTATTCACCAGTACAGTTTATAAGTTGGATGGAGAATAATTTGTAGAAAGAAATATACGAAGGGTATAATTGTAAAAGAAAAAATGAAGCGCGGCCTAAACCCTAAGGGATTAGTAAAAGCCGCCTCTCCTCTCTGTTTACTGCTTATGCCGCCTCCTCATCTTGCTGTCCGCAACCTGCTGTTCCTGCCAACCAGAGGGATCGTCATCCAGAACATACACAGGTGCACATATCTGATTCCGGCTTTGAGATAGAAATAACGCATAAAAAGTGATACTTGTGTATTCTCTGCTTGACTTGTATGTTGTAAGTTTTCCTTATCTGATTTCAAATTGAATATTGGATCTGTAGAGCTGCTGTAATATGCTCTGAGGGCATACGTTGGAACATCAACTGACTTTTCTTTTTGTCACGGCAGTACATGTAGATGTTATGATGATCTTTATGATAAAATTTAGAAATATAGTACAATGTGTTTTTTTCCTCAACAAAAAATCTATAGTATTGCATTTGGCTCTAGGTAGATATATTTTCTTCAATTAAGAGCTGGGTCTTCTATTCCTGACATTTATAAATTTATCGATATATGATTCACTATTGATGCGGTTAAACACTGCTTCTATAGTTCGTTCAGAATCTCATTGCTGCTCTATTTTGTCACCAATTGATCAGAGATGGGTGAAGGAGCAATAGTTGTCCCGGAGTCGGTGCTGAAGAAGCAAAAGAGGGAAGAAGAATGGGCGTTGGTCAAAACGCAGGAGATTAAAGAAAAAAGGAAGAAGAACTTAGAGAAAGGAAGCTTATATGCAAGAGAGCTAGAAAGTATGCAGAAGAGTACTCCGAGCAGGTATATTGTGTTATATACTCTTGCGTTCATGTATGGAGTTGCTTTTGCCACCACAAGTTTGTATCCATATATATATAGTATGTATGTATGTGTGTGTGTATATATACTGAAACTTGCGTACTGTGTTTCAGGAGAAGGAATTGATCCGTTTGAAGAGAGAGGCCAAGCTGAATGGAGGCTTCTATGTGGAGCCAGAAGCTAAGCTCCTACTCATTGTTCGCATCAGGGGGTAAGTTCTGTAGTGAGTTGTTCGTATTAGTGAATTTTATTTTTTGGTAATCAAAGGGGCGTAAATAAAGCCAAGAAAAAGCCAAACAACTTGGTAAGTATTTACATCCCTGTAGCTAGTAAAGCTATTACAATCCTTTTAGTAAGCAGCATTGGCAAAATCTGGTACTCTGTGAAAGAACAAAATCCTGTCGCACATGATCAGAGCTTTATTTGCCAAACTATGTATCAACCTAATATTCCAATCATGTGAAAAGAAATCCTGGCAAGCATGAATATAGATGCCAAGAGGGTGTCACGATCAACCCATTCAACATTATATCTACTGCAGTCTTTGAGTTCGTTTCAAAGAAAGACATCTACACCTTCTTTCCAATGCAATCTGCATCAAGTTTAGGATGCCTCTAACTTCTGCCTCTAGCATCGAAACATCTCCCAGATTAGCACAACATCCAAATATGTGTGTTGTTGCTATCCGTCATAACTCCACCATCCGCAGCCCTACACCCTCTCCTTCCTTGCCCCTTCGGAATTGAATTTCAGCCACGACTCAGCATGTACCAGCCATTTGATTGCATTTCTTGTCTGATGACCAAGCACACTCCTGCTCAATCTGATTGTATCAAAAGCTTTCTGGGTTACTCTGGCACGATGTATCATTCTAGCTGCGGTAACATCCTTTCGTCCCCTTCATGAAATCTTCTATTCCTCCAGTCCCAAAGGTTGTGAGACACCAGCACAAAAATTATCTTCCGTTTAACTCCCACTTTCCCCTTCATTGAGCAGCTGAGATTTTCGTTCAGCCAGTCTTGTGGATTTCCATTATCTGTTGACTTCTTCATGTACTCTTTTATGTTACTACTCCAAATTGACTTTGCCAAGTCACAATTCCTAAGGATGTGTAAGAATCTTCCTTACCCGCACGCTTCACCAGCATTCTCATCCAGCAAGCCTTTCCTATACAATGAATCTTTTGTCAGGAGACCATTTTGGGCAGCCATCCAAAGAATGGCTTTGTTCTTTGCGAGATCTGAGCTTTCCGGAGGTTAATCCATCTGTCCTCAGAGGTTGGGATCTGGTTCGTATAGGCTTCATTTGCAGAGGACACTGTAAACTTTCCATTCTTAGAAAGACCCCAGTAAGTAAGTCAGAACCTCCTATTTCCACACTGCATCTCCTTCCGAATTCATCTAGGATCTGACTTGGCAGGAGTTGGCTGAATTCTTCTCAGGTCCAGTCATCTCTCCCATTCTAGAAATCTCTCACACAACTTAAGGTATTCACTTGGCTGGAATTGTCAACATAGTTAATCAACAGCTCACTCGTTGCCCACTTATTTTTCCATCCCCAATCGCGCATCTTGTCCCTTGTCAATAATGTTGCTGGTTTGATTAATATTCTTCCAAGTTTGGGAGGCCCTCATTGATTTAGCGATCTTATACTTGCCCTTGAGGAATCTTCTTGCCCATGAGGACTCTTGCCCTTGAGGACTCTTGGCCCTTGAGGACTCTTGCCCCTTGAGGACTCTTGCCCTTGAGGACTCTTTCCATAGACTATTACCTTCCTTCTGAAGCCGCCAGCCTAACTTAGCTAATAGCTATATAGGCCAGATTCATTTCCTTCATTTTCTTTGATCCCAATCCTCCATGGTTCTGAGGAAGGCAAATTTTGTCCCAAGCCACCGTGTGAATTTTCTTTTCGTTACCGTTATGTCCCCAAATAAAGGATCTGCATGTCTTCTCAGTTTTTCCACACACTGACACTGGGATTTTCTGGGATTGCATGGTGGAATTATTAGTTACTGGGGAATCTCATGCAACTTTTTTATGCTCTCTTCAGTATCAACCGTATGGCTCCTCAGACCAGAAAAATTTTGCAGCTGTTGAGGTTGAGGCAGGTAAATATTTTCAAGAACTTGGTTGTTGTGTCTCGTAACATTGGTTTTATGCTGATCGTTATTTTAACAGAAGGAATATCTGATATTTTTCTCAAAATTGATGCGCCTTTTGAGATGTTGAATTAAACTGCCTTATGACATCTTGTGTTTTTTTGTCCCGTATTCCAATTTCTCGTTGCTTGCTCAGATCTTCAATGGTGTGTCATCAAAGTGAACAAGGCCACATTGAACATGTTGCACAGAGTAGAGCCTTACGTTACTTACGGGTATTGCTTCCTGTTGTAAACATTGAGATTTTCATTTTATATTTTGATTAAGAAAGGGTGATGCTTAGAGATGAATTTGATATTAGGTATCCAAACCTGAAGAGTGTCAGAGAGTTGATCTACAAGCGAGGCTACGGGAAACTTGATAAGCAGAGAATTGCGCTGACTGACAACTCAATCATTGAAAAGGTTTGTGGTTATTCTTTTGCCATTTCCCCTTGCAATTGATGGAGCAATCATTGGCCTGAGTTCCTATGCAGTTTGGATTTCTGATTTTATGATATCATGCATCTTAAATTACAATGCCAGGCTCTTGGGAAGTACGGCATCTTGTGCATGGAGGATCTCATCCATGAGATCATGACTGTTGGACCTCACTTTAAGGAGGCCAATAACTTTTGTGGCCATTCAAGCTGAGTGCTCCATTGGGTGGGTTGAAGAAGAAGAGGAACCACTATGTTGAAGGTGGTGATGCTGGCAACCGAGAGAACTATATCAACGAGCTCATCAGGAGAATGAACTAGATGCGCATTTTGTGCGTTATTTTTGATGTTGAAAAGATGTTTTAATGTCTATAAATTTTGAGAGTTTACTTTCCCCAAGTTTGGTTAGCGGTTTGTTCTACCAACATATCCGTTATGGCCTTTGAGCAATGATTAGATATTGGGTCGGTTTGTTCGTCCACTTTTCAGACAACATTTTGACAATTTTTTCTTTTTATCTTCTGTATTATTTTAGTACTTAGTTTGACGGAACAGCTGTTAATGAAAGTGTCATGCCATTTCCGCCTGTTGCTCATTTCTAGGTAAGTACATGTTGCTCTCTAATTTAACTGTGTTTTAAAATCCTCAAGTATCAAATCTGCATGCTTAAATGAGTCATGTTTGAATAAGAAACTGTAATTTAAAATGTGCAATCAAAATTGATAAGCAGCATTATAAAACATAGTTCTATGTAACCGTGTTTTATTTTTGTGGATGAGCCCTATTAAAGCACAGTTATGCCCCATGTTTCTAAATATTACTTGTTTCTATTTTTAAGAGATGATTTTTCTCTGTTAGATGTTCTGACTTATTCATTCTTTATTCTTCAACTTCACTACACATTTTTTCTCTTGTGACTCTTATTTACAATTTACTCAAATTTCTATTGTAAAAAATTAAAGGTATAATAGTATACTTTTTCTTCTCCTTAATTTTAATGTCTAGTGTTATATCTTTCTCCTATAAAACGTTTAATCCATAATTGTGCTTCAAACACCGTGCTTTACGACTTTTTTTAGCAGTGTCTAATATTGTAACCTAGTTTTCTGCGAGGGCCACAGGGCACATGCCAAAAACGAACGTCACCAAAGCCGAGTAATCTTACTATAACTGTAAAATTCATTTAGTTTTATAAATTTTTTTAAGAAATCATAAGTAACATCATAATGAATCACAACAACATATATCGTCAGAAACCACAACAAATATGATCAAGACACATTAGTATACACTCACACAATACCTTGAAACAACCATAAGATTAAACAAATCACATTAGAACAATGATCCTATGCAAACCAGAACACCACCTAGGGGCCGCTACAAACCAAGCTCACCAATGCAAACCGGACACTCAATTAGAGGTCGCTGCAACCAAGTTAACCAATGCAAACCGGACACCGTTAGGAGGCCGCTGTAAACATTGAATCAAACCAGATACCCGATAAAGGTCCCCTGCAAACCACACCACCTCACCCTATGTCCTTAAGTGTGCACACCCCTAAGGTAAACCATTACCAAAGAGTAGATCATAGTGGCTTGCTCACAATACATTGGTAGTGGGAAAAAAATCAGTGTTTGGCCAACCTTGGCTCATCAACTTTCATGATCATATTCCATGATTAATAACAAGTGTTTAGGTAATCAAACCATGACCTTGGCGTTATTATAGCATCTACTCAACATACCCAGAAGATCAAAGCATTCAGTCATCATTAGATAAACAATAACCAAGTTAAAACACTTATAAATCGCCTTTAAAACAAAACTAAGATTAAGGTTTAACAACAGAATAACTTCGGTCCATTTGCTTACCAAAATAATATCACAACCTCATGAGTAAATAGCCACGAAATCAAGGCAAGTAACCGCGGAAAATACTTTTGTACTTTTTAATAGAAACCAGAAAGTCTTAAAGCACATTTTTAGCCTTTTGTCTTACCTTTACCTTACTAACTTCAGCTTGTATACTTACCCATGAACTGGAATATTGAAGGTGATAAAGAATCATCATTCACAGCTTAAAACCATGTAGGTTACCAAAGGAAAGTAATCATATAACTTGCTCCAAAGTTAAAGTACCAAAATACACCAAAATTGACACTAAACAAATACGTGTGTTCACCAGATTATCGAGGCCTCCTTTGGTCCTACCTTACATCAATAACACCATTTAAGACTCTAGTTTCAAATCATGAAGAATATTAGAAGATAATTCCCACATAGGTTTGCGCCACACATCAAAACCAAACCTCCCTCCAGCAATTGATATTAAGCAAATAAAGGGTTGTACACAAGAATTACTTGGTTTCTTCTGGCCATATTTCTTCACCACTCTTGGTATTAACTAAGCTTAATGATACTCCTAACCCCTCCAATAAAAATGCTCCAAACAACCAAGATTTCTCCTCACTTTCCTCTCGGTTTCCTCCTCCATTTTCTCTCAGTTTTGCTTGTCTTTGCTAACCTGATTTGCTCTATTTCTTAAGCTTGCTTCTCTAGGTGAAATATGAAGATTATGAAATGATTTGTGTGAGGAGAATGCCAGGTCGTGGGTCTCTTAAATAGGCAAAAGAAAGGTTACTTAAAGCTTAAGAAACTTATTTAATAAGACTTTCCTTATAATATCTCCTTATTACCTATTGGACCCAGCTTTCGCTGAATATAATAAGGCAATTTGTGGCTGGAAATGCAAGGATGGAGGCGGCAACTACAACTGTAATGATGGGCTGAAATGAGCATTAATGGGCAATAAATGTAGCATCCATCTTAAGGCCTTGTTTGGCTTTGTCTTGCCGCCTCTTGCTAGGCCTTGCTTGGCTACATGTTCTAAGATTATCTAGGCATGAATGAAAGTGAATATAATAATGATTACCTCCTTATCTTGGCACCACCTTAATGTATGGTAGGAATTAGGTTGCTTCAAGTGGAAGTAAGGAAGATGTGGTGTCCTTTAGCCTTAAACATCACCAATGACCTTATGACACCTCATACTTGCTTGCTTGTGTGTATAGTTCCTATCTGAAAGAGCATTAAACCACTCATATTTTGACACCTCGTGCTTCCCGACACCTCGTGCTTACTTTTACTAGGTTGCCAACTCGTGCTTACCTCAACTAGGTCGCCACCTCGTGCTTACCTCAACTAGGTCCCCACCTGGTCACCACCTCGTGCTTAACAAGCCATTTTTGATGTATCTTAAGGAGAAAATTAAGTATGATAGAATAAAACTAACCGTAGGACCATTTCCGGTTATTAGGGTTTTACCGGGTCATCTAAGGTATTACCGAGAACATTTAGGGTACTACTGAGAACATTGGGTTTCCGGGGTTTTCAAGGCTATTTCTGGGATTTTCGGCACTTTCGGGACTAGGGTTCCCTAGAGTTTCCAGAGCTCCTAGGACCATTTCCGGGATTTCCAGGACTTAGGGTTCTTAGGATTTCTAGGACTTCCGGGACTTAGGGTTTCCTCATAACTTGGGGTATTCCACCCACCCAGACAACACTCAAGTTACAAGCTCGCCCATACACAATTGTCTCACCAGGACACACTCTTACAATTCAGTCTAGTCCGGGTCTACAACCCGGATAGTAGAACTGGACGCCTTCAAACACAACATTGAACTCATGCGAACAAGAAAAAAAGAGAAGAAAGAGGGGGCATTCGACATTGGACAAAGCCGGGTAACACAGAAACAATAAAAAGGAAAAGAAGAGAAAATAAGAGGAAAAGAGAAAGAAAAAAAGAAGAGGAGGAGAACCTCACCTCCTTGGAAGCTCTCCTTTAACCTTCCATAGCTATTTCTTCTCCCTTATCTCTTATATATGCTCTAATGGAGGAATAACCTCCTTATACCTAGGGATGTAGATTTTGCCCTAAAATCCCTAAAACTTCATTGTTGAATCTTGAACTATTTTAATGCTTTATTTTTGTTCCTGTGTTTGATGGAAGATGAATATTGAGTATTTGTTACTCATGATTTGGGATTTGTTTAGGGTTTGCTCAATTTGTTATATATGTGGGTATTCTATGGAAGCTTGTGTGAAAGTAGGAACCTAAACCATGGGGGGGGGGGGGGGGGGGGGGGGGGGGGGCTAGATCAATGTTGCTAATTATGGACGGGTACTAAGATAGATTCCATTTGGAACTTAAGGGAACTTGCGCTTAATGCTATCGATTGATTAGGGGCTTGACTAGCCGTTGGTTCCCGACTCAACTGGTTGGGAGACCATGATTTGACTATATATTCATTAATTAAGTGTTCTTGTTGTTTAGCTATGAGTTCAGGAATCAAAACTTGGTAGTAAAGAGTGAAGGGGGTAAATATCCATCGCGAAGTACATCTATCTTAGTTAGTCAATTTAGTTTTACTGTTTTATTTCATTTATGTTTATCATCCTAAACAGCAAAACCTCAAAAAATTACTACATTCATATTTGTATATATTAGTTCATACATTATTAAACTGCTCAGAAGCTAAATAGTTTCCAAGTCTTAGTGGACACGACACATGCTGTATTACTTCGACCGGGTACACTGCCCATAGTTTACAAAGTGTAGTTATAAATTTTGCACAACTCTTTAAGCGTAGTCCATAAAATAAATTTACCTTAGGGATCACGCAGGCTCTCCGACAAATATTGAACCAAGGAAAAGAGTGAGAAGGGTAGGAGGCATCATTGTAAAAGGTACTAACTCGAGGACGGGAAGGATAGAAGAGAAAAGAGTGACATGATGATATCAAAAGTAAACCACACTGTTGAATCCATCAATCTCTAGCATGGATAATTGATTTTCAAGCCCAAAGGTCATCCCTTTTCTAGGTAGAGTCCCAAATTTTCATGTCCCCTAAGTACACACTATCCACTAGATCTACAGGCTCTCAAAGTTATTGACGATAGCCGAAATGGTCACAAAAAGCACATGTTCAATTTATGGATATTCTTGAGCCCGAGACCCCCTTGTTTCTTGATAGTGCAGGTAGTGCTCCAAGCCACATAAGCAGTGGGGTTACTATTGGCATCACTAGACAGACCAACAAAAGAATGGAATATCTTAGCAATGCTTTTTGGAAACATTCTTAGGGAGTGCTTTGAATAAGGGATAAACGACCCACAAACGAAAGGCTTTTGCCACCCCATGAGGTGAAGATCTTGTGGATGCTATCAATTAATGGCTTATAGTCCAAGGTTCTATGTTTCCTAGTTGAGATGAGGACACCCAGGTAGTAAAAAGGAAAGAAGCCTTTATTAAAACCTGTAAAGTGGAGGATCGAGTCAGCCATTACAGGGCTAGCCCCACTAAAGAAGATATCGAATATGGAAGAATCGAGCTTAAGAACCAAAACGTCTAAGAATTGATCAATTTTATTGAGCATAGGATGTTGCGGAAGCGACTGGATAAAAGAGTAAATTATTGTACTAGAAAATCACTCCGTACAGGAAAATTCCAGGTCGTGGTAGGGTCACAATGGTCCCGCTTAAGAACCACTTCCTTAGACAGAATTTCCTGACTGTAATTTCTTAGCACAATAAAGCACTACAAAATTACCCACCAAAAGCTGCTAAATAAAGCTATAAAAGGGACACCAGAATTTTACGAGGTTCAGCCAATTTTGCCTACTTCCTCGGACACTACCAGAAATCTCTTATTATACTTTAAGAGATATAGAGAGAAGAGATTACAATTTAGCATTCAGAAGAATTACTAATTGTTGGGATGATTTAGAATAGAATGAGAAAGGATACTTCTTTTATAAGAAAAGGAATGCTCATTTCTTTCCAAACCCACGATGTGGGATGAACTATTCCACAATTCTCCACCTTGGTTATCCCACTCACCAAAACAAACTCTCTTACAAACCTACTTGGTAGTGTCTACAATTGCGCCTTTAGACGCCATCTTCAATATGCAGGATGTTGGTCAAGTCCAAGCAATGTTTGAACTTGACTGCGGTCACCACCTTGGTCATCATGTCTGCAGGATTCTCAGTCGTCCGGATTTCTGAACAAGAATATCCCCTTCTTCGAGTATCTCCCGCACAAAGTGATAGAGAACATCAATATGCTTCGTCCTTGCATGATAGACTTGATTCTTTGCTAAATGAATAGCACTCTGACTGTCACAATGCACCGTGATGTGCCTCTGACCAACTCCCAAGTCTTTAAGCAACCCATGAAGCCAAATACCTTCCTTCACAGCCTCTGTCAGAGCCATGTACTCCGCCTCAGTCGTAGACAAAGCAACTGTAGACTGCAAGGTAGATTTCCAACTTACTGGTGCCTTGGCTAAAGTGAACAAGTAACCAGTAGTTGATCGTCGCTTGTCCATGTCACCTGCATAGTCAGAATCACAATATCCAACCATACTTTGACCACCTTTAACATCCCGCTCAAATAGCAGACCAACATCTATAGTACCTTAATATACTGTAGAATCCATTTCACAGCATGCCAATGACCTCTGCCAGGTCCTGCATATACCTGCTTACTACTCCAACTGCTTGTGAAATGTCGGGTCTCGTACACACCATGGCATACATTAAGCTACCAACTGCATTGCATATGGGACTCGTGCCATATATTCTCGCTCCTCTTTGGTTTAGGAGATAACTGGGCACTTAGCTTCAAATGAGGTGCAAGCGGGGTACTCACAACTTTTGTATCAACGTGCATGCCAAAACGTTGTAGCACCTTCTTCAAGTATTGCTTCTGAGTCAATTGAAGCTTGCCACTCCTTCTATCTCTGCTAATCTCCATCCCGAGAATCTTCTTGGCTTCTCCCAAGTCTTTCATCTCAAACTCTTGAGCTAACTGAGCCTTCAATCTATCAATATCTGACTGATTCTTTGAAGCTATTAGCATGTCATCAACGTACAAGAGTAGGTAGATGTAAGACCCATCATGTAGCTTGCGCAAATACACACAGTGATCATATTTGCTTCTTGTGTACGCTGCCCTTTCATAAACAAATCAAATCGTTTGTACCATTGCCTTGGAGACTGCTTCAGCCCGTACAATGATTTGTTCAACTTACAAACCCAATATTCTTTACCACGAACCTTAAATCCTTCTGGTTGAGTCATATAGATCTCTTCCTCCAGATCGCCATGTAAGAACGCGGTCTTCACATCAAGTTGGGCTAATTCCAAATTCAGCTCAGCTACTAACGCCAACAGAATTCTGATGGAGGAATGTTTCACTACTGGAGAAAATACCTCATGGTAATCAATTCCCTCCTTCTGTGCGTACCCTTTGGCCACCAACCTAGCCTTGTAGCGGACACTGTTTTCACCTGAAGTTCCTTCTTTCTTTGCAAACACCCATTTGCAACCAATTGCCTTCTTGCCCTTTGGTAGTTGTGCCAACTTCCACGTGTTGTTCTTGTGAAGAGAATTCATCTCTTCTTCCATGGCACCTTTCCACTCCTTACTTTCCGAGTTTTGATTTGCTTCTTGGAAAGTCGGTGGTACCCCTTCATCTACAACTGGAAGTGCATAAGCCACCATATCCGCAAACGAGCAGGTTTGCGGATCTCTCTTCTGGGTCTTCCTTCTGCAATCGGATCTGATTTGCTGTTGGAGCTTCCTCATTTGACTCATCTACTCCTTGAGAGTCACTATCATCTCCAACCAATGGGTTTACAAATATCTCCTTTCGAACTCCACCTTCTTTGGTGTTTTCTCCACCTGCTTCTGAGTTCCCTCTGTCTGGATGGAGTCTACTGTCACCTTCTGCCACAACGCAGATTCATCAAAGGTAACATCTCTCCTAATGATTGTCTTCTTTGCTTCTAGACACCACAACCGGTATCCCTTTACCCCAGACGCAATCCCCATAAATAGAGCCTTCTTTGCCCTTGGGTCTAATTTTGATTCCTTCACATGGTAGTAAGCCACAGAACCAAACACTCGCAAAGAACTATAATCAGTAGCTGGTTTTCCAGACCATGCCTCAAGCGGTGTCTTTCCACCAATAGCCGATGACGGTAACCGGTTCACAATATGGCTGCAATATGTTACCGCCTCTGCCCAAAATTGTCTGCCCAGCCCAGCATTTGACAACATGCACCGAACCTTCTCCAGCAATGTTCGGTTCATTCGCTCTGCCACTCCATTCTGCTGCGGTGTTTCCCTGACTGTGAAGTGTCGGACAATTCCAGCGTCTTTGCAAACCTTCAAGAATGGATCACTCTTGTACTCCCCCCATTATCTGTCCGGAGATACTTGATCCTTCGACCTGTTTGCATCTCGACCGTCTTCTTCCATGTTAGGAAGATCCCCATCACTTCATCCTTAGTCTTCATGGCATACACCCAAACCTTCGAGAGAAATCATCCACGAAGGTCACATAGTAGCGGTTCCCACCCAAGGAAGGCGTCTTGGCGGGTCCCCAAACGTCAGAATGGACATAATCCAAAATACCCTTCGTATTATGGATGGCAGTGCCAAACTTCAATCTCTTTTGCTTCCCGAGAACGCAATGCTCACAAAAGTTAACTTGCAAGCCTTCACGCCTTTCAGCAATCCCTGCTTTGCAAGAATCTGTAAGGATTTCTCTCCGGCATGCCCCAGTCGCATGTGCCACAACTGAGAGTCACCGTTCTCCTTGGGAGCCAACACAACTGCTGCTGTTCCTACTACTGTACTCCCCTCATAGTAATACAGATTGCTCCTTCTGGTGCCTTTTATCACCGTCAGTGCTCCAGAAACGACCTTTAGAACCCCATCTTTAGCGGCCCATGAGAATCCTTTCGACTCCAATTGTCCCAGAGAAATGAGATTTTTGGTCAAGTTTGGAACATGCCGAACTTCTCTTAAAACTCTGGTTGATCCTTCATGGTTCTTCAACTTGATTGAGCCTATACCAATTGTTTTGCATGGGCTATTGTCTCCCATCAAAACGGTTCCACCCTTTAGTTCTTTGTAATCAAAGAACCAATCTCGAATGGGTGACATATGGTAGGTTGCTCCTGAATCCAGAATCCACTCATCCTGGTTAATTTTTGAAGTCGATGCCACCAAAGATAGTCCTGATTCTTCGCTGTCGTATTCAGCTACACATGCGTCTTGAACAGCCTTGCCTTTCTTCTGTTTTGGACAGTCCTTCTTCCAATGCCCCTTTTCTCGACAAAATGCGCATTCATCTTTACCGAGCTTGGCTTTGGATTTTGACCACCCTTTCTTCCCCTTTTTCTGAGCGGATGAACGACTCTCACCACCAATGCTTCTGCTGCTTCATCAGTACCAGCCCTCTTTTCTTTTCTTCTCAATTCATGGCTGTACAGTGCTGCAGTGACATCCTTCAGAGAGACATCGTCCTTCCCATGGAGTAGAGTTGTTTCCAGAAACTCATACTCATCAGGAAGAGATCCCAGTAACATTAAGGCCAAATCTTCATCTTCGAATTCACATCCAAGTTTACCAAATCAGCTACTAGTTGATTGAAACTGGTGATGTGGTTATTCATTGTGGTCCCCGAAACATACGAAAAGCGGAATAGCCTTTCTTCATAAAAAGCTTATTCTGACTGCTCTTCTTCATGATTTTTCCTCCAGTGCCTTCCACAATTTACTTGCAGATTTTTCTTTAGAGAACGCATATTTTTGTTCTCTCGACAGGCAGGAGCGAATTGTACCACAAGCTGCTCGATTCATGGCCTCCCATTCCTTCTCTTGAATGTCTTCCGGTCTTGTCTCTTCAATGGCGATGTCAAGACCTTGCTGAAAGAGAGCGTCTTGGACTTCGCATTGCCACATGCCGAAATGGCCCGTACCATCAAATGTCTCCACCGAAAACTTAGCATTAGTCATCACCCTTCTTGTCCAAATCGATGACGAGGAAGTTGATGATGCTGTCTCCGGGGTCTTTAATTTGTCGTCTGCCATTTCTGCTCCAATTTTTATTTAGCAGCGCTACGACGTATCAACTGAACAAAGGAACGCTTTTCTGATGTGGAAGATCAGCCTAGCTGCAACCACAGAGCATACTAAGACAGAACCTTGGCTCTGATACCACTTGTTGCGGAAGCGACTGGATAAAAGAGTAAATTATTGTACTAGAAAATCACTCCGTACAGGAAAATTCCCAGGTCGTGGTAGGGTCACAATGGTCCCGCTTAAGAACCACTTCCTTAGACAGAATTTCCTGACTGTAATTTCTTAGCACAATAAAGCACTACAAAATTACCCACCAAAAGCTGCTAAATAAAGCTATAAAAGGGACACCGGAATTTTACGAGGTTCAGCCAATTTTGCCTACTTCCTCGGACACTACCAGAAATCTCTTATTTATACTTTAAGAGATATAGAGAGAGAAGAGATTACAATTAGCATTCAGAAGAATTACTAATTGTGGGATGATTTAGAAATGAGAAAGGATACTTCCTTTTATAAGAAAAGGAATGCTCCTTTCTTTTCCAAACCCACGATGTGGGATGAACTATTCCACATAGGAGGATAGACTGGACTGTAAAATATAATTTAACCAGCTAACTATTAAAAAAAACTGATTATGTGATAATAAAAACAAAAGTATATTTGGAATAGATTATAATGAGTCAATATATTTTAAAATTAATAATGATTTAATTAGTTACTAACGTGGCTACAATCTATGTTTAAAACACAGAGAAATTGATATTATTCAATGTTCTCATAAATAATATGACGGATAAAATGTATTGAAAAATTCTGCGCTCGATTTGCTCTTACCCTAGGAATAGGATTCAACGCCTAAAAATTCTATTAGGCTTATCGACCGGTAATACAAAAAGTGGATAACAAGCTAGGAGATGAAAGTAAGAAAGAAATCAATATTTCGGGGTGTGGTCTAATCTTTTTCTTTCCCCCCTTAAAATCCTATGATTTTTTAACAGCTTAGCCGATTATGAAGTAAGTAGACAGATTCTTTTTAGCGAAATTTGTTAAACACTGTGTGTGTGTGTACACTTCGATTATCCATAGGTCTATATAATCGCTCCATAACCTAACGTTAAGAAGGGAGTTAGATAGTTAGAGGCGACAGACACCACACAGGGTTCCTCCTACTCCTACCATGGCTACTTCGAGGAGCTCGATTGAAATTCTTTTACTTCTTGTTGTTTTTATTTCCACTCTCAATGTCACATTGGCAGAGAAGAAGGTTCATTAATGATTGTTTTTATAGTGCAATTAATTACGTTTCATTTTCCTATGTAGATCCTTTTTGTTTTGAAGCTCTAACAGTTTATTTGATTGTTTTATTGTTTCAATTGATTGAGATGGTTTATGTGTAAATGTAGACATACATAGTGTACATGGGAGCACACTCTCATGGCAACAATCCAACAGCATCGGACATTTTACGGGCGACCGATTCTCATCACACCTTCCTCTCTTCTTACCTTGGAAGGTACACATTCATCTGCCCTTCACATACTGTCTTGTAAAGTTGATTCCTTTCTATGAAAAACTGAATCAATGTTCGTTGAATATAATGTTTACAGTGTCGATGATGCTAAGAACGCCATTATCTACTCATACAATAAACAAATCAATGGTTTGCGGCCGTCCTAGAGGAGGAGCACGCTGCTGAGATCGCAAGTAAATTAATTAACGTTAATCTGATCAAGTGTTTTTACTATAATTTTGTAAAATGGGTATCCATTAATTATATATAACGTAAAACATGATTACACAGAGCATCCAGCGGTAGTATCTGTGTTCTTGAACAAAGCTAAGAAACTCCACACAACCCACTCGTGGGATTTCATGCTTCTGGAGAATAAGGAGTGATTAGTACCAAATGGTCCTCACAGTCCCGGTTTGGTGAAGACACAATCATCGGAAATCTTGATTCTGGTAAGCTTATATACACCGTTTTGTTATTCTTAATTAATTCAGATTATTGAGTTTGTTTTAAAAATTCTTTCTTTGTTCAGATAGAGTGAAAAACTTTTTTATGAGAAAAGAAAAAGCAATTAATAGTTGTTCATTGATTCGACAATGTTTCAGGTGTATGGCCGGAATCAAAGAGCTTTAGTGATGAGGGCTATGGTGCAATTCCTTCAAGATGGAAAGGAGCTTGCAAAGGAGGTCCAAACTTCAACTGCAACAAGTAATTAAGACCTTTTCCTTTCTTTAACCAAATTTAGAATCGTAATAGCTTGATTCTATGATACCTTTCAAATGTTAAAAGGGTTTCATACCCATCACAAGAGTTGCTCCCCCATAATTGAACTAATTTAGATTAATCTTCAAGAAAAAACGTACTTTTTTCCTAGCTGATTCTAGGTGTAATCAATAAAATATATTATTTATTATATAAAAAAACTTTCATTATCCTTAATTCACTATTTTCAAATATTTTGTTAAGAATTTTATTTATTTATTTTTTGAGTAACTCTTAATTAAGGAATGATGAGAGAGAACCACTATAAATTCTACAAGTATTTTGATTTTTTTTTACAAACACTATATATAGATTCCACAAGTATATTGATTTTTTTTACTTCCATGAGTGCCCTAAGTGTTGATATATCAGTTTCGATAAGCCAATTAGTTTTATTCATAATGTTTTTTTTTATTTCAACACTAAATGTTGTTTCAATAGGTCAAATTATAAATAGGTCGATATATTATTATTCATAATATAATCTTTAGTTAGAAAGTGAAAAAAAGAATTACGATATAAGTAATCTGTGCTAATTGTTGATTAATCATTCATTTCTTAATTAATAGTAGTAGTAAAACCAAGCACATTAATATGATTTTCTTATACGTACAGGAAGCTGATTGGAGCGAGGTTCTTGATGAAAGGTTACCTAGCTTACACCAACAAACACGAACTCCTCACAGTTGCACACAACCCGCGACTTCGGTGGCCACGGGACACACACGCTGTCAACAGCCGGTGGCAACTTTGTCTCTAACGTCAGTGTCAACGGCTTGGGTTCCGGCACTGCGGTCGGCGGATCACCCCGAGCTCGCGTCGCGGCGTACAAGTGTGCGGACCAGCGATCCCTAACGTAGGAGAGTGTTTCGATTCTGATATCCTTGCTGGGTTTGATGCGGCGTTGCATGACGGCGTGGATGTGATCTCCGTCTCCCTTGGTGGAGATCCCGAGGATTATTTTGAGGATTCGACTGCTATTGGGGCGTTCCATGCGGTGAGGAAAGGGGTTGTGGTCGCTTGCTCGGTGGGAATTCGGGACCCAAGCCGGGAAGTGTGGAGAATTTGGCACCGTGGATATACGGTGGCTGCTAGTACTACTGATCGGGCGTTCGAGGGTGTGGTTCAACTCGGTAACGGAAAGCGGTTCAACGTAAGTAGTTATCGTCTTGATTCTAATTTAATTAGTAGTGATTCTTTTGATTCAAGGTTATTGGTTAATTAGTTTGATGATAATGTATTCAATTAACGGTGCAGGGAACAACTCTTTCTAAAGCATTGGAAGGTGGAAAATCTTACCCCTTGATAACGGGTGAACAAGCCAAACTAAAAAAACGCTTCTGAAGAAGACTCGATGATGTGCCTGCCGGGTACTTTGGATGCAACCAAAGCCAAGGGCAAGATCGTGGTATGTCTGAGAGGTGTAAGCGCTAGAGTGGACAAAGGATACCAAGCCCAGCTGGCCGGCGGAGTTGGCATGATTCTTTGTAACGATGAGGCTAGCGGCAATGAGCTCATAGCGGAC
Source organism: Limonium bicolor (assembly GCA_023374045.1). Classification (NCBI taxonomy): domain Eukaryota; kingdom Viridiplantae; phylum Streptophyta; class Magnoliopsida; order Caryophyllales; family Plumbaginaceae; genus Limonium; species Limonium bicolor. The sequence continues at coordinate 106,996,157 of CM041778.1, forward strand.
GCACCATTCTTCCCGCTTCTATGGTGACCTACTCCGACGGCGTTGTGATCTATTCCTATATCAACAGCAACAGCAATCCGTGGGCACGCTTGAAGCACCAAAGACCTGTGTACAAGACCAAGCCATCTCCTTTCATGGCATCGTTCTTTCCCAGGGACCCGAATCCTCTCACGCCATACTACTCAAACCGGACATCACGGTGCTCAAGGTGTTGACATTGTAGCTGCCTACAGTGAGGCTAATAGTCCCACGGGTGAGGAAATTGATGAACGTAGATTCTCTTATAATGTGAGTCAGGGACTTTCCATGTCTTGTCCTCATATTGCTGGTGTTGCGGTCTTTTGAAGACCGCTCATCCTGATTGGAGCCCTGCTGCTATTCACTCAGCATCATGACTACTGCCCGAACCAGAGCCAACACTCATACACCTATGGTGGATGGATCATACCACCACGCAACCCCCTTCAACTATGGTTCTGGACATGTCAGACCCTCCAGGGCTATGGATCCTGGTCTTGTTTACGATGCTGGCGTTAATGACTATTTGAACTTTCTGTGCGCGCTTGGGTACCAACCAGACATGCTCCATCCTTTGTGAACGGTAACAGTACCTACAAGTGTCCGAGCTCTGCCACTGTGTACAACCTAAACCTACTACCCATCCATAGCCATCCCAAACTTGAAGGTCGGTGAGTCTGTTGTGGTCACCAGGACACTCAGGAACTAGGCAGGCCGGAAACCTATGGATCGGTGATTCTAGTCCCAAAGGCGTGAGGATTTCATTGGATCAGGAGTTTCTTGAATTTGATAATGTGGGGATTGAAGCCTACGTTCAAGCTGACTATCAAGGCTGAAAAGAAATTGAAGGGTATGTGTTGGTGGGTTGACTTGGTCTGATGGTATCCACTATGTTAGGAGTCCCATTGTTGTTAGCACTGCCCTAGGTGGTGGATTTGTTCATCTGGTTAGCCAAGGTTTTGTAGCTTCCTTTTCTCTTTGGTTTTCCTTTAGGTAATTGTAGTTGTGGCGAAGAAATAATATCTAGGTAAATGATAGGAAGTCAGATTGTGTTCTATGCATAACCCTCTTTTCTTTGACCTTTTCCCATTCTACAACTTTAATCAATCCAAAATACCTCTGTCAGCACAGCTGCAACACTGCAACCGAACTTGAAACTATGAACCACCGAAGTTAACTCATACCTATGGGCTTTGAGCTCCTGGCTACTGAGGGTTAATGCTCTTCTTCATAGAAACTAAGTTGTCCTGTCTAGTGTCTAGCAAGCGTTCCTGAACAAGTTCAGTTTTAGCCTGGCTGCTCTCTGCAGTATGATCTATTTTCAATCTATCCAAAACATTTAAAATCAAATCGGCCCTGTTTGGAAGCAAGTAATGATCGATCCCGGCAGTAAAAAGAAAAGATCATGTATTATAGAGGAAACGCAATAATAAATTAGTAAGGAGGTCATACACAATTCCAGAGATCAACTTCTGCACATATACGATTAACAAAAATGTGGAGCTATTCATTTCTACCCATATTTCCAAGATGCAAGTCTGTTCCTTAGCATCAGAAAACAAACTACTCTTCTCAATCAAACCCCACATTTATCCAGGGAGTGGTCGACGTGCCAAGTAACTAGTCCGTAAGAGGGAAATCAAGTAACTATGTTCTGATTATAGCCTGAACCGCAAACCCACATCCATAACAGTAGTATTTCTAAACGCCAAAAAAAAACGGCTTATTCCATAAATGTCTCCTCTGAAGCATAACAACAAACATTTTGTGCTCGTGTGCGCATATACAGGATCGCCCGCCTTAAATACCACCACATATCTCCTGAAGTCGCCTGGCAGCAGAATGATCCACCTTATACTGCAAACACAAAATATCCGAATGATCATCACCAAACCAACACCAGCAATTCAATCCAAACTATGACGCATTCAACATCGAAAGTCAAGCGAAGAGGGAAAAGAAGAAGACCTTTGGAGGACCCAAAGGCAATGCTTATAAGTGCGATCGAAGAGCTCTGGCAATTCGTTGGATTCTACTTCTCTGTAGTTCACGAAATTCTCGCGGGCGTACTTCGCATAGTAAGCCCGTGTCTTGAGGAAGCCGCCTGATTAGCCTTAAGACCTCGCCGTACGCTCTCAACGCTTTCTCTCCATTTCTCCAGCACTCTCGTTTCTGGCCAATGCGCTGAAACATATCCCAGAAAAATACATCTATTCGACTATTTGTAGTAGTGGGCTTTTCATTGGTGGACTTTGGCCCATTATATCTCTGCTTTCTGATCATCATAGATAGATAAAATCGACACAAGATTCAAGCGGAGCAAGACGGTCAGACTCAGAGGGGGTAGCCGGCCGGCCTGGTACTCTATTTGTGCCAGCCTAGATCGTTTATAGTTTATATTGTTTGGTAAACTACTTAAAACCGTCATCTGCTAACCTAGCTATGACCATTTGATACCGCCAGGTTTTGGCTCTCACCCTGGGCAAATCTACTATACAACCGGAAGCTTCTGATGTACACCTGAAAACAAAAAGTAAACATGGATGCGTGATATTTCTCTTTTATTTTTATAATTTAAAAATAAAATTTTAATTAATTAAATCTAATAATCTTGAATCTTGGTTTTGAAGAAATCTAGAAGTTAAAAATAAATAAATCTACAAAATTTAGTAACTGTTAAGTAAAAAATCTTGGGTTTAGAGGAAAATCTGCAAATTCAAAATAAATAATTCTAAAAAATGTATTAATTGTTAAGTAAAAAATCTAAGTTATAGGGGAAAATTGTAATAATAATCCTTTATTATATATAGTGTCAATAAAAACTAGTATGGAATTTTAATCTAAGCAAATTTCATAAACATTATAAGATAAATTTTGAACAAATGGTTTAAACTGTTGAACAAATGGTTTAAAATGTTGAACAAATGGTTTAAAATGTTGAACAAATTGTTTAAAATGTTGAACAAATGGTTTTAAAATGTTGAACAAATGGTTTAAATGTTGAACAAATGGTTTAAAATGTTGAACAAATGGTTTAAAAGTTTGAACAACGTGAACTACTAATATGAACATGTAACCGTGTTTAAAATGGCGAAAAATTAGGAAATTATAAATTATATTGATACTATTTTATAATAAAATTTCTGATTTGAACAAAAGGCTTAAAATGTTGAACAAATTGTTTAAAATGTTGAATAAATGGTTTAAAATGTTAAACAACGTGTATTACTAATATGAACATATAACTGGTGTTTAAAAATGGTGAAAAATTAGGAAATTGTAATTATATTGATACTGTTTTATAATAAATTTCTGATTTGAACAAATGGCTTAAAATGCTGAACAAATAGTTTCAAATGTTGAACAAATGGTTTAAAATGTTGAACAACATGTATTGCTAATATTAACATGTCACTAATATTTAAAAATGGTGAAATAGAAATTGTATAATTACAATAAGAAGATATTTAAGAGAGATAATTTTTTAAAACTGTCAATTATTAAAATAATTTTTAAATCAATAGAGAAATTAAAATAATTTGTTTTATATAATTTTAAAGATAAAATATAAAAACAAAAACTACCATATAATAAAAATAACACGTCAGCAACGGAAGCACACTGCAATGTGCTTCCGGTTGTATAATAGACGCTTTGCTCACCCTGACCCGACCCGGTGTTGTCAAGTTGACAACTACTACTGTACAGTTAAGTTAACTACTACTGTACAGTTAAGTTTAAAGGTTGTTTAAATTAATGTATTGATCGTTCAGAATCTTCATATTGATGTAAAAATTATATGTATTATTATAAAAGTCGTTCAAATTTATATGATAGTAGCTCAAATTAAATGTAAAGATTGTTTAAAGATGCCTTATTATCATACAAATGATAACTCAGTTAGTATCACTCTAAATGTAAAAGAAAATTCACTTTAATATTTGGTAATTTAGTATCATTGTCGGCTTTCAGGGAGCGCAAGTGAAGTCTTGGCACATGACTCCTTATTTTGGGAACCCCACCTATTAGAGGTCTTGTTATTTTCTTAGTTAGATTCAATTAGCTGATATTTTATATAAAAAATTATAATAAAAAAGTTATAAAAGAAAAATATGATAATTCATTAATAGTATATACATTTAAAATAATTTATTAATTAATAGTAAAAATACTGCCTTCATCTACTTTTGACCGTCTGGTAAATGAAAAGCACCCAAATTAAGAATTTTGATTTTTTAAACTGTAGCATTGCTTGCTTCACCATAATACCCCTCATAGTACAATAAACCAGAGTTGTTGATGTCATAATGCATACATTATACCCTGTCATTTTAACATAACATCTGTACACTTACATCTCTATAAGTCAAAAATCAAACGCAGGGAGGAGAAGTTCCCTCCCCATATTTTAACAATGAAAATTTATGGTTTAAAATTTTCTGACCTTACACAATGTGCCTATAAATAATAATCAAAGTGAAACAACACATAATTTTCTAAAAAACTCACATATAGAAAACTAAAAACCATGAAGAGGAAGATTTAAGAGTAACAAAGCTTTCCAAGAAGAAGTCAATGCCTCACTAAAGTTGTTCTTGCTAGCAGTTAAGATGGAAAAATGCACCAAGGACTTCTAACCTCCATTATAGATTTCTCCATTAGCACTGGAATAGTTAGTCGCTACTAAAGGATATCAAGACTTCAATTGATGCTAGAACAATCACAGATCCCACACCAAAGACATATGGTGTGCAGTTGCCTGGAACCAAGCTCACTAAAATTTAGGTAAAGTTGCCCAACTCCCGCTATGAAAACGTACCACTATTTGTTCATTAGCCTCTGCATTAGGAATGGCAAAAACAATATGCGTCGCAAAGTTAAAGAGGGAGAGCTTAGGGCACATACAAGTGCAATAAAAACATATATACCTGCTTAGAATAGAAAAATTAGAATGTAGTTTTGTTTGCCAATGCTACATCTAGTTAGAACTCTAGACCTGAATAGACTTCCTCAAGATCCTTTATTTTATCACATCATTGACATTATTCACATTGATGAAATGTAGTTTTACTTGACAACAACTACCGAAATATATTATTTACTCCCATAAGAGGTTGATCATGTTTGACGCTGTCAAAGTAAAAGATTTATTCCTAGATTATGTTTCTGGGTGTGGTGCTAGTAGCCCAATATAATGGGCTGTAGATTTATTTACTAATGTGTAGATTTAGTTATTAATGTGTAGATTTAGTTATTAATGTAAAGGCCCAAGGCCATTCAGTTACCATGTACTACTATTATAAATAGAGGCTGTAGGGAACCTTGTACATACACAATATCAATAACATACAAAGATCTCTAGACCTTTCTATATACAACTTTCCAAATTAACTATGGTATCGGAGCCAGCGACTATGGCAAATTTTTTTTTTCAAACTTCTTGACCTCTTCTAAGCTTCTCGCGACTGTTCCTCTCCCCGCGGCTACTCTCCCTTTTGAATTTCCCCGATGAATGATATGGAGTCATCGCTCAGTGGCTCTGGTGACAATGGACTAGGCGACAGCGGTGGCCAAACTCCGGTGACTCAAACTCTAACTCTGGTGACTCAAACTCTGTGACTGTTTGTCTCCCTGCACATCAAACCAGTAGTCAGTCCCTTCTTGCCGCTGCAACAAATTTGGTAAAATTAAAACTAGAAAATTTTCGTATTTGGAGAGGTATGCTAGTTACCTTTCTAAGGGCTAATGATTTGTTTAATACGTTGATGGAACGTTCCCTTGCCCTCTTCCTTCGACTGAAACATCTTCTGTCTCTGAAATTCAAAAATGGACACAACAGATCAAATTGTTCTCAGTATTATTTTTACTTCTCTGTCTGAGGCTATTCTTAGCCAAGTTATTAGTCTTCATACCTCTGCTCAGGCTTGGAACTATTTGAATGATACCTTCTCTGCTCAACCAATGCTCAAGTTGGGCAATTACATTATCAAATCTCATCTAATGAAAAGAAACCTACTGAGACTATCACAACATACTATAATAGAGCTAGATCTCTTGCTGAATCTCTTGCTATAACTGGTCATATTGTTACTGATAGAGAGTTTCAAAGCTACATCTTAAAGGGCCTCCCAACTGAGTACAATTCTCTTGTCTCTATCATCCTTATAAGAATAGAACCTTGTACCCCAAGTCAACTATACAATTTTATGCTCTCATCTGAAATCTGGATTTCTAATCAGACAAAAACATCAAACACCTTTGTTTCTCTAAACTCCACAAATCAATCATCCTCTCTTCTCCTACTCCTCGCCCTCAAAATAATAGCTATGGACGTGGCAGAAACTCAAACAACTCCAGAGGTAGAGGTCGTTACAATTCCTATCAAACAACTCCAACTACAATCAAAACAACTCCAACTACAATCAAAACAACTCCAGTCAAACACTTTTTGTCCTCAAGCTAGAAACAATTTCACTGGTCAACAAGATAACCGACCACAATGCCAATTCTACAAAAAACGAGGCCATGAGGCTTCTGCATGTTATCATCATTACAATCAAACCTACCAGCCTAGACCACCATTTCCCATGAGTGCTAATGCTACTGGTCGCAACAGTATCTCTGAATGGATGCCAGACACCGCGGCTACACATCATTTTACAGGAGATTTCTCAAACCTAAACATTTCTGCTAATGACTATGTTGGAAATGATACTGTTTCTTTAGGGGATGGTTCCTCTCTGGCTATAAGCAACCAAGGCACAGGTCTGTTATCATCTATAGAAAGAAATTTTTGTTCTCAATGATCTCCTACATGTTCCAAAACTGAATAAACAGTTGATTTCAGTTAGTAAATTCTGCACTGATAATGAAACTTATTTTGAGTTTTATTCAAACCATTTCCTGTTGAAGGATTTACACACTCGACAACTATCCTCCGGGGACAAGCTAAAGATGGAGTCTACTTCTTTCCAAGAATGCTTCTCAGTCTAAAAGGGCTCAATTGAACTACACTACAGCTGCTCCTACAACAATCTGGCACCAACGTCTTGGGCATCCTAGTGATATGGTTACTAGGCGTGTAATAAAATGATTTTAGGCTACCTACTACTGTTCTACAGTTACTCCTGAACTTTGTACTGCTTGCTGTCAAGGAAAATTACATGCTTTACCACACTATCCATCAGATTCTGTTTCTAATGATTGTTTTGAACTTCTGTTTGCTGACGTTTGGGGACCAGCAAATTGTGTTTCGCAAGACGGTTTCAGATATTTCTTAATCATTGTGGATGACTTTTCTCGGTACATTTGGTTATTTCCTATGAAAGCAAAATCAGAGGTGGCTAATATTCTTGAAATTTTTTGCAAACTAGTCTCCACTCAGTTTGGTAAATCTGTTATGGCAGTACAAACTGATGGAGGTGGAGAATTTAGAGCCCTTACAAAATTTTTTCAACAGAAAGGTATCAATCATAGACTTACATGTCCTCACAGTCATCAACAGAACGGTTCTGTTGAAAGCAAGATTAGATTTATTGTTGATAAAGGGTTATGCCTTTTGGCTCAAGCCTCTATGCCTTTAGTTTTTTGGTCTTTTGCTTTTAGGACTGCTACTTATCTTATGAATAGAACTCCAACTCAGGCTCTGTCCTATCACACTCCCTTTTTCAAGCTTCACAAAAAACACCCCATTTACACTAACCTAAAAGTCTTTGGCTGCAGTTGTTGGCCTAACCTTCGTCCCTATAACTCTCACAAACTCTCTTTTCGCTCCAAGGAGTGTGTTTTCCTAGGTTACTCGTTACACTCTACATGCTATCTATGTTTTGACAAAGAGACACATAGAATTTATACATCAAGAGATGTGAAGTTCCAAGAAACTACCTTTCCTTTCTCTATTACTAAACCTGATCACTCATCTGCCTCAGACTCCTCTCAAACAGTCTCAAACATCCTTGTTCCCTTTCTTGGATCAGATGACACTCTCACTACTTTTTACACTGAAATACCCCTAACATTTAAATAATTAAATAATGATAAAATATATATATATGGGATTATTAAACCCTAAAGAGAGTATATAAAACTCAGGCGTTAGGAACACACCTAAAATTCCTTAAGGTCAAAAACGTGCGTTAAAGCCCGACCTTAAGTAAATAAATTATATAAGCTAGGAACAACATATAAAATCAAACAAGGATCATTATGTGACCTTGGAAACACGAGTCCACTGTTTGAACTGAGTAAAAATACGAAATACCCGGGAATTCTCATAAAGGCCCCCTTAAGGCCCGAAAGTCCCGGAAATACCATCTATATTAAAATAAAGTATTACACCTCATTTAAAATGCTTAATAATACCTTAATGAACATTTAAGACAAAGTTATCAAGATAAATTCTCAGTTAAAGACAATACTCGGGGAATTTCTTAACGCTCCTTCTTGCTCGGTTAGCCCGAGAATTGTGTTCTAAGTGGGTATGACCCCATATAACTCAATGTAACACCTTAAAATATATTATTGACTATAATCAATGTCAATAAACACTTGGAACACATAGCGACTAATTAATTATACAAAAATTCTTAAAGCACAAAAAACGCACCTTCGGGTGTCACGAAAATGCGTTTTACGCAATTACCTTGAAGTTTTTGAGAGCCACGAGTTAATAGACTTAAAAGTGGATAAAATGACCATCTAAATTAATTGATGTCAGTACTAAATTCATTGTATAATGGGGGCGATTTTTGGGACAAAAAGTTACCGAAAATCAGCATTTTTACCTTAAAACTTTCATCTTTTATCATATTAAAAATGTACCAATTAATGCTGGAACCTATTATATATATTAATATGGTCTTAGTACAATATATTGTAACAAAAATCAAATTAAAAATCAAACCCATCTGGTCTCCATTCCATGCGCCAATTTGGGTGAATTTTGGACAATTTTTGCTTTAAAAATTGTCTTATGATATTATAACTCACTAATCATGTACCATATAATTATGTAACAAATAATTCTGGTAATATAGGCCCCCATTGTCGATTTCCCTGCAGGAAAATAATGAACATTAGTTCATATCAAGACAAAGAAAATAAATGCAATCTAGCCTACACATTTGACTAGTCATTGAAACAAAATAATACAAGTAGATATATTGGCTCATGGCTGCCGTTTTTGACATAAGGGAAAGGGGGCTTGATTGCTCCAATTGTTGGTCAATAAAACACATGCCTAACAAGACAAAATCTATTGTCTCCTAAGCTATGCTGTCCGATTTTTACAAGGAAATGAGTTTTAATTGCCTCATTTATAAGTCAATAAAACACTAGCCTAACTAACATTATTCCTTGTCTTCAATCATCAAAAAATTCTGTTGCCAAGCTGCTCCAATTCAGCCGTATAAGTCATGGAAAAATAAGGACAAACAATTAGTAAATCAAGCAAAGAAATCAATTGTCATCTAGCAATTATACCACCGAAAATAATGAGCAAAAGAGGGACATGATTAGCTTGTTTATTGACTTCAAAAATTCAAAGAAGACAACTATCACCATACCTCTTGTCTTCTAGCTTTTATTATCAAATAAATCACCAATTATTCCCTCTTCAATCAACCAAAAATCTGTACCAAATTGAGACATTTAGTAGCCAAAATCAAAGTCAATTAATCAAAGAATTAAGACATAAAATAATGCACCAAAATAATACCAATTATTCCAAATTAATCTCATTGTTTTCTCACCTTAATAAGCATACGAGAGCTTGCCTTCCTCCTTTGCACATATCAACCGTGGGGTAAGCTCTCCCTTCTCCTCTCTTTCTTCTTCCTTTGTTCATTCAATTCCTAAGAGCTACTAAGCTCCATTAATGGTGTTTTAATTCCTAACACCATTTTAATGTAATTTCCTAGTTAAATCAATCAAGTCTTGAAGCAAGAAATCATCCTAGCATTTCCTACAATTTTCGCCAAGCACATATGTTCCAAGGAGGTTCCTAAATTCAACAACAACACAAGGAACAACAAGATCAAGTTAAGGTATATTTTCATGTTGAAAATCCTAGTAAATTACCTAAAGCAATTTTCGAAATATTAGAACTTCTAAATCCATGTTCTCTTCATTATTTCATGAAGGAAACTTGGATCTACAATCATCCCAAGGTGTACCAAAAATACCTTGTTAAATTCCTAAGGTAAACTCTTGTAAAAATTCCTACAAATATTATTTATAAATTCTTGTTAGAAGTCTAACAAATAAATCTCCTAATGTTTATAAGGGCCGAAAATTCTTCACCAAGGAACATTTGGAGAGCTTGGAATTCAAGGAGAAATCAAGTACAAGAATTGTCTTGATTTAAGGAGTAAGTAAAACAATTGAGGTTTATTAAACTTGAGTTTATTTTAAGCTCCGAATTTTGGTATAAAATTTGTATATAACTTCTACAAATATTAAGGCCGAAAAACATTAGAGTAAAATGTCAAGGAATAATTTGTGGCATCTAAGGTAAGGTTATTACCTTAAGATATATATTTATGTGCCACAAAAATTAATTATGCTACTCAAATAATTAACCGAAACCCTAAGAATAAAAGGTTCTATTTTGAGTTTATAATCATTCTAAGGCATTAGCATAATTTTTAGAAGTGATATATGGCTTACATACAATTATATGTATTTATATAAGGTTTAAAGTAAGTTTTAAAATCATATGGTATTTTTGAAAGAGCCGAGGACTAATATGAGGTTGGGCGAATTTTGAATTCATATAAGTGAATTAACTTATATTATGATTTTTAGGAATATTAAAATAGCTACAAGTATTTAAATGGCTATTTTAAGAAGTTATGTGGTTAAAATGTAAATTTTGAAAAGTATGGGGTGCTTTTTAATTACCGAGAACATAAGGGAAATTTGGTGTATTTAAAGTATAATATAAGATAGGATTTATATTATGAATTTTGGTAAATTTAAATAAGTGTTTAAGAGTTAAGAATAACATTTAATAAAGTTTTGGGTTATTTTGTAATTAATTGAAAGTTTAAGGTTTTACCGAGAATATAAATGAATTTATGGGTATGTTGAAGTATTAATTAAGAAATTAAGTCTTGGTCAAAGTGTTGACTAAAAACTTTGGGTTAAAATGATTTATGACATAAAATATTAAGTTATAAAAGTTTTGGGTGAATATGTAATTTATGGAAATATAGATAGAAAACCAAATTTAAATTGGGGCGGTTATGTAATTTGTGAAAATATAAGGGTATTTTCGGTATTTAAGAAAATTAAATATTAAAACTATAGTTTATAAGATAATATGTAACTTATATAAAATTTTAGGGATTAAATTGTGAATAAAGGAAAATGTTTACAAAAAAACGAAACTATAAATAAGTATATTATGATTTTCGAAAACTAATGGGCATGAAAAATGTAATTACTGAAAACTATGTGGTTAATTAGTAAATTATAAGTTATATGGTTATTTTTAATTTATAAAAGTTGTTGGGTACAAGATATAAATACCCAAGTATTATGGTGGTTTTGTAATTTAATGAAGAAAGGAATTAAGATTATGTAATATAATGTATTATGGTATTTAAGAAATATAATATAAAGTTTATAAAATAAAAGTGGTTATAACATTGATAACTAAATGATATGAAATAAATGGTAGTGGAAATAATTATGGGTGTATAATTAATGGGATAAGGTATACCGTATAATGGAAATTCATTATCACATGTGAACTCCACATAAAATGATGAACTGTTAGTTATTTAGAACTACTGTTAAAATAACAGGGGAAAATAAATAACATACAGAGGTTATATACAATAAGAATAAAACCTATGATAACTGTACTAAAGTATTTAGTAGATGGTTATACTAATAATACACTTATTGTATGTAAAATAACAGCGTACGGAAAGAATTACTAGAGCAGGAATTGTCAAGCTAGCAATTACCCCGGTGAACGGTATGTTAATTGTGTGGTCTGAATGTCCTAAGGATTATCCTAAGGTCCAGACATTATGTGTTTAAATGTTTAAGAACGATATCTATGATTTTATGTGAATGATATTGTACGTGGTGTTGCTTAAATTGTTGCGTTGTATTTATACGCAAAAGTCCTGTGACTAAAAGTTTGTACATCTAACTGTAAAAAGAGACTAACTGACCTTCAGGTATTATTGAACCTAACAAAGGTCTAACGTTATAGTCTTAATTTGAGTACTATGTCACTGACAAAAAGGACTAACTTATTATGAGAGGAATCCGGATCGTTTCGACCTTCTGGTTGCGCATTGTGATCACTACGAGAGACTTCAATGGGGAGTCACTCAAAGGAAATCCATCAGCCACATTCGGGGATGGCGGAATGCACTGCCGTTGGTGCACAGTTTCGACCGAATCGGTCAATATTTATCCAGGGCCATAAGGTCAGCTGGTAACGGTTCCCTTGGAACCCAGTGGACATATTGTCAGTCTTTCACAGGTTATTAAATGGATGCTTTAAAAGGTTAAGGGGCATGAGACCCACTAACAAGTTCAATTGTTAAATATTTACATCTTGTCTGGTGTGGATTATTGTTGATGTGTATTATCATACACTTTATGTTGCAGGTGGAATGTTATGTGATTGCTCAGTGTTTACAGTATTTCTATTATCCTTGTAAACCGGATTATCTGTAACGAATCTAATATCAAGATGGCTAAAACGACTTAAGGAATCTAGACGACTTAGGACTACATTTAGCATACCAGCATAGTTTGCTGAGCCCTTCATTGGGCCAAACATTTCAGGTCATTGAAGAATACACAAGCCGGAGTGCGGGAAACAGGGTAGCAGCTGTTTTTAATAAACATCTGTCGTTATGTTATGTACTCTATTTTGGAGGTTGTTGTATTTTATTTAGTTGCTCATTTAGTTTGCATTTGGTCTGTAACAAGTAGCGTGCTCAGTATCTCTTCATCACAGCGTTGTTTAGTTGATGGATAGAGTTTGGATGCCTTGTTGCTCACAAGGGTGAGTAACGGCGTGTAACACCAATGTTAGATAGTTTTATTTTCCGCTGCGACGCTATTTATTTTACTACGACTCGCGACGTTTATTATAGGTTTAGGATTAGGGGTGTTACATACACCCACAGACACATACACTCCATCTTCACCATCCTTTATTTCTCCTACATCTGTTAACCCCACTACAACACCCTCTGTCTCCACTACACCCTCAAACAATGCTTCTGTCCCCTCAACTTCAAATTCCCCTGTTTATTTCTCTTACACCCTTAAATACTCCCTCTGCTTCCTTTACACCCCAAGCCCTTCTTTTCTTCTGGTCACTCACCCCCAGCCCAACCCATCCATCCTCAATCTAAACACCACATGATTACTAAGCAAAACAATTTCCCTCAAACCTAAAGTTCGAACAGATGGTACCATAAATTGGTTAAATCACCATCTACTACTACACTCCCCTCCCTCTTTGCCTCTTATCCCAGAAACAACCCACATTCTCTCAAGCCCTAAAAATTTCCAGAGTGGCAGGCAGCTATAGAGACTGAATTTGATGCCCTACAACGACCGGCACTTGGATCTTGTGCTTTCAAACCCCACATGAATGTTCTAGGATCAAAATGGTTCTCAAGACCAAAAGATTTGCAGATGGCACTCTAGAACGAAGAAAAACACTTTTAGTAGCACAAGGTTATAATCAAACTCAGGGGTTGACTATACAGAACCTACAGTCCCGTAGTTAAAATAGCTACAATTCGTTTAGTTCTGACTATTGCTACGCATCAACTGGCCTATAAGGCACTAGATGTTGATAACGCTTTCTTGCACGGGGAATGGAAGAAGAATGTTATATCTAAAACAACCAGCTGGTTTTGTTCATAAGATTTTCCTCACCATTTTGTAGGTTAAAAAAGGCCTTTATGGCCTAAAACAGTCTCCTCGTGCCTGGTTTTCCAGACTTAGCACTTATCTAATTCATATTGGTTTTCATCACTCCCAGTCTGATTCGTCTCTTTTCTTTTACCTCAAGGAAATGACAGAGTGTATGTGCTATGTATATGTGGATGACATTCTATTCACTGGTTCTTCATCTGCTTTACTAAATCAGCTAGTCGCAGCATTGGCAGCTGAATTCCCCATTAAGGATCTTAGTTCTCTAAGTCAATTTCAGGTATCACTGCTACCCAGTGACTCAACAGGACTAAAACTAAGCCAAGCACACTATATTGTTGAACTACTGAACAAACACAGATGCAACATGCAAACCTGTCTCTACACCCCATACTTGATTTCACAGAGTTTAGCCCTCACAGACCTCCTTCTTATCCTAACCCAACACAATTCCGTAGCATTCTAGGAGCTTTACCATATCTGGCCTTTACTAGGCCAGACATCAGCTTCGCAGTCAATACCTTAAGCCAATACATGCAAAAACCACAAGAGCAACACTGGACAACAATCAAAAGAATACGCGTTACCTGAAAGGAACAACTGACTTGGGTCTTTTTTTCCCTCCTCTCCTTTGGGCGAACTGCATGTATTCTCTGATGCGGATTGGGTAGGTTCTCTCTCCACAGACGGTCGACACACGGCTTCCTCATCTTCCTCTCGCCGCAGTCTAGTCTCGTCGTGCTCAAGAAACAAAGCCACCGTCGCAAAATCTTCAACTGAAGCTGAATATAAAGCCTTGGCCATCGCTGCGTCGGAAACATTTGGATTCAGAAAATATTACAAGAACTAGGGATTTACATGAGCAAAAGTCCGATTTTGAACTGTGATAACTTGGGAGCAACTTACCTCGCTTCCAATCCCGTCTTTCATAGCAGCCAAGCACATCCCGGTGGATTACTTCTTTGTTCGTGAAAGAGTTCAGAATGGTAGCTTGCGTGTTCGATTTCTTCCAACCGAAGAACAACTCGGCCGATGCCCTAACAAAACCCCCAAATCGTTTTCGTCTCAATCAACTCCGATCCCAAATGGCTTTGTCTGGCGCCGTTTTGGGCTCGCGGGGAGGTAGTGCCCAATATAATGGGCTTGTAGATTTATTTACTAATGTGTAGATTTAGTTATTAATGTGTAGATTTAGTTATTAATGTAAAGGCTAAGGCCATTCAGTTACTATGTACTACTATTATAATAGAGGCTGTAGGGAACCTTGTACATACACAATATCAATAACATACAAGAGGATCTCTAGACCTTTCTATATACAAGAGTCTTTTCCAAATTAACTACTCATCCTATATGTGATTCTATACAGGTGCTCTATCTTACTCAAA
Organism: Limonium bicolor; assembly: GCA_023374045.1. Lineage (NCBI taxonomy): Eukaryota > Viridiplantae > Streptophyta > Magnoliopsida > Caryophyllales > Plumbaginaceae > Limonium > Limonium bicolor. The sequence continues at coordinate 107,011,480 of CM041778.1, forward strand.
GATTGGTATTTTTCCTTTTACTTGTCAAGAACCTGCTAAATGTAGCAGCAAAAAAGTGCAGCAGATCTATGGAAACTAAGTATATTCTTGTTACTAGACATGTCACTAGAACATGGTTGATTGAAAAAGTTTGCCAATAATTCACTCAAAGTGGCCAAGCTATGGTCAAAAACAATCTATATCCAGCAAGACAATGCCAAGCCACACATCCTTCCTAATGACCAAGAGTATAATGAGGCTGCATCAAAGATGGGGTTGTCATCAGATTAATCTGTCAGTCCCCTAATAGCCCAATATGAATGTGCTAGACCATGGATTTTTTTAGAGCAATTCAGTCTCTACAGTAGCCAAAAACTTGCAAGACCATTGATGAGCTAGTAGTTCAGTTGAACATCATTTGATAAATTTTGTGAAGAAAGATTTAATCATTGCTTTTTAAGTTGGCAAATGTGTATGGTAAAAACATAGAGGACTCATAGTGATAATAACTACAAGCTTCCTCATATGGGCAAGCAAGATTGATGAACCAAGAGGGACTACCTCTACAATTAAGCCGCCCTTATGAAATTGTGTGTGTTGAACTTAATACGATAAGTATACTACTTTCATGTACATATACACCCCTTTTGTGTCTGATATGCTTACATCTTTGTTTCTCTCATTTTGACTCTTTAAAAATGATGAACAAGGAAATCCTTATGATGAGGTGAAGATGGTCATCCCAAAAGCCAAGAAGACTAGATTAGAGATTGACTTGAATATCTTACCAAATATAAGGAAAATTGTCTGAAGAAGAACGAATGAACCTTTTGCTAGAGACTTTCTTAGGATCCTAAATTCCTTGGATCTAACTTCAAGCAAAGAGCTAGATAATTATGTTTTGTTAACTAACTATTTTGTTATCCTGTACAAGTTGTTAGTTTGTTAGTTAACTATTCGGGAAAATTACATCCTCACCCATGACGTTTGGTGAAATTACACACCCCACCCATGAGGTTTCAAAAATTACTTTGCTCACCCATGTGGTTTCCGCTATTTTATATCCAACAATTTTTCTAATATTTGATCAATTAAAAGATGGTTAAATGTTATCCAAAATTGATGAAACTTTACATGGACGAGATAAGGTGTTATATTTTGATCTAGCGTGAAATCCAAAATTTTTAAGCTCATATGTGATCCGTGGGACCCAAGGAAGCATGTAACATGTGAACGTATTTTCATTGAGTCCCACAGGTCATATATGACCTTAAAAAACTTTGGATTTGACATTGGACAAAAATATAACACCTTAAGCATCATCCATGTAAAGTTTTATCAATTTTGGACAACATTTAAGCCTCGTTTAAGTTGATCAAATATTAAAAAGTTGTCAGATGTAAAATAGAGGAAACCACATGGGTGGGCAAAGTAATTTTTGAAACCTCGTGGGTGGGGTGTGTAATTTCATCAAACGTCATGGGCGGAGGATGTAATTTTTCCTTAACTATTTTATCAGTTGTGAGGTGGCATCAGATAGTTAACTCTTTGGGATAAAGATTTATAGGATATATAGTGTACACTACCTATATGTTTGCTATAATCTATCATATTTCTAGTTCTATTTCTATTTCAGTCTATAAACTTTTAATTTTAAGTTCACGTTGTTCAACATTGAATTATATTGAATTGTTTATCCATTCAGGTTAATGAAATTCCATTATATTCAGGTCACAATAAGTTCACCGAGAATTCATAGCCCATAATGCATAGAGACACTTTATTTATGCGAACAAAAATGAACTCAATCTCAAGAAATCAATTTGGCCTAATTAAGGTATCTATTACTATCACCACCTAGGAAACTTAGCTGGTTAATAGAATATTTGATAAACTAATTAGAAGATATATTTAAAAATATATTTACTAGTAATTATGATTTCAAAACACTTGCCAAACGATATATATATACAATATAATTTTTGACAATAACCAAAGCATATTTCGTTAACTAAATATCTTTATATATATATTTATATATTTGAATGATAGTATCCATATTCGTGCTATATTTTCTTTTATCTTAGTGAAATAAATTCAAAATAAAAAGATACAGAAATCATTATTTGTGTATAAAAAACGACTCTAAGCTGTAAGAATTAATAACATTATTATTTATTTAGTTATAATACTAAGATCCGTTATATAAAATATCTTATTGTATACTAAAATTTGGAATTAAGCGTATGTTTTTTTTGTATTTATGTGATAGCCACCCTAGATATGTCAGAATATAATCATTACATATTTTTTACACTCAAAACTATTCGAAATTTATGTGTCTTTTTCGTTTTTTTTTCTCCGAAGAATCAAACAACATCGAGGCCATAGGGTCTTAATTTCATACCCATAGCCATTCTTTTTTACCACATCTCGTATTTACGATCCACTATGAAAATTGGTCAGAATTTGTAGACGTCAAACGCTGAAGATGGAAATATCGACCCCAGATGTATAGCTCAGGGTATAATCAACAAATTCTTGTTACTATACAGGGTGGTTTAGAGGGTGTGAGGGGTCCCTAAATTCTGAGAGCTCCTATTTTATAGTAAGAGTAAGTTAGTATATAATACATGTACCATACAAAAGCTTGCAGATTGTACGGATTTTATAGCTAATTTTGAGAGAGAGAAATCTAAAATGATTGTGATAAGATAGTTAATCTATTTGATCTATGAAAAGGTTAGTTATCATTCTATTACTAGTTACTATTTTATTAGTAAGTTAAGAAACATTGTATTTATTCAGTAAGCCAAAGCAGGCTGGACAAAGAAAATGATGCTAACTTTCAAGCCACCTTATTAGATAACTAGGTAATTTTAAGTCAAGCAATGCGTGTTCCCCACTTGCTCTTCAAATCTTGACCACACTCGGGTCATGTAGAAATTATGCGTTGATTTATATATGTTCTTATAAGAAGAGTTGGATTAGAATGACTTGAATTGGGACAGATGCCTCTAGGGCTCACCGAAAACTACAAATTTAATTCAAACCAAAAGAGCAGAATCAAGTAGGGTTACATTAATCATCAATAGCATAACTTCCACTTATAATAAGCTACAAACAAAGACCACTTATTAATATTACCTGTTTCTTATATGTCACGTTCATGCACCAACGAAAATGCACGTACGTATTAAAAGAAAGAACATTAAAAAATGATCAGTCTTCAGTCGGGGAAGCTCGGCAGGCTGGTTCGAAATTTAGAAAGTCCGGTGAAAAAGAAAAAAGAAATTTAGAAAGTGAAATTTGCTACTCCACTGTCTAGACTACTTGCCTGAATAAGCCATCTTTTCCCTCTTCTTCTCCTCTTTCCTTTTTTTCACCTTTTCTTCTGGTCCCTCATCTTTTCTCTTTCTCTTTTGTTTAGTATTTAACATCTATGGACTAGTTATTATCTTGCTTTGTTCTTAACTTCTTCTCTAGTGAGAAGTTTTAAGTTTCCATCCAGCTTCTTTTAGAGATTCTATATCTTGTGAGTTTTGGTTTGGGTTGATTTCTTAGTTTCCACCGCACGGTTGTTGTTGTATGTGCAGAAACGACTTATTCGAGCTCGGTTGAACCGTTTGGATCCCACTCGATTTTGCTAGCCGATTGCTGTTGATCGCAGGGTATGGTTCACAACATTTGAAAAGCCGTAGCCAACGGTGATGGTGAAGATGGTGGTGTGCAAGCCGCATCCATAGAATATGCTCACTTTGATATAAAGCTTTTCATGCAAGTTTTGTTATTATTAGAACACATATTAATAGATGATATAACTTTTATACAAATATCACCTGCATATAATCTTCTTCATTTAATATATATAAAAAGCTGATCTTTATTTTAAAAAGAACTACTTACCTGAATAAGTAAATACAATATGGCATTCTGGGTCGTCAGTGGACTCGCATGGGTACTTCATATCGGTTAAAAATCACTTCAAAAAAAAAACTCTCTTCTTGTTAGGTGGGCGCGACGCATCCTTTGAACGACTATTTTGGCACTCTGCTGAATTGTTTATATCACATGGGTGCGGATAAGTCGTCAAATCTTTTTATACATTTTATGAATTAATAACACCAACGACCATGTTTTCCTAAAGATGGACAACTCAAATACTCAAGAATGAAGGAAATAATGTTGACCATTTTAACTTCAATTTTTTGTATTCAACGATCATATCTGTATTCATCCGAATTAATCTTCCACAAAGCTCAAAAAAATAAGGAAAATTCAACATATACCATTAAAAATTTATTAATTTACAAAAGATTTTCAGATAGCACAAAAATTATTTTAATTCACCGGATCCATTAATTATTAAACCTAAATAAAAAACCAAAATATCCCTACTTACTAAGAAACATAGTTCACATTATACCACTTAAATATTATCAATTCACAAGATATAAAAAATAAAAAAATATATTAAAACAGTAAAAAATAATAAAAATATATATTAATATATTGTCAAATTTGTATAAAATAAAAAGTACTGTATATATAATTTATAAAATATAAAAATTAGAATATATTAAAATATGTATTTTAAAGCTAAATATTTTACTAAAATAAAATTGATAAGTATATTGATTATCTAATATAAGATACCTCAAGATTAAAAAAATACTTTTAATTCACAAAATAGCACAAAAATTACAAACATTTCAAAATAATAAATTCTAAATTTATTAATGTATTGGTTATTGTATAAAATTAGAAGTATCGTATATATAAAAATTCTGTTAAAATTTAGAAACTAGAATATATTATATTAAAGCTAAAAAATTGGACTAAAATAAAATAGTTAAATTATGATGATCTAATATTTAATGATGTCACTTTGTAATATCACTTTATATGTTTTTTATATATCACTTCTCTAATTTTTATATTTTTATATTTATTTATACTTATTATTATATACTAATTTTTTTATTTTATAAAATTTTACCCGTAGTTACTTATTTTTTTTGGTATTACTTAAACTTATACTTTTTACAAGTTTAACCCACAAAATATCTTAAAATTTTCATAGTTACTTTTTTGACTATATTATATAAAGTGATATTATAAAAAAATAGATTATCATACTCTTTACTATTTTATTTTAGTCAAATTTTAGCTTTTAAACAATATATTCTAATTTTATATATTCTAATTCAATTTATAATTATGTACAGGTTATTTTTATTTTTATACAATTTAACAAATATATTAATAAATTTAAATTTTCATTATATTTTTTACTGTTTTTAATATACTTTTAAAATTATATGGTATTTTGTGAATTAAAAATATTTATGTGGTACATACTTAACAAGTAGGGGAATATTAGTGATGAAAAAGTTGGGTTTAGTAATTAGTGGTATCTGGTGAATTAAAATTATTTTTTGTGGTATCTGACCAATATTTTTAAAAATTGTGATATTTTATGAATTAACAAACTGTTTAAATATATACTATGAATTTTAAGCTATTTCGAAAAGCACCTTATATTTTAAATTAATATAAAAAATAAAAGAATTATTAATTAAAATTATCCATTCAAAATAAATTTAGGACCTTATATAATTTTCTTATGACACTCTAATAGATGGAAATAAAAATTGGATTAGCCCTCTGTGATGGGAATGCACTTGTCATGAGTGATTGAAGTTGGGGCAGAACTGGATGAATTAGTAGTGTTTGAGGCTAGATCAATGCTGTTAGAGGGCTTAGTGTAACAAACTAACCATGTTAAATCCTATGTTTTCGGTTGGACCTAAAAGTGGAATTTTGTTGTTATAACTAGACAAACAACTAATATCGTGATATAATATGAAGCTATTACACCATATATATGGTTAGGATCTATTTGTGAAAGTAATGTAAGTCTGGTGGAAGAATATTATTATATTCCTGTAACTATTGGTGTGTTCTGTTCGATTGAAGGAGAATCAATTAGGATATAGAATCAATTAGGGAACTAATATTTAGTTCATATTGTCTTGTTTATTTTATGATATATTTTTCCGCTTTAATATTAAGTATATAAGATAAACTATTTCATAAATAAAATCTTGTAATATATAGTTTATCGTGAAAGGAAATCATTACAAAATTAAAATTTTAAAAATTATTTTATCTAATATGGTAAATATTGAGCTCAGACGGATAGAGTATGATGTATGATATTATTAAGAATAGTATTGCTCATAAAAAAATGTAGAAATTACGATAATAATAGTGTTAATATCCCATTTTTGAATTTTACGATAGTCCACTTCTTTCTTAAAGAAGGGAATATGGATAAATAATTGCGAAATATGGATGCTCCAAAACAAATGTTATCATGCACTGCTATATTTGTTATACTAAAACTTTGTGATTCATTCATCAATAAAGGCCTGGCGCCACCATTACAAATCAAAAATTTTCATCAAGGCGAACAGTTGGATAAAACCAAGACTTTGGCTTTGTTCCAGTCACTTTGTTTATTGGAGGGTAATCGTCTCTCTTTATAGCTTCGGTGATGAATTATACCTTGGATTTGGTTGATAAACTGACAGTGAAGGCCTGTTTCCATGTTGCAAAGTTGGTGTCATTGAATTTGTGTGCCAGTAACGTTCTTGGGCTATTGGAGGGATGAGCATAGAGAATTTTATCTTTCTCCTAGTGGTGAATTCACCTTTGCATGTTCCTTCATTCTTTTTTGCGTTTTCTGAGTTCTCAGTTGAGGTTTGCTCTTCTTGGTCAGCCATGTTTTAGCTGGAAGGATCAATGGAAAAATTGTAGAGTTGTGAAATTGAAAAACAAGAAGGAGAAGAAGTGTCGGTGTGGGGTTTTTTTTTTTGGCATTAGATGAACAAGGAGTAATCGTACCCTAATTTCCATTTGCTCTGGTATCATGAAAACTAATTACATCACCTTTAAAGGTTAAATTGATCAATATTGTGTGTACCGAGACATGGACCAAACCAAATACCTATTTTAACATAAAGTGTGGGTTCTAATTGAACAATACTTTAGTTTTTGAAACCTTGAACATGATACTGAAACTATAATTGTTGACTTGTGGTTTGATACACTATGTATATTTGTCTTTTGAAACTGTTGTGTTGCCAAAATTACTATGTTGATACGTAGATTTTCTTAGAGGTAAAATTATGTATATCAGCCAGAATTGTATTAGGTTGAACTTTTTGCTTTTTTAAAAATTAGTTTGATATCATTTATTTTTTGGAAACCCCTTCAAACTCGCTCTTTTTTACCCTTCCATGTAGGGGTGGTAATACCCATCAGGTATCCGATCTATCCGTCCACCTAACCTATATAAATGGGTGAAAATTCGAGATAAACGAGTGAAAAACGGGTGATGGATGAAACAAGTGATGAGCTGGTTCAGACGTTGGTGAGAATTTTTTCACCCATCACACGACCCACCCGCGGTTCTCACCCGACCCATCAAAGTTCTCACCTGATCCTGCACCCATTTACAGTTTGGCCCAAATATTATTTTTTTAAATTATTATAAGGCCCCTCAAATTTTACTTAGAATTATAGTCAAACTCACAATTTTTTATATTATTTTACACTTTGATCCCAAAAATTACTATAAATTTACAATCAACCCCAAATACTTTCTAAAAGTTACAAAAACATATAACAAAATTATTACTCGTTTATCATCCGGGCTACTCGTTGCACCCGCAGGTTCGAGTTGGGTGATCCTTATCGGTGATGGATCAAGTTCGGGCAGAGCGGGTGGAAACAGGTGCATAGATGCGGGTAAATTTTCACCTAACCTGAACCCGACTCATTGACAACTTCAGACTTCAGTGTCATCCGCATTTTCATCTTTTACTTGAAGAGTCCTACTATGCGTATTCCATGTTTGTCTTCCAAGGGTTCATAAACAAATGGCGTATCCACAATGTAGCAAATATTCATTTGATATTTTAAAAATTATATATAGTTAAATATATTGAAAATATATATATATATTTATCATTAAAATATAATTATTGTTATACACAGTTATAACAAGGGAAGTGTTAGATTAATTTATATGAATTGTACCAGTCATATTCTAATTTTAAGTTATGCACAACTTAAAACTCATTATTTTGTTTTATAAATTGTCGTATAAATGATTATGGGTAAATGAAACCAGACCTTGAACAACTTTGACATAGACAAAAAATCCGGACGTGGAATGCATGTTTATTGAATACTTAAATCATTCAATATTATGTGGGGGTTCTACCTATACTAATAGATTATTAGCTTATAAACATGAGTATATGTTATTAACTTTTTCAATATAAAATAATATTTTTACTTTTTTTTCAAACGTGCTCGAGATATTTTTTTTATAATTATAGAAAGGTAATAACTGCGGATGTGATACCGTTATGTTTTCGTGATTGCGATCCATTGATTAGTTCTTTATAGATCAGATAACAATTAATTAATTCAGCTCTCTTCTTGATTGGTGGGCGTGCCAAAACCTGTAAGTAACTAGTTGTGACTCAATTAATTAATTTTAATCACATGGATGTGAAGATGTTACCTGTACAAGTTTATTGACTTCGCTGGCATGACATGAATAAATTAAAGATTAGAATGTGATTATTAATGGCTATTAAATAAAATTAAACTAAAATATGACTTGTATCAGTATTAAATTGTTTTTGTTATAACCCAAAGTTGATTTCAGAATACAATTTATTAATTTATTTCGTCGTAATTTTTGTCTTAATTTGGTTTATGATGAATTCTAGACATAAAGGTCCTTTTAATTAAGGTGGGGATGAGGAAATCTTTTTCCCTTCCCATTTGAATAGCTGGTAAGGATTTGAATTAATCAACATTTATTTACTCTCCTTAATTCCTTCATATCCTAAACACATTCTATTCTATTCCCTGACCAGTTCTTCAAAAAACCATCATTACGCTCTCACCTCTCTCTTCTCTCTTTCTCAACGTTCTAGTTCTTCTCTCTCATTCTGTCAAGTGCTGTTGTCGCTTGATTGCAACTCGAGTTCTGCTGTGATTTACCCCTCCTCTGCAATTCCCTATTCAGTTTAAGGTACAGTCCATCGAATTATTTCTCTTCAGTTGCTTTGGGAACTCCTCCGTTCTAATTGTGGCTCTCCGCAACATAATTGTTAGAATCAGTGATCTTCTACGGGGCTGCGTTAGATTTCCCCTCTGTGGTTTCCTCACTGTCAGATTCAGGTGAGAGTCAGAATTACGTTGTCCATGGTTTCTAGGTTTGGGAGTTCTGTCAGTTTCTGATTGGGGTTTTTGTCTCTGCGTTTGATGGTAATTTCAGTAGCTTTCTATTTCTTCTGCGTTTCGGTCGGCGTTGGGTTGACCGCGTTGGTTGATTACTCTGCTTCAGATTCGGGTTACTCTGCTTTCTCGGATTTGAGAACTCCTCTGCGAATTATCGAGGTAGGTGGCTAATGGATTCGACTAGTGTGTTCAGCCTTGGGGTGTTTATAATAATCTGGGGTTTCGATTGATTAAATTACTCTTGTTTTGTGTTGAATTCTGCTTAATTCACTCTGGTTTCAACTGGCTCAACCCCCAGGTTGTTTTTTCTGCAGATATGCTGAGTTTTCTAATTGCAATTTGGTGATTTGTGATGCCTCTGTCCGTGCCTGTTTTCGTTCTAGAAATTATGATTTTTGACGTGTCCGAACGTCTATTCGAATATTGATGTTCGGATAGGCATGTTTTCCTTTGTAAGTTTCACGTTTTTAAAAGTGTCTAGACTTCCGTCCGAACATGTAGTTTGGACGGGTGCGGGGACGAGTCTGGCATATAAGTCTTGGGCTGTGTCCGAACTAATATGTCCGGACACAAGTTTGGACACCCCTTCTGCTTTTCTCCTGATTTTCAGTTCAACTTGTGTCCGAACATTGATGTTCGGACACATGTTCGACTTCACCACATTTTTTTTTCTGGAACTTGTCCGAACTTCGACGTCCGGACACACGTCCCGGCATCTTTTGGTTTCAACTCTTGACATGTGTGTGAACATTGATGTTCGGACACATGTTCAGACATTTGGATTTCTGCACCTTCCGAGTCTCGACTTGTGTCTGAACATGGACGTTTGGACATATGTTCGGACATACCCTCTGTTTTGCCAAAGATTGCTCGTTTGAGCTCCATTTTGACATCTGTTCGCGGGGTTGTATTCCTCTAATGATGGTTAAGCTTTCTAATCACTTTGTGGTGCTAATTGTGCACATATGCTTATAAATATTTAAGCTTCTATTTTGGGACCTAGTATCTTTGTGTTTGAGCTGTGGATGGCTGGGTCTAGCTATCTTGTAGCGCGCTGCGTAGGACGTCCTTCTGTTATTTACCACGGGTGTCTCCTCCGTTCTGTTTACAAATGAGGTTTCCTCGTTCTGTTCACGGATTGTATCCGTTTTGTCTATATACTTTGACATCTAGTGTCCCGCTCTGTTTGTGAATTCGTTTGCTCTGAACTCTATTTTGGTCCCAATGTGTGGAACTTCTGCTTCTGGTATTTGCAATGGAAAGGCTTCCTTCTCATCTATTAAACTTCTTGATTTATAATGTTATATGCTAATATTTTGAGCATGCTGGTTGATGAAGTTAGTCATCTACTAAGCATAGTTTGTGTTTCACTCCCCTACTTTTACTAACCTTGCAGATTGATCATCGTGGATCGCCTTTGCTTTCTTGAGCCTTAGTTAATTAGCTCATATTTGTTATTTGACACATTTACGTTTCAAACTTGTAGCCTTCGGCCTTGATATTTTACTTCTGGTTTCTGACTTATGATTCGAGGGATTTTGTATTGACGTTTGGAATACTTCGTCGTTCTTTGATTATACTCTATATATAAGTAATTACTTTGGGCCTTATTGCGAACGTTAGTTTAGAGCCTTGTGTTATTAGGTAGTAACACACGGCATGTAACCTTCCTCACTCCTAGGCCAGTGTTGGGGTCGTAACAGTTTTGATGATTGTGCTGCATTTTTACTATATTAACTTTAAATGATTGTAACTTTTAATATATAAGTCCAAAATGAAAAAATTATATCATTATTCATCTAAATTCAAGCTCTTTAAAATAAGATCAGTCATAGATATATTTTGACAACTTTGAAAAAAAATATTTTTACATGTATACCATGATAAGCTAAAATCATATATGATACATTAGTTTTGATACTATGATTCATTAAAACTGATATTATGATTCATAAAATTGATAGTATGATTTATTAACTAATAAGTGGTGAATTGTATAACAAACTCCAGTACAGATAAAAATCATTATTGTTTTGTAGTGTATTATTATTGTTGTATGATGTATTTTAAACCTTATATGGTGAATCGTGTATTAATCTTATGAATCAAATATATTTTTTTGTTGTATCATTGTTTAAATTTTTTTTTATATGTTACTAATGATATACCAAAATGATGCTATGATTCATTAAATTTGATATTATGATTCATTGAAATTAGTATTATGATTCATTAATTAATAAGTGGTAATTCGATAACAAATTTCAGAACAAACACTGAATCATTATTGTTTTGTGGTGCATTATTAATATTATATGGTGTATTTTAAACTGTATGTGGTGAATTATAAGTGTCATTGATATATGTTGATATGTACATGTAACTAACATAAAATTTTAAACTTGTCAAAACATACCCATGATTGGTCTTGTTTTAAAGAGCTTGAATTTAGATGAACAATGGTGCAAATTTTTTAATTTTGGACTTATATTTTAAAAATTAAGACTATTTAAAGTTAATATAAATATTATCCACATATACAGTCCGCTCAGTGGTGAGAATGGCGTGCCCACATTTTGTTAGTATAGATGTAAGAGAGATTAAGAACACAAAAAGATACGGTTTAAAAACACTAGTAGAAAAACTACCTATTTTGGTGCCCCTATCTCGGCGGTTGTTGAAGAAACCGCCGAGATAGGTCCTCCGTATTTTTTTAATTAAAAAAGTAACATCTATTTCGACGGTTCCTAGACACAACCACCGAAATAGATATATTTAGTAGTCTATTTTGGCGGTTGTGACTAGGAACCGCCGAAATAGATGTTATTTTTTTAATAAAAAAATATGAAGGACCTATTTCGGCGGTTCCTAGTCACAATCGCCGAAATAGGTTGTTTAAAAACACCCTCACCCAGCCCCGACGCAGTTACGTTGTTCCAATCCCTAACTTCTCTTCTCTGTTTACCGACGATTTCGACCACTACCACCCGTTCGCCACCACTCCGACGTCGCCCGCCCTCCTCCCGCCTTCGGCGGTCATCGCCGCCGTCACCGTCGTGCGCTGGTTGTCGTCGGAAGCTGTTGCTGCAGCAACAACAAACAAGGTAAAAAACCCCAAATTGGTTAGTTTCGGATTTGACTAAAAAATTGTAAATGTGTTGTTAAAATTGATAGATTTGTGTCACATTGTGATTGTGGATGTTGATATTTATTGTGTGTGCAAAATCTTTGCAAGATTTGGTTGTTAAACTAATAAAATTATATATGCACATAAGGTGTTTGACGAAATGTCTGAGTGAAAATTTATGTTGTTTTTTGCCCTTCTTTTAAGTATAGTTAGGTTAGCTTATTTGGGCTAGATTTATTATGCTTATATATGGGGTGGAACAATGTTTGATCATTATTTGTGCTTATAATTATAAGCAAACTATAAACATTAAAAGCAATATAGTTTTGCGCCCTCAATTCATACTTATTTTGCGTCTGCATTTGTCTCTGTAGAGATTGGTATTGCTACACGTCTTGCATGCCAGATTGAGAAGAGGGGCTGAAAACAATTCATTTAGGAACTGGTAATATACTTTAACTTATCTCTTCATTCTCTCCACTCATTGTAAATTTGCAACCTAGCTGCAAAATAAGGAACATACATGTGTCCAATGATTGCGTTTCACATATAGAATTCTTATCTTGATTCACTGATGCCAATTGTTGAAATATTTTTCTATTGTATATGACTTTGGTGAATTCTTAATAATAAGCATGGGATGGATGAAATTATGCAAAGGTCATGCCATTTTTTTTTTTTACAAATATCTTAGTAATGTTGTATTTTGTCTTAATATAGCAATTTTTTTTATTATCAAGTCTCACTATATATTAGTCTACGACTTCCAGCAAAGTCAAGCCACTCTTGTCGCTCCCCGTCTACCAACCATCCTCCTTCTCCCTCTATACATCGTACAAAGTACAAACAAGTAAGTAGTTTAACTTATGTTTTTGTTTTAAAAATGCAATTATTTGTTGAAATTAAAATGCTACTTTATTTGGGTTTGAACCTTAGAGTTAGGCTTGAATTTTGAAATTAAAATGCTAGTTTGTTTGTGTTTGAACCTCGGAGTTAGGCTAGATGTTTGAGGCAAAACTGCTAGTGTATTTGGGTTTGAACCAGTCACGCTCCATTAGGATATAACCACGTGCAAACAAATGCAATCTATACAATCGATTTCAGTAATGTGATTCTCATAGCCGTTGTGTGTTTCACATATAGTATGAAGCGTGATTGGATGTATGGTGATCAAGGAGATCACTTTGACAAGATGTTGAAAGAGTTCTGCAAAGCGGCAGTGCAACATAAGAACATGAGAAAGGTAGTGAAAATTCTATGTCCTTGTGTTGACTGCGGTGAGATAAGACAATAGTCAAGCATCGAGGAAATTGAATTTCATCTGAAGACTAGTGGATTCATGGCACATTATAGAAGATGGACTTTCCATGGTGAGTCTGTTGATGACAGTGGTGTCTCCTCATGCAGTCATGATCGGAAGAGGATGAGAACCGATCACATCTTTGATACTGTCAATGAGTCAGAACTCCCATATAATTTAGGTGTCAATAAAGTGATCAGATGGCTTACCATGATGAGCAAATAGATGAGATGTTTGACAATGTCGAGGATAATTTTGCTGATAGGTTGGTTGAGTATCAAAGATTACTGGACGCATCCAAAACATCCTTGTACCCATGTGCATTAAGTACAATAAATTGACCGGTGTATTAAATTTGTTCAATCTGAAGAGAGATATGGATGGAGTGATAAGAGCTTCACGACACTTCTTGAGTTGCTTCATGATATGTTTCCTGATGGTAACGGTCTGCCTACCCACATATGAAACAAAGAAATGGATGTGTCCAATGGGAATTGAGTACAAAAAGATTCATGCATGCCATGCCAAACAACTGTGTGTTGTACAGGGGAGATTACGAACAATTAGACAAGTTCCCAAAATGTTCGTTGTCATGATACAAGTATAAGGATGGTGACTCATCCGTTCATAAAAAAGTCCTCCAGCTAAACTATTGTGGTATTTGCCGATCATACCTAGATTCAAAGGGTTGTTTACCAATCCGATAGATGCAAAAAACTTACGATGGCACACAGAGGGTAGAAAAAGTGATGAGAAGTTAAGACATCCAACAGATGGACCTCAATGGAGAAACATCAACAACGGTTCAAAGATTTTGGTGATGAAAAAGGAATCTGAGGCTTGGATTATGCATTGATGGGATGAACCCGTATGGTACGTTGAGCAGTCAACTTAGCACTTGGCCTGTTTTGCTAGTGATATACAATTTTCCCTCATGGCTATGTATGAAATAAAAGTACATAATGTTATCACTCCTGATATCTGGTCCTAGCAGCCAGGTCATAACATTGATGTATATCTTGCCCCACTGATTGATGATTTGAAGTTATTGTGGAATGAGGGTACCGTGGTGTATGATGCCTATGCAAGAGAAAATTTCACGCTTAAGGCGTTGTTGTTTTGTACAGTTAACGACTTCCCTGTGTATGGTAACTTGTCTGGGTACACAGTGAAAGACACATTTGTATGTCCTGTATGTGAGGATGACACATGTTCTGAACGTTTAAAAAACCATAGTAAAAATGTTTACATGTGCCATCGAAGGTTTCTACCTGAAGATCATCCTTTTCGAAAGAAAAAACTGTTTAACGGCAAAGCTGATACTCGTGCAGCCCGTCTACCATTGACCTCCAAGGACGCTATTCAAAGGTTAAGGACATCATAAATGTTTTTGGAAACACATAAAAACCGCTAAAAACATTTGGGAAAAGTGTTTCATCTTTTGGGAGTTACCGTATTGGCGTCATTTGCCTACCATACTCTGTTTGGAAATCATGCATATCGTGAAAAACGTCGATGAGGTAGTGAGCGGGACTTTGCTCAATAACCGGGCAAAACAAAAGACGGGTTAAAAGTAAGGAAAGACATGCAAGCCATGGGTATACGACCAGAGTTACACCCACAGGAGACGGGAAAATAATTTATCTACCTCCTTGCTACACTCTTTCAAAAAATGAAAAAAATCAACTTCTGTAAATGTTTGAATTCAGTAAAAGTACCCTCCTGGTACTCTTCAAACTGGAAGAACATAGTCTCGATGAAGGATTGGAAGTTGCTAGGCATGAAGTCTCACGATTATCATGTGTCAATGTTACATCTTCTTCCAGTAGCGATCCGAGGGATTTTACCTGATAATGTTAGAAATGCTTTAACCAGATTATGTTTCTTCTTCAATGCCTTCTGCTGCAAGGCAATTGCCATGAACTCCCTCAGTGATCTACAACATGAAATTGTAGTCACATTATGTCAACTTGAGATGTAATTTCCACCATTCTTTTTTGACATAATGGTGCACTTAATTGTCCACATCGTTCGAGAGATCCAATTTTGTGGTCCGGTCTACTTATGATATATGTACCCTTTTGAATGATACATGGGTATCCTAAAGAGTAGAATGAATAACAGATATCAACTGGAAGGGAGCATACTAGAAGCGACGGTGACTAAGGAAGTCACAGAATTTGTGACTGATTATTTGAAAGAAGCAGAGGCGATTGGTATTCCAAAACCGTGACACTTCAATAGGTATAAGGGTAAAGGTGTCATCGGCAGAAAGATGGTGAAGGTGCCATATGATTCTATTCACCAAGCATATCTTTTTGTATTACAACACGTTCAGGTTGTTGAACCTATCTTCGACACCCATATGGCTGAGTTAAGGCAACAAAATCCCATAAAAGGTCATCTTTGGCTAACAATTGAACAAAACTGAGTGTTTGTATCATGCTTTAAAGATCATGTGTTTGAACTAGCTTCATCAAATCCAGAATATGTCATTGAAGAGATTAGATGTTTAGCCGTTGGACCTGAAACCAATGTTATTTCGTTTGAAGGGTATGACATAAATGAATATACATACTACACTTATGCCAAGATGCTAAGTCAATAAATCATAACAGTGGGGTAAAAATAGAACCTGCAGTCACTGAATACCAAATCGGTAACCAATCTCGACCATTTAGCAGTTCTAGTTAGTATTATGGTGTTATCGAGGACATTTAGGAACTAGACTACCACGTCAATTCTTTTCTAGTGTTTCATTGTAAATGGGTAGACAACCGACGTGGATACCAAAATGACGGAGGACTCACTTTGGTTGATCTTTCACGTGTCGGCTATACGAATGATCAATTTGTCCCAGGAAAGAATTGTGAGCAAGTGTGGTATGTTCAGGACCAGAAAGATTGTAGGTGGTCTGTTGTTCTTCCTAGGAGAAGACCCGTTTTGGTTGAAAATGAAAACAATGACGAAGACAACCACGAGGTGATAGAAGAAACAAATTTGTTTCCTACAGGATTACGGGATTCAAATGATGATTTGCAAATGAATTGCTTTACACAAGGTTAGACCATGATGAGGGTGTCTGGGTTAAAATGGAAAATAATCTAAGTTTTGGTGTCAGGTAATACTGAAAATCGAGTATGTATGTTCTAAGTTGGATAGAGTATCTTTTTTTTAATGTTATCTTAACTATTTTTTGGTATGTTTAATTAATGTTTATATCTATATGTCTTGATTTAATGTTTTATTTTTTCTCAGTGGCTGATCACCCGATG
This sequence comes from Limonium bicolor, assembly GCA_023374045.1. NCBI lineage: Eukaryota > Viridiplantae > Streptophyta > Magnoliopsida > Caryophyllales > Plumbaginaceae > Limonium > Limonium bicolor. The sequence continues at coordinate 107,028,488 of CM041778.1, forward strand.
GACGATCCAGTTGGACAGTTCATCACAACTGGAGAAGTTGAACCACCACAATAGACGAGACAACTAAGCGGGACACACGTGGTGGTAAGAAGGCTTCGAGGAAGTCCGCACCAAAACAAGAGGATGAGGCTGTTCCATCACAGCAAGCTGAAGAGCCAACAACTTTTTCATCATCTTAAACAAACCCAAAAGGCGGGGCGCCACACGAGTGCTGAAGGCAAACAAAGCCCCCCCCCCCACGAAGCCAATGTGCTTCAATGAGTACCAGCAGCCGAACGAAGAATGGAAGAGGGATTTTATTGCTTACTCGGGGCATCTGGTTAAGACATACTGCAATATCAGCCACGATTGAAGGAGGGTGCCTAAGGCGTTGAAGGACACCATGTTTGAGCGCCTTCAGGTAAATGATCACACATCTTTAATAGTATGTTTGTTTATATAAATGCAAGAGTTGCTTATAATGTGTCACTAATCTTGTGTTCGTGTATGTAAGGCTAAATTTTGCGTAGATCCCTCTCATAAGGAACGTGTGCTACAAGCAATGGCTCGACAGTTTCGGGACCATAGGCATCTGCTTGGCAACAAGTATATCTATGGTGCGAGCGATGTAGAGGATCCGGATGATCCAGAAGCAACAAGTGATGTAAGGCCACCATGGAAGCAGTACGATGGTATCATCAAAGAGCAGTGGACGTAGTTCGTTGAGGCTCATCATATCGAGCAGTTTCAGGTGGATTTGTTGTCTTGTCCCCTCATTCTTATGATATCAATTATTATAATTCACCTCACATAATATATATGTAATTTAAATTTTTTTGTAGGCTCTTCGTGCTAAACAACAAGAAAACGTGAAAAAAATTGTACCCTTGACACTTAGGCGGCAAGGGTATAGCCGAGCGTACCATAGAGTGGGAGAAACAAGTTTAATACCATCAGATGTACCTCTGAGTGCCAATGACAAGAGGATGAAAGTCTAGAAACTCAGTCGCATTCCCTAATAATCCAATCCTGAAAATCCTTAGCACGATGATGCCACGGTAGCCGTTATTAGTCAAATGGTGAGTTAAAATTTAAAAAGAGTATAATATTGTTAATTCAAAGTTGAAAATTTGGTTTGTATGGCTTGCTACTAATTTGTAATGACATTTGTATAATTCATAACAGGATGAGTTGAGCTCTCAAGTGTCCCAGGGTACTTGGACTCCAGTCAGGCACCATGATCCTCTTTCTCGCGCTCTCGGAAAGACGGATCATCCAGGCCGTGCTATCGGTTTTGGGGGCCAAGTTGGAATCCGTCAAGCTTTTGGAAATCTTGGGTCCAGGCAAGGCGTCCAAGATAACTTGATGACATATGAAGAGCATTTGGCAAAAACAGCTGATATGAAGGAGCAGTGGATGGCTGAGGCTATGACTAGAATGCGAGCCGAGATGTTTAGCAGTGAAGAAGTTTCTAGGCCACCAGTTCCCTCACCCGTTCAGACAAAGACTACACCTGTGCAGAAGAGTAGCGTCCAATCGGTTGATCCATTTCTGTTTGCATCTCTTAAGGTTAGACTAACTTGTTATTTATAATGTATGAGAATTTAATCTTTCACTTGGTGTTAGCAATTTAGAAAAGTGTCTAAACATGCATTTTCCCTATAATTTTTAGAACCCTACTGACTGCACATTGCTCTTAAATATTGGTGATGAGAATGTTACGGTGGCGTGGGGCAAGTTGTTTCCCTCTACTCATACCGATACATTGAACGATCAACAGCCTAGGAGTAACCATGTTAGGGTGCTTGTGGATGATTACGAGTCTCAACTTTGTGATGTTGGATTGCCGGTGCCTGCTCCGGGTATTTGTACAATGTGTGCTGCCTAAACTTATACAATTCAGTGGCAGGTTCACTTGGTCAAACTCACGAGACATGTAAGCAAACTGAACAATATATACTATGAATTTCTTTTCTTTTACAATATAGTCTAGTTGTATACGTTATATACTTAATTAATATATTAGGAAAACATTGGACCCAAATCTGATAAGAGGAAAGGAAAGAGTATTGCTCAATTAGTTCCTGCCCCTTTTGTTCCTTCAAAGGCATCGATATTCAATGTCAAGATTAGATATAATTTAGTGCCACAAAACATACTCGATGCCTTGTCTCCTAATCTAGCAATCCTGCACTCGACATTATTGATGACGCCTCCTGATCATGATGCGATTACATTAATCGTCGATCAGATGATATTTCATTATGAGGAAGGTTTTGTGATAGACATTTATATGAACGATTTTGTGGATGTATTCAAGAGGGATTGGCTGAATGTATCAATCATCAAGTCAACCATGTTGGGAGTGATTACTACTGCCCTGTACATATTTGATTTGAATTTTAAATTAGTGTTGATGAAATGTTAAATCACTAACGATATTGTCTTTATGGTGAAGACATGTTCAATATAAGGCGGTCAAAGATCATGACAACAACGATTTCGATTACTTGTGTCTTGCTATGTGCTCCCAGGCAAATATGTCAAGTGACCTCCAGCGTATTGTGCAATACTTACCAGCGGCGCTCTACAACTGTGGGAACAAGTCTTACGTTATGCTACCGGTTTATCAAGGGTAACTTCATCATCTGTTGCTATTTATATGATGATCATTTAATTGTATTCAATTAATGGTATTCTAATACGTGAACACCCGACACTGGTCTTTACTAGTTTTGTCAATGAAGAACTCTAGGATTTTTCAGTTTGACTCACTTGGTAGGAATACCAAAAGACCAATGATAGCGGCTGTGCTTGTAAAGTGAGTTGCTTATCTTGTAGAATAATGTTTAATATTTTTTGGCTGAAAACTTGTAACTTAATGTGTCTATTAACCTATAAGTTTGGTTCAATTTAGCGCATTTAAAGCTTTATTGATAACATTGGGAAGACCACCGAAGAATAACAACATCCCATGGAACATTGTCAAGGTATATAATTGTGTTAATTGGTGTAAGGTCGGAATACTTGTAAATACTTGAAAGAATGATGTTGAACACGTATGTATATATGTACAGTGTCCAGTGCAGCCTGGAGGTTCTGAATGTGGATACTATGTCATGAAATTTATGCATGACATAGTAGGCGTGACGACATTTTACTAGAGAAATCATTAGACAAGGTAAGATTTGTTTAAAGTTTTGGATATATACCTCCGTATGTTGGTATACTTGTAGTTTATAATTAATGTTGTTTTTTTACTCCAGGCTTTTGAAACGGCAGTATCGAATTATGAAGATTCACAGATTGTCGAGATTCTTGAGGATTGGGCAGAATACATCATCACAAACTTCGTTACTTGCTTTTGCATTTCTAGCTGAATAGTTGTAACTCATCACATTAGTAGTTACTGTGTGAAGTTATTAGTATTGTAATATTACGGTATAACAACTAAACTTTCTTTTACATATATGATTTAGTTAATTTGTTAAGTAAGTTGTTGGGTTGTGACCCTGCCACTGTTGATGGCCGTAGAATGTGGAATTGATTGCCCATTTGTGCTGGTAGTGTTATATATATGATACACATGCAGGTCTGCTTGAAACATTGAGGTGTTTATATGGTATATAAGAGCTACCCTGGTGAAAAAAAAAATTGGACCTATCTCTGTGGTTGTAAAAAGAACCACCAAATAGATACGAAAGAAGAGCCTATTTCGGCGCTTCTTTGCTAATAACCATCGAGATAGACTCAAGGTCGGTCTTAGAGTCGGTCCCTAGGGCAGTCAATACAAGAATGTATTCTGGAACGGACCGACCCATGATCTAAGGCCGGCCCATCACAGAAAGCCTTCTGGTATTGACCGCCCCAGGGACCGACCAAGGGACCGACCTTGAGTCTATCTCGGCAGTTCTTTGCTAATAACCGCCGAGATAGATGTGGTTAGATGTTGATTTTGGCAACCACCTATTTCTGCAATTTGTTGTTACAACCGCCGAGATAGGTGCTCAGACCTATTTCGGCGGTGTTTTTTCAACGGTTTACAACCGCCGAAATAGGTCACTAAAAACCACTGAAATAGATCATTTTTATACTAGTGAAATATAACATAGATTTTTCTAAAAAAAACTTTAAGGCTTTAATTTTAAAATCTATAATAAATGTTTTTATAATATTCCTATAAATATGAGAGAATAAATAGGAACTAATATATGTATATATTGTATGATATTATTAAGAGTAGATACAACGCATAAATCATGTAGAAATAAGAGAACAATATATATAGGCTCTGTTCGGTATGGCTGTTTTGGCAGCATAAATGCAGCATATTTGACAGCAGGAATGCGCCGGCATAAATGCAGCATATTTGCTGGCAGGAATGTGCTGGCATAAATGCAGTTGTTTTGAAAAATGCTGTTTGGCAGTGCAGCATATATGCAGCATGTTTGGTTAAGTTAGTTATATGTAGTGCGTTACCGTTTTCGTATTACAATTATAATTTATTATATTACACTACGTAACTTTATTTTGTTAGTAAAATAAATAAAAAAAATCATAAACAAATAAAATTTTGTTTCTATTATTTAAGAAAAACTTGTAACTCCTAAATAATATATTTTTATCATCTAAATTTTATAATTCTTACAAATATAAAAAAAGAAAAAGCGTTTCAAATTTTCTGATAATGTTATGTGAATTTATTTAGTGAAATTATAACTTTTAATAATATATAATATTTTTGTAACTTTTGTATGTTAATAAATTTATATGCATTCATATTTCTATATACCATTTTAATATTTTATTTATTTATCAACAAGTGTGTATATTTATTTGTTTTTAATTTTATTAATCTATGTGGTATTACAATATAATTATAGATTTGATTTATTATAAATGTGATTTTTTGTAAATTTGGTTAAAGATGTAGTACTATTTTTTATAAATTATTTAAAACATTATGTAATTTGTAATAAATAAAGTAACTTGTAAAAAATTCTTTTTTCTAAATCAATAGTCACAGTAATTGCATTATGAAGTGAGTAAAGAAACGGAAGTGAAAGCACAAAAACGAAAAAGTAGCATTTGTTGCGGGCATTTATGCTGATATTTATGCTGACATTTATGCTGTTTTAGGCGAACAGCAAAAACAAATAAAGGAGTGTAAACAGCATATGCTGTATATTTATGCTGTCAAAAAATGTGTATTTATGCTAAGGGCGAACGCGCCCATAGTGTTAATATCCAAAATTTGAATTTTACAATAGTCCACTTTAATAAGCTTGTTTTTTTATTAAAGAAGGGATTGTGAAAGATGGATGCTGCAAAATTGAAGTCTGACTCTGACCATAAAGAAATTGTGATAGCACTTCAGTCAATGACCCATTACTATTCACTTTGGTATTTTGTCATTGGAATTGGGATGTTTCCTGGACGCTTGCCAAGCTTGACCCTAATGCCCCATTTCTTTAATGTACTTGCGGCCTCTACAACTCTTACGCTTGGCTTGTTCTTTCCAATCGCGCACTGGACTGTGGACTCCCCCTTCATCTTCCAAACCCTATAAATACAATCGCGACCTTGAGATCATCATCACTCAGCAGATCATACTCTCTCTCACACACACAGAGATAGAGAGGAATCAGCGATTAATTAAGGATATATAAATCCCATCTTCGCCTCCTCTCTATTTCCATTTGTTGGATTCTCACATCATATTATTAATTGAGCAATGGATACCCGTCGCCGTCAACAATCCAAACCCTCCTCGATGACGCCGGAACACACTTTTCCATCTTCATTAAAAGGTTTTAACAACAATGGGGACGTCCACTACAACAACGACTACAGCAAGGTATCCAAAGGAGCCGCTACTATGGACGACCTGAAAGCTTTTGACGATGAGCTCCTGCCATTCCCACGCCCAAACAACTTGACTAACAGCATCTTCTTCGCCCTCTTCTTCTCTTCCGTGTACTTCCTTCTTCAGAGTTGGAGGGAGAAGATCAGGAGCTCCACTCCTCTTCACGTAGTCACCCTCTCTGAGATTACCGCCATTTTTGCCTTCATAGCATCCTTCATCTACCTTGTAGGCTTCTTCGGCATCGGGTATGCGGTCCAGTCCTTCCCCGGTAACTCGTCTGCTGATGACTACGAAGAAAACAAAACCTCTTCTGCTCAAAGTGAAAACCCCACCGACCAGCTCCTCAAGGAAGAGAAGCGTGCAGGCCCATGCGCCGCTGCGTTGGATTGCTCACTTGCTGTCGCTCCTCCTTCAAAACCCATCATCGCTGACGTCGATCTTCAAAACGAGGATTTGACTCCCGAGGATGAGGATATTGTGAAAGCTGTCGTCGCCGGTTCCACCCCATCCTACTCGCTCGAATCAAAGCTCGGTGACTGCTTCAGGGCGGCGAAAATCAGACGTGCAGCACTGCAGAAAACCACCGGGAGGTCTCTTGCTGGACTTCCTCTCACCGGTTTCAATTACGATTCGATCCTCAACCAGTGTTGCGAGATGCCTGTGGGTTATGTTCAGATTCCTGTGGGAATTGCAGGCCCATTATCGCTTAATGGTTCAGAGTTCATGGTTCCAATGGCTACCACAGAAGGATGCCTAGTGGCGAGCACTAACAGGGGTTGCAAGGCAATTCTCCTCTCCGGTGGAGCTACCGCTATTTTGATGAAAGATGGTATGACTAGAGCCCCTGTTGTCAGGTTTGGGTCTGCCAAGAGAGCAGCCGAGCTCAGATTCTTCTTGGAGAACCCTGAGAATTTCGAGACCTTGGCTGCTGTTTTCAACAAGTCTAGCCGATTTGCAAGGCTTCAAAAGATCAAGTGCACCATTGCTGGGAAGAATCTCTACATGAGATTCACTTGCAGCACAGGCGATGCCATGGGGATGAATATGGTCTCAAAGGGTGTCCAAAATGTTATCGACTTCCTTCAAACTGATTTTGCCGACATGGATGTTATTGGTATATCTGGTAAGTTTGATGCGGTGACTATGTAGAATTATATTCCTATTATATATCATGTCATCTTCTGATTATGTTGGTTTTTATCATCCTCTGTTCAACGAGTCAACTAACAATTCAATGTTGGATTGGTTATCTGCAGGCAACTATTGTTCAGACAAGAAACCAGCAGCCGTGAATTGGATTGAAGGAAGAGGCAAATCTGTGTTTGTGAGGCCTTAATTAAGGAAGATGTAGTGAAAAAAGTTCTCAAGACCACTGTAGCCTCCCTTGTTGAGCTCAACATGCTCAAGAACTTAGTTGGTTCTGCCATGGCTGGTGCACTTGGCGGCTTTAATGCCCACGCAGCCAACATTGTGTCTGCTGTATACATAGCTACCGGACAGGATCCAGCTCAAAACGTCGAGAGCTCTCACTGTATCACCATGATGGAAGCTGTTAATGATGGCAAAGACCTCCACGTCTCCGTTACTATGCCTTCGATTGAGGTATATATACACAATTAATTCATTTTGTTCCTACTCCTAGGCAATTAAATACCAGTATGCTTGCAACATATGTAACATTTGGTCGAGGTTTTACTAAACTGATGGTTACTATATCTTTTTTCAGGTTGGAACTGTTGGTGGTGGAACACAACTTCCATCTCAGTCCGCAGCCCTCAATCTTCTCGGTGTTAAAGGGGCGAACAGGGAAACACCTGGAGGTAATGCGAGGCTTCTTGCGACCATTGTTGCCGGGTCTGTCCTGGCCGGTGAACTTTCTCTCTTGTCAGCTATTTCTGCTGGTCAGCTAGTCAATAGCCACATGAAATACAATCGATCAACCAAAGATGTCTCTAAAACTTCCACTTGAGAAAGGACTGAGGGCAAAGAGAGCACAGTAACAGGACAAAAGCTCTAGCTTGGCAAGAAGAAGAGCTATTTCTGCTGGTTGTAGAAGAAGATCACATATAAAAAGAGGGAAATAGGAAGCGGAATCAAACGGGATATCTATGGGTTCTTATCATGTGTAGAAGGAGGAATAAGATTTATTTCATTTTTTACTTTGTGTTTAAGGTTAGATATCGGACCTTTTATTATGTAAAATCTATATGAACGACAGGTCCCAATGGCCTCTAAGGTTTGTACATGTTGTTACTTATTAGCTATAACTTGGAGTGATCGAACAACGATTAAATCCAAGTTGCCAATGTCTTATAATCTTTGTTGTTGTGACTATTCTACTTTTCTTAATAAAAAGGCTCTCATGACAAAATAGACCTCAAAACTAAACACACAACATATTATAGGAGCTTAGGCTCTGTTCAGCATGGTATTTTGATCCGGCTGTTTTGCAGCTGTTTTATATGTGACAGTATATTATTGCACTAGAACATAGGACCCACATGGGACCCACACAGGACCCACACATTTATATCACAAATATGCTATCAAATATGTCAAAGGCGAACAGAGCCTTAAAAGGGAGTACAAGGAGCCACCCAAAAGGCCAAAACCTACTTCCTTCATTTTTATTTTCGAGTCCAGTTTTAGAAGTTTGCACCTATTAGGAAAAAGATGAATGCATTTACCCTTATTTTTTTACCTCTTTATCCAACTAACGGTTACTTTAATATTAAAAACTAGGATAAATATGGAACGTAGTGTATCAAAAAACTAAAACAACTTATATTTCAAACAAAATTTGAAATTTCTCTAGAGCAAGAATATGATTTAGTTGTCACTGACCAAGATTAGTACGCTCAACCTTAATCTTAAAGATGATATTTGGAGCGTCTCACCTTTGATTTATCCTTGCCAGCTAGCAACATATGATTCATAATGATACACCATGGAGACTAGACCGACCCACTACTTGTAATCGTTGGATCTTCTACCCTAACAAAGTTGGAGACCTTGTGAGAAGGTTGAAATAATTGATAGAGATCCCAAACTAATTGTACATAACCAAACAAAAACATAAATAAAAAGTAAAGACGCCCGTGTTATAAATAACCCTAATGTGGATGTACATCCACACATCCTTTGGTTTACCTTAGACTTTTCATCTGTGTAACTCTCTTAACCTCCCCAAACTCTTTGTTAGAAAAGCTTTGATATTTTGCTTTCCTACCGCTCAAAGATTTGATATCGGCTGGTATTTTGTAATATATAAGGACGTACAATGGAATGAAAAAGAGTATACCTATTGCAATCTACCTTGTCTACTATCCTCTTTCTTATTTTCTCAATATTATAACAAGTTATCAGCATGATAAACTCTACTAAGAGATTTTTCGCTCTACCATACACTATCGATAAAGATATTTAGTCATTTTCCTCACTGCCATATTGTAGATGATGGTTATTGTTTATCTTTAATCCTATTTGAAATCCCCGTGTTTTGTCAAGAATCTGTGTTGCTAAGAGTTTATTATATGTGAAGCCGTATTTGATGTGTACTATACCGAATGCAAAATGTGTAAGTAAGTTTAATCAATTTTACTAGCATAGTCATATTAACAAGCATGTAAGTCATATGCAACTCCAAATAATTTTTATATATTTGTATATATGTTATTATGAGCTTTTAAGTTAAAGAAGAAATCCTTATCTTTCTTTATATTTGTTATGCTACATGTATAAATTGCACTTTTTATTATATTATGATAGAAAGTGACAATCTTTGATTGGTGAAACTAAAGGAAAAGATGTGTTACAAAAAAGGAGGAAATTTTGATACTTGTTTATGAAGTTTCACCTTTTGTAAGATAGAAAATGGTAAAAGGATTATTTTTATGAGATTGGGGTTGAGTTTTTCTTTGTTGAATAAAAGAAACTTCGGGAAAAAGTAAAAGAAAATTGCGTTAAAGGAAATAGAGATCTTCGATGACAATATATTGTTGTAGTTTTAGTTTAATCACTAAAGAACTATATGTTTGTATATAATGATTTTTGCATAATCACACTCTTGAAGTTAAATATGACGTTATATATTTTTGTTTTGAGAAGTGAACCATCTAATATAGTATTATTCCTTCTTTCCATCCAATTTATTTTATTTTATGATTGAAAAATAGTATTGACATAAGGATGGGTTTGAATTACCGTTTACGAGGCAATCCTTTTTGAGATAGTAAAAAAAGAGATATTACCTCGTGTAAAATGTTGCACTAGAAGTTAAGAATTCTCTTATGTAATCACTGAAAAGTAGATTGTAAAATATTACCGTGCAATATGGTGCACTTGAGGTTAATAAATGTGTTATCTCGTGCAACATGATTACATTTGAGGTAAGGTCGTAATACTTCCTCATAAAAAATGAATGCACTTGAGGTTCAGGACTATAAAGATCCATATACGTCCTCGTGCAAGATGAGTGCACTAGATGATGAAAAATAAAAAGGATCATGTTATTCAGTCGTACAAGATAACTGCACTGAAGGTTGAGCATGATAAATTATTGTCTTCCCCTCATGCAAAACTATGCATTTGACTTGGATTGGTTTAAAAATGGTCATCACTTGGTATAAGATGGACCAAATTGTAAAAGCTCTTATAGAGCTAGATATATTTTGAAGAGTTAAAAGTAACTTTATACAAAGTAACTTTGTTATATGTTACACGCTCTTCAAAGTAACCATTAGTGAGTTACATGTGTGATTATTCATGGGAAAATTAATTCCTATTGAAATTCCAACCCAAGCTCTGAAATGCTAATGTGTATCATGCATGATTATGAAAGAAGTCGAGCTTGAGCTGCTTTTGGCAAGATATTTTTGTAAGGTCATTGATGATGGAAACTAAAAAATTGAATTAGCTTATGAAAATGACCATTTTATCTTGTAAAGGTCGATTGTAAAAGATGTTATAATCTATGATAGATTATTATCTATTCATTCATGGTTGGACCGTGTATGAAGAGAAAAACAATGTATATGGTTACCATCATGGTAGACCAGCACATATCCATGAAGGATATTGTTGAGATGGAGTTATTATTGATGAAAAGTGTTAAGGTGTCATCCTTATTGCATGTTTATAAAGTGAGAAAGATGCAATAAAGTACTAAAGATGCAATAAAGTACATGAACTTTGACATGTTTAATAACCATGCTATGGGTATTGGTTATTCATGGATACTCTAAAGGAATGAAATATGATACATTGGACCATCTTCGCAATCTATAATAGGTTCGCGAGTGTATTGTAAGTCATTGAATGATAAAAAGTCATACATAATTGATAGTGCTACAACGTACAACTTGAGAAAATTTTGTATACAACTCTATAGTATATAAGAGACAATGACGAATGAGAGCTTGCTCTTGTGAGCCATGAATATTAAAAGCTCTTCATATGTTCCTTGAGGGAACAACAATAAATATTGTTGAAACACTTATTTAATGATAAAGTATGCTCATACTGGCGGGAAAACAAACACAAAGTGTGCCAAGTTATATAAGTTGATATAACGTAGAATTCAATCCCAAAAAAAGGGGCCACTAACGTGCACTTAGTGCACAATAAAATATTCATTATATGAAATGGAAAATGGGTCACCCGTGAGAAAAAAGTGATATACAATCACTAGTTTTCTGCACTATTAAGAATTCGTAGGCTCTTACTCGGGTAACAATAGTTCATATAAGATATAGCGAGATCATTCAAAAGGAAGTGGATTAGAATTTTTATACCCCTTGAAATATCATGGATTGATTTTGGGCGGAAAAATTACCATTTGGACCTTTGAGATATTATATAATATTTGATACATCAAATAATGGTCACATGAAGTATTGTATTTCATTGGGCTATTAAAAAATCTAGCTATCATGAAATTATCCATGTGATGTTGATAATAGATGGATAATATGAAAGTCTAAAGAATAGTGGTATTGAGTAACTTATACTCCCACTAAGAACGGCCTTATTAAGTCATTAATTTTGCAGAGAAAAAAAGTTAGACAATTGGGTTTACGTCTATACCTCCCCCATTTAAAATACCAAAAGGGTTACAAAAAGGAAAGTTGAGAATAATGAAATTCGTTAGTTCTTAAGCATTCTCAAATTTAGGGGGAGAAGGATATAAGTTTGATATTTGGCACAAAGTCTTATGAGTATAATCAATTGTCTTGTTGAAAGATTACAAAAACAGTCCCAAGTTGGATGTTGCTATAACCATATTTCTAGGAAGTATGAGTCTTAATGTTGCTTATGAATTTATAAGATATCGAATTAGAGAATGACTTATCTCTAACTTGTATGTCCTTAACCAAATGTTAATGGACTATATATGAAATACCCCGACCTTAAATATGGCGATTAAATTATCCTAATAGGTATTTAAGAGCCTAATAATGGTTAAGAAATATTTGTAAGGGAAAAATAAATCCAAAAGAAATAAAGAAACGCTTTAAAAGCGAAAAACGCTAAATAAGCGTTAAATAACCACAGGAGGTATGAGACCTCGGTTGGCGTATTATAAGGATTATAAAGGCTTACTTAAGTCTAATAAATATGAGGGAACAAATCCCGAAGAAAACGGATCCTTAAAATGGATTAAAATCACTAACGAACCTTAAAGCACGTTTTTCTAGGTAACCGGGAAAACGCGTCTTTAAGCGGGTCAAATAGACTCGTAACAATTTTGGTCAACTAAATAGTCATTAATAAATATTAGTGAAGCTTTAGGACCAATAAAATCAATAAAACGAGAAATTAGTAAAAACTGTCAAAAACGGGAAGATGTGGGGTAGAAGCATAAATAACCAAAACTTATGTGTCCACTTTGAAAAATAAAAAGTGAAGTTGTGTGTGTGCATTAGTGCCAGCCGATGGCCCCCCTCTCTCACACACTCTACCTATTCTCTTTTTACTCACAAAGACAAAAACATTAAAAAGCAAAAAGTAACATATCTACTTTACTACCTCACTCTCTCTCCTCCATTTCATTCTCTCTCACTCACGTCTGTACACTCACCCCCACTCTTTGATTTTCCTTCATCTTCCCCAGCCAACAATGGAAGCTTGAGCAAACCCACAAAACTCCATCTTCTCTCCTCTTGTAACCCACTCAAATCTCTTCCAAAAATTACAAAAATTACACCATTGTAATCCTCTCACCAAGAGCTACGTTTCTATCTTTCCAAAATTTGAAAACACACATTTTCGTTTTTATGGGTATACCCCATTTGGAGCTTCAAGACCACCATTAGAACCACCTTGTCCTCCTTGTTCTTTTGAGGTAAAAAAATCTCTTCGAAACTCCATTGTTTTTCTAGCCTTAAAGGCAAAACGAATTTGAACTAAACCCTTGTTTGGTTCCTCTTGTACCCAGTCGTTTTGGCTTCTTTGAAGGGGTGGAAACCTTGTTCTTAAACTCCTCTAAGTTTCATCTACACCCTTGGAAGGTAAAGGAAATTCTAAACCCTAGAACTTACGTTAAAGCTTAAGTAATGTTTAGGGATTGGTTTTAGTATTGAAATGGTGTGTATGTATGGGTTATGATATTAGATTTGTGAAGTACTATAACCGGTGGAGAAAGAGAGGAAGGAAGAAAAAGAAGAAAGAAAAACTAGAAGAAAAACAAGGTAAGGGTGCTCACTTGTGTAGCTTGGTATATGTATGTGTGTAACAGGTTTTTAGAAGTTGAAATTAGTAATGAAAATGGTATTGTATAGTAGTTAATTGTAGAGAATATAAATGTTTTTAAACCCTTAAAAGACATATTAAAAAAAAAATTGTTACAAACTAGATGGTGAGGTAATGTAGAGTGCAGGAATTTTAGTATGTTTAGTGTATGGAAATTATGTATGAAAGCTTGTATATGGATGTATATGTTGAACTGGTGGTGTATATAGGAATGAGTAATAAGTATGGTTTAGTATGATGAGGAAAGTAACGTAACAGTTTTGAAGGCTTTAAAAGATGTAAAGCTTGGTAAACGTTGAGAAGTAAATGGGTATGTGCAGGAAATCTATTGTATTGTATAGGTTGAATTAATATGGAAGATTGGAATGAGGGTGTGGGCTGAAAATGTATGTGGACAATGTTAAAATTATAGGGGAACCTCTGCCCAAATTTGTATGGAAATAGGAGGACTTAGTTGTGTAAGAGAAGAAAACTACCTAGGAGATTACCTGGTGTATTTGGAGAGTTAAGTGAGTAGTTTAGTACTTTGTAACAAATGTAGAAGAGGATTTAAGTAAAGGGAGGAACTAGGATTGAGGCAATGCATTGAGGATGTTAGGAGCATTAGTAGAGGGAGTATTGAATGGTAATGAGGAAAGGAAAAATCTGTAACAATTGAAGAAGAAAGAAAGTTGTAACAGAGGAGAAAATGTAATAGTGGAGTGTGTTTGTAACAGATTTGGATAGAGGCGGAATAGGCTAGTTCAAAGTCCATCATCAATGATAAAATATGCTAGATTATATGTAGGAATAATGGGGAAGAGATTGGCAAAAGATTGAAGTTGAACAAAGCTTAAAAACTGTAATTTGCAACAGCTGGATTTGTCCTGGTTTCAAACCAGTATGCAAACCAGGACAATCTCTTAAACTTGGCAGAATGCCTTCTTGCTGGAATGGTCCTGGTTTCAAACCAGTACGCAAGCCAGGACCACCCCAAAAATACACCCGTAAGTTACTAAAACAAATTGTCCTTGCAAAGTAGCACACAAACCCGGACGATGTCAAAAACTTACCCGTAGCATTTCAGAATATATGGTCTGGGTTGTAAACCAGGGTGTAAACCCGGACCAAGCATTATTTTTCACCCGATAGTTTTTCCAGTGAGTTGGTCCGGGTTTAAACCAGGACACAAACCAGGACCCCCCTAAATTTTGTCCAGAAAGTGCTTTCTTGCATTCTAATGATGGGGAATTGAATGGTAATGATAGTATAAGGTAATTAAGACTGATTAATGATGTTTAAAGGTCATTAAGGCTATAAACAAGCTTAGAAATAATTTTAAGTAAGTAACATAAGTAAAGGTATGTGAACAATGAAGCATTAGTAAGTATAAACTAGGAAACTTTAGGAAAGTAATCAGTAAGGTTAATGATGGATAATTAACCATCCAACTGTATGTATGTGATAGGATTCCAATAGTTGAACACCGAACGGAGTCGGTGAGTCCAAAGTCAACGGTGAAGGTATGATTTCTTCATGCCCTGTATCCTAATCTGGTTACCCCGATTTGTGTGCTTATTTGATCACCTAAATAAGATAAATGCATGAATCGGACTATATTGCACTTACCTGTGCTTGACTTATGTCGTGCTTGATATTTATTGTCTTGAGCACTAGTTTGTATAATTCATGAAATATATCTACCTCCTACGTGCTACACTCTTTCAAAAAATGAAAAAAAATCAACTTCTGTAAATGTTTGAATTCAGTAAAAGTACCCTCCTGGTACTCTTCAAACGGAAGAACATAGTCTCGATGAGGATTGGTGTTGCTAGGCATGAAGTCTCACGATTATCATGTGTCAATGTTACATCTTCTTCCATAGCGATCCGAGGGATTTTACCTGATAATGTTAGAAATGCTTTAACCAGATTATGTTTTTCTTCAATGCCTTCTGCTGCAAGGCAATTGCCATGAACTCCCTCAGTGATCTACAACATGAAATTGTAGTCACATTATGTCAACTTGAGATGTAATTTCCACCATTCTTTTTTGACATAATGGTGCACTTAATTGTCCACATCGTTCGAGAGATCCAATTTTGTGGTCCGGTCTACTTATGATATATGTACCCTTTTGAATGATACATGGGTATCCTAAAGAGTAGAATGAATAACAGATATCAACTGGAAGGGAGCATACTAGAAGCGACGGTGACTAAGGAAGTCACAGAATTTGTGACTGATTATTTGAAAGAAGCAGAGGCGATTGGTATTCCAAACCGTGACACTTCAATAGGTATAAGGGTAAAGGTGTCATCGGCAGAAAGATGGTGAAGGTGCCATATGATTCTATTCACCAAGCATATCTTTTTGTATTACAACGTTCAGGTTGTTGAACCTTTCTTCGACACCCATATGGCTGAGTTAAGGCAACAAAATCCCATAAAAGGTCATCTTTGGCTAACAATTGAACAAAACTGAGTGTTTGTATCATGCTTTAAGATCATGTGTTTGAACTAGCTTCATCAAATCCAGAATATGTCATTGAAGAGATTAGATGTTTAGCCGTTGGACCTGAAACCAATGTTATTTCGTTTGAAGGGTATGACATAAATGAATATACATACTACACTTATGCCAAGATGCTAAGTCAATAAATCATAACAGTGGGGTAAAAATAGAACCTGCAGTCACTGAATACCAAATCGGTAACCAATCTCGACCATTTGCAGTTCTAGTTAGTATTATGGTGTGTATCGAGGACATTTAGGAACTAGACTACCACGTCAATTCTTTTCTAGTGTTTCATTGTAAATGGGTAGACAACCGACGTGGATACCAAAATGACGGAGGACTCACTTTGGTTGATCTTTCACGTGTCGGCTATACGAATGATCAATTTGTCCCAGGAAAGAATTGTGAGCAAGTGTGGTATGTTCAGGACCAGAAAGATTGTAGGTGGTCTGTTGTTCTTCCTAGGAAGACCCGTTTTGGTTGAAAATGAAAACAATGACGAAGACAACCACGAGGTGATAGAAGAAACAAATTTGTTTCCTACAGGATTACGGGATTCAAATGATGATTTGAAAATGAATTGCTTTACACAAGGTTAGACCATGATGAGGGTGTCTGGGTTAAAATGGAAAATAATCTAAGTTTTGGTGTCAGGTAATACTGAAAATCGAGTATGTATGTTCTAAGTTGGATAGAGTATCTTTTTTTTAATGTTATCTTAACTATTTTTGTTGGTATGTTTAATTAATGTTTATATCTATATGTCTTGATTTAATGTTTTATTTTTTCTCAGTGGCTGATCACCCGATGGATGACCCGATGGACGATCCAGTTGGACAGTTCATCACAACTGGAGAAGTTGAACCACCACAATAGACGAGACAGCTAAGCGGGACACACGTGGTGGTAAGAAGGCTTCGAGGAAGTCCGCACCAAAAAAGATGAGGCTGTTCCATCACAGCAAGCTGAAGAGCCAACAACTTTTCATCATCTTAAACAAAACCCAAAAGGCGGGGCGCCACACGAGTGCTGAAGGCAAACAAAGCCCCCTCCCCCACGAAGCCAATGCACTTCAATGAGTACCAGCAGCCGAACGGAGAATGGAAGAAGGATTTTATTGCTTACTCGGGGCATCTGGTTAAGACATACTGCAATATCAGCACGATTGAAGGAGGGTGCCTAAGGCGTTGAAGGACACCATGTTTGAGCGCCTTCAGGTAAATGATCACACATCTTTAATAGTATGTTTTTTATATAAATGCAAGAGTTGCTTATAATGTGTCACTAATCTTGTGTTCGTGTATGTAAGGCTAAATTTTGCGTAGATCCCTCTCATAAGGAACGTGTGCTACAAGCAATGGCTCGACAGTTTCGGGACCATAGGCATCTGCTTGGCAACAAGTATATCTATGGTGCGAGCGATGTAGAGGATCCGGATGATCCAGAAGCAACAAGTGATGTAAGGCCACCATGGAAGCAGTACGATGGTATCATCAAAGAGCAGTGGACGTAGTTCGTTGAGGCTCATCATATCGAGCAGTTTCAGGTGGATTTTTGTCTTGTCCCCTCATTCTTATGATATCAATTATTATAATTCACCTCACATAATATATATGTAATTTAAATTTTTTTGTAGGCTCTTCGTGCTAAACAACAAGAAAACGTGAAAAAAATTGTACCCTTGACACTTAGGCGGCAAGGGTATAGCCGAGCGTACCATAGAGTGGGAGAAACAATGTTTAATACCATCAGATGTACCTCTGAGTGCCAATGACAAGAGGATGAAAGTCTAGAAACTCAGTCGCATTCCCTAATAGTCCAATCCTAAAAATCCTCAGCACGATGATGCCACGGTAGCCGTTATTAGTCAAATGGTGAGTTAAAATTTAAAAAGAGTATAATGATTGTTAATTCAAAGTTGAAAATTTGGTTTGTATGGCTTGCTACTAATTTGTAATGACATTTGTATAATTCATAACAGGATGAGTTGAGCTCTCAAGTGTCCCAGGGTACTTGGACTCCAGTCAGGCACCATGATCCTCTTTCTCGCGCTCTCGGAAAGACGGATCATCCAGGCCGTGCTATCGGTTTTGGGGGCCAAGTTGGAATCTGTCAAGCTTTTGGAAATCTTGGGTCCAGGCAAGGCGTCCAAGGTAACTTGATGACATATGAAGAGCATTTGGCAAAAACAGCTGATATGAAGGAGCATGGATGGCTGAGGCTATGACTAGAATGCGAGCCGAGATGTTAGCAGTGAAGAAGTTTCTAGGCCACCAGTTCCCTCACCCGTTCAGACAAAGACTACACCTGTGCAGAAGAGTAGCGTCCAATCGGTTGATCCATTTCTGTTTGCATCTCTTAAGGTTAGACTAACTTGTTATTTATAATGTATGAAATTTAATCTTTCACTTGGTGTTAGCAATTTAGAAAAGTGTCTAAACATGCATTTTCCCTATAATTTTTAGAACCCTACTGACTGCACATTGCTCTTAAATATTGGTGATGAGAATGTTACGGTGGCGTGGGCAAGTTGTTTCCCTCTACTCATACCGATACTGAAACACCCTGGAAAATCCTAGTTACAAAATATACCTTCTTTGTTATTTTATGTGTGAAAATTGTAGACATGTATACTAACAGCTATAGTTACCGACTGTAATTTTTACAGTAACATGTTAAATTTATATTACCGACTGTAATGTAAAATGTGTCATTGTTACAGTGGCATGTTAAATTTATATTACCGACGGTAATATTAAAATATGTCATTATTACAGTGACATGTTAAAATGCGTCGTTGTTACAATGGCGAGCTAAGTTTATAATACCGGTTGTAAATA
This sequence comes from Limonium bicolor, assembly GCA_023374045.1. NCBI lineage: Eukaryota > Viridiplantae > Streptophyta > Magnoliopsida > Caryophyllales > Plumbaginaceae > Limonium > Limonium bicolor. The sequence continues at coordinate 107,047,417 of CM041778.1, forward strand.
TATTTAACTAGCTAGTTTATTCCCTTGTTATTACTACCTATTTTATACCTTAGTGTATAAAGCCAAACTAGACCTTTTTCATCCTAAAGTAATCCTCATTTCCTAACAAAAGCTAGACCAAACATGGCCTAGCTATTGCCGCCATTAATTAAAACGTTTCAGCAACCGTTTGCAAATATGTATATAACTAAGTTACTTGTCTTATCTAATCATTGCTACTTTTATACTTCATTTTATAAATATAAGTAGCTAACTCCCTTTGTAGCCACTTATTCATATGCTGGATAGTAGTAAATTTAATGGTTGTCATTGATATATTCCAGCTCATTACCGATTCCATATGTTACAATTAGCAATTTTGTTTTATAAACCTTACTCATCTTTTATCAATACTTATTTACCAGCACGTTACCCCCTTCCTTGCTGTATATACATATTTATATGGTAATAAGGTAATAAAACAACTTAGCTCATGGTAAAGGTATTGATATTACCGTTTTTTTTACACTGTCACAATTAACAACATTTTTGTAATCATTCCCAGACAATATATCAATACCTTTCAGCTATAAACGGTCTGCCTTGCTGAGTCAAGGGGTCATGTGGCTTCAATTAGTACAGCCAGCCAAGTTAGCCAATGAAAATTAAACACCAACAAGAAGTAGGTGTTATTACTGTAACATGCCTTGGCTGAAAGGATAAATTTACCTCATTCTCTTGATGTTATTATCGGTAGAATACTTCTCCATCCTAGAATTCTCTTCTCCTTCCTCTCTTTAATCATGTAGAAAATCAGGTAGTACAAGGGGAAATAATATTTACGTAAGATAGAGTTAGAGGAAGGAAAGGCGGCAAAAGAGTGTACATACCAAGCATGCTAGTGGGATACTTGTTGCTGTCTGCGTAAGAAGAAGGAGAGGAAACAAGGTATTGGTGTTGGAAAATTCAGGAGAAGGAAGGACGTTCATTTATCTGTAGAAATCAAGAGAAACCAGCCAGAGGTGAGCTAGAAGAAAATGACAGCAAGCTAGTACAACCGAGAGCTGTTGCTATTTGTTCTACCTTGCTGAGTGGAGAGTCATCTCCTCATTTCTTTAAGTTGATGTCGGTCAAATTATTCTCCCCACATCCGAACCTGCCCTTAGTATTTTCCCTCACGTAAGACCCAAGTTGTAAATGAATTAAAGCTAGAAGGAAATCAGCAATAAGAAGAAGAGGAAAATTACCGAGAGAGGAGGTTGCTGAAATTTCTGCTGCTGCTGTGTTGCTGTTGGCGCCAGCTTTAGGAGATCCAAGAACTGGGTGAATCAGGGAGAAGGAAGGAGGATCATTTAGTTGTATAAAACTCAAAGAATTAGCAAGAAATGACAAGAAAGAACAAGGTAACTACCTTGAACAACAAGCTTTTAAAATCTGATTTTTCTTCATGCTGCTGTTTGCCGGTCGCTTCTTCTCCCTTTTGAGCTCTTTCTTTTCCTGTCAACTAACACTCACGTAAGTCACCTAGTAGTACCAGTAAGCTGGTGAGTTGCTCATTTCACTCGATGCATGATTGTTTTGTACATAAACGTCCATCCCATTCGCATCTCTGTTGTACCTTTCGTTTTTCAGAAGCGGTTCAGAGAAATGGAAATCTCTATGTTGCATACAACATTATTCTTGAGATGATTGATAAAGGTTTGACACCAGATAATGGAGTTTATTCGAAGGTGTTGAGAACTCTATATTTGCGGAGGAAAGACTTTGCTAAAATTTTGAAGTCCCGTTTCAGTAGCTTAGTGCACCGGTTATCAAGTGACAGGGAAGGATAAGTAGCAATGGCTGTATTTTGTATAGCAACTCAGAGTTCGATGTTTTTTTTGTTTCCACTTTGATCTTATCAGGATAACCTTTTAATCTATAGGGCTGTATGTTCTCTGGCAGTTCCCATGTATCTGCTGTGTGTGGACTTAGTTTATTCTCCTGAACTTAGTTGATGCTAAACAAATAACTTTGGGGAAAGGAATCAAAGGAGGTCTCGAGTTAAAAAAAAAATGAGGATTTCTGGCTTTATCTGTGATGTTTATTCAAAGTAAAGAACAACCCCTGTAGGGGCGTGGTACTTTCTGAATGATATGTTATAAATATATTTTACTGCTGGAACTTGGTAGGTACTTCTCTCTTTTTATGGTTTATACAATCACACCTACGATTATTCATGATTCCCTTATTTAAAAAAAAATGTAATGTTTCAGATCTTCTATTTGTACTACTATGAATACTCACTAAACAAAAAGCAAAAGAATGAAACTTGTTTTAGTGATGGATAAAGAATATATATAGTTGACGTGAATTAGTATAAGCGTAATATGAGGCACTAGTTTCAGGTACCGATCAAAGACCAAGTTTAAATGTATATATAAATATATTGCCTACATGAAGAATATATCAATTGACGTAAATTAGTATATGTATTTGAACTTGAATTGTTTCTGTCCAGCACGTTAGTTGCTGTTTAACTAGGGGGTAGTAGCATGTATTACTTGTACATGAGGGTAGGGAAAGCTAATTAAATCCCTAGGCAAGTTATTAAGGAACCGGTTGTTAAACCGTGACTGTCAATGTGATCGTTTTGTGCAGTCAAGTGCGGTAATATTTTTGTGGGTTGAAATCTTTGTGTATTTGAGATCAATGAGGTTTATGCATCTTATAATGAGCTAGGAGAATAATAATATTGATTATATCTAATTTAATTACCAAGATATGCTCAGTTGTACAAAACTGTACAAAATGTAAAAGTTATTGTTGTTGTGTTGTAACCGAAATAAATGGTGATGGTGAGAATTGTTTCTTCTGAAGTTGGTGAATCAATGAGGTTCGTATAGTCTAAATAAGGTTATGTGACCACTTAGCTAAGGTAAGCTAAGTTAGACGACATGGTTACACAAATTGTAAAATGTAAAGTTGTTAAAGTATAAGATTGTTGTTAAATAACAATGGATAGTTTTGTTGCTGTTTGATCAGTAGCTTGGTGTATGTTAGCCTTGATTAAGAGGTGGTTCATTAACATATATTAGGTGAGTATAAAAGGGTAGAAAGTATGGCTAAAAACCATAGGTAAATCACCTAAGAAGTTGACTGTAAATTGTCATTGTTATTGTTATCGTTGTTGTTTTGTACCGTAAAATGTAAAGGTATTTGTATGAGTTGAATCTCTTGTGTTTTAGAGATCATTGGGTGTTATGTCAATTATATGAAGCTGTTTAACAGCTTAGTTCAAGTTAACCTCAGTAAAATTTGTTGGATGCACATAAGTGCACGAATTGTTACAATGGTTGTAAAGTGTCATTGTCACTGTTGTTGTTGTTTGTACAGTCAAGTGTGGGAATGTTTATATGAGTTGGTTTTTCTGTGTATTAGGGATTAATTAAGTTTATATTGATTATAATAAGCTGGTTGACAGCTTAGTTCAAGTGAAACTTAGTGAAATTTATTGGATACACATAAGTGCAGAAAATTGTTACAACGGTAAACTGTAAATGTTGTCTTGTGTTATTTCTGTCCAGCAATTGCTATGTCTGATTGTATTGATCTTGGTGATGCTATAACTTGTGCTATACTGATATGGAAGTGTGGGGAGGCAAGGAAGTGCCTACCCATTTGTTAAAGTGATTGTTGATTAGTTACCGTGGAAATCGACGGTAAATATGGTAATTGTTCATCATTGTTGTTATGTTGGCCGAGAAGGTTGTGTTTGTGTGTGGATTGATTTTCTTGTGTCATAAAGACCATCGTGGTTTATATTGGTTGAGTGAAGCTAGATGATTACTTGGCTTGATGAATTTGGTGCTCCTGTTGAAATGTACTTAAGTGTACAGGTGTTTACCGTGGATAATAATGTTTACTGTTGTGATGCTATTTCTGTCCAGCGGTTACTATGGTGCCTATATTGACTTTATGTGTTGATTTATCTTGTGTTTATGTATATTGAAGTGAGGGGTAAGGCAAGGTTGTGCCAAAGCCAAGTGGTAATGCGTTTATGAAATATTACTCCTACTAATGTATTGGAGTTTACTGAGACTGCCCCTACCAGTGTATTGGGGTCTTTTATTATTTGCTCCTACCAATGTATTGGAGCTAAGCCATCATGATCTACTCTATGGACTGATGATTCATAGGGGGTGTGCACACTTAAGGACATGGGGTGAGGTGAAGAAATATTATCCGAGGGGTCGAGAGTGTTAGTGCTCTATGTCGAAAGACCGATTGCCCGAGGACATGTGGAAATTGTATCATGGTGTTGAATGTTATACCCAGTGGATCTCGACATTGGCTATATTGCCTGCTGATGAATATTGATTGTTTAGATGAATGATACTTGGTGATATGTTGAATGATCATTTATGTACCTTATGTTAAGGTAAGCAACAGGTGGTGCTAATTGGTGGTTTTATGTGTAACCCTATTGTGGTTTTGCTACGCTATTATCCTGTTGTCATGGTTGTATTGCTCCACTACCTTTGTTGTTATGATTATGTATTCTTGGAGTTTTACAAGGTAAAATGTATTTCACATGTTGTGATGGGAGTTACTCAGCGTTGCTGATTTTGGCGTTACGCCCTGTGGTCTTTTCTCTGTGATTGTATGACTGACCACAGATACAGGAAAGGATGGTGTTTTCCCCTAGTCATGAAGTTGCATAAGAAAGTGGAGCTGGAGAGGAATAGATATTGAAGTTAGAGGGTGTTGTAATTATTCCCATAAAATACTTATGTATTAGGGTTGAACGGTTTTGTATAAACTAATAATGTTGTTGTTTAAAGTTATATTCTGAATATATAAAGGTTTGAAAGTAAAACTTGATTTGGAAAAGATAGTGGTAGTTAGCCTTAGCACTCACTAGTAGGTGAGTGTGGCGGTAGCACCCCCGGGATGAGTTTGAGTTTATAAGTCTTCCGCTGTATTGTTGTTCACAAAGGAAAGGAAAAAAAAATTAGGTCTGAAAATCGGGGTGTTACAAGGTGGTATCAGAGCAATAGGTTGTAGATCGGGGAAAATAGGTGATTATTGCTTGAGTGCTTGTGTGTGAATGCTTGTAACTGAATGTTTGATTAATTGTGGATTGATCACTAATGTATGCATGGAAACCAAGATCAGAGCGGCGCGTCAGAAGCGTGGTGTTAGTGAAAAAAATGGGATAGTAACTAGATATCAATGGAACTAGTATGTGGTTGCTTGATGTTATGCGTTTGACTGCTTGATGATATGTGTTTGATTTAGTTGAGGAAATGTGCTTGGTATGTTGAAAATGTTGGATCTGTGTATCCTTGGATGAGCTATTGTTTCATGGAAATCGTTATTCATTGTGAAGTTGCTTAATTGCTTGTGATTAGATAACAGGTAGCATTGGTTCACTTGTGTTTATGGTGATGTTGTTGAATCATTTATGATTAGAGAGCTTCGGGGACGAAGCTTTATTTAAGGAGGGAAGAATGAAACACCCTGGAAAATCCTAGTTACAAAATATACCTTCTTTGTTATTTTATGTGTGAAAATTGTAGACATGTATACTAACAGCTATAGTTACCGACTGTAATTTTTACAGTAACATGTTAAATTTATATTACCGACTGTAATGTAAAATGTGTCATTGTTACAGTGGCATGTTAAATTTATATTACCGACGGTATATTAAAATATGTCATTATTACAATGACATGCTAAAATGCGTCATTGTTACAATGGCGAGCTAAGTTTATAATACCGGTTGTAAATATATATAACTAGCTAGTTTATTCCCTTGTTATTACTACCTATTTTATACCTTAGTGTATAAAGCCAAACTAGACCTTTTTCATCCTAAAGTAATCCTCGTTTCCTAACAAAAGCTAGACCAAACATGGCCTAGCTATTGCTGCCATTAATTAAAACGTTTCAGCAACCGTTTGCAAATATGTATATAACTAAGTTACTTGTCTTATCTAATCATTGCTACTTTTATACTTCATTTTATAAATATAAGTAGCTAACTCCCTTTTGTTGTAGCCACTCATTCATATGCTGGATAGTAGTAAATTTAATGGTTGTCATTGATATATTCCAGCTCATTACTGATTCCATATGTTACAATTAGCAATTTTGTTTTATATGAACCTTACTCATCTTTTATCAATACTTATTTACCAGCACGTTACCCCCTTCCTTGCTGTATATACATATTTATATGGTAATAAGGTAATAAAACAACTTAGCTCATGGTAATGGTATTGATATTACCGTTTTTTTTACACTGTCACAATTAACAACATTTTTGTAATCATTCCCAGACAATATATCAATACCTTTCAGCTATAAACGGTCTGCCTTGCTGAGTCAAGGGGTCATGTGGCTTCAATTAGTACAGCCAGCCAAGTTAGCCAATGAAAATTAAACACCAACAAGAAGTAGGTGTTATTACTGTAACATGCCTTGGCTGAAAGGATAAATTTACCTCATTCTCTTGATGTTATTATCGGTAGAATACTTCTCCATCCTAGAATTCTCTTCTCCTTCCTCTCTTTAATCATGTAGAAAATCAGGTAGTACAAGGGGAAATAATATTTACGTAAGATAGAGTTAGAGGAAGGAAAGGCGGCAAGAAGAGTGTACAAACCAAGAGCATGCTAGTGGGATACTTGTTGCTGTCTGCGTAAGAAGAAGGAGGAAACAAGGTATTGGTGTTGGAAAATTCAGGAGAAGGAAGGACGTTCATTTATCTGTAGAAATCAAGAGAAACCAGCCAGAGGTGAGCTAGAAGAAAAGACAGCAAGCTAGTACACCGAGAGCTGTTGCTATTTGTTCTACCTTGCTGAGTGGAGAGTCATCTCCTCATTTCTTTAAGTTGATGTCGGTCAAATTATTCTCCCCACATCCGAACCTGCCCTTAGTATTTTCCCTCACGTAAGACCCAAGTTGTAAATGAATTAAAGCTAGAAGGAAATCAGCAATAAAGAAGAAGAGGAAAATTACCGAGAGAGGAGGTTGCTGAAATTTCTGCTGCTGCTGTGTTGCTGTTGGCGCCAGCTTTAGGAGAGGGAATTCAAGTCCAAGAACTGGGTGAATCAGGGAGAAGGAAGGAGGATCATTTAGTTGTATAAAACTCAAAGAATTAGCAAGAAATGACAAGAAAGAACAAGGTAACTACCTTGAACAACAAGCTTTTAAAATCTGATTTTTCTTCATGCTGCTGTTTGCCGGTCGCTTCTTCTCCCTTTTGAGCTCTTTCTTTTCCTGTCAACTAACACTCACGTAAGTCACCTAGTAGTACCAGTAAGCTGGTGAGTTGCTCATTTCACTCGATGCATGATTGTTTTGTACATAAACGTCCATCCCATTCGCATCTCTGTTGTACCTTTCGTTTTTCAGAAGCGGTTCAGAGAAATGGAAATCTCTATGTTGCATACAACATTATTCTTGAGATGATTGATAAAGGTTTGACACCAGATAATGGAGTTTATTCGAAGGTGTTGAGAACTCTATATTTGCGGAGGAAAGACTTTGCTAAAATTTTGAAGTCCCGTTTCAGTAGCTTAGTGCACCGGTTATCAAGTGACAGGGAAGGATAAGTAGCAATGGCTGTATTCTTGTATAGCAACTCAGAGTTCGATGTTTTTTTGTTTCCACTTTGATCTTATCAGGATAACCTTTTAATCTATAGGGCTGTATGTTCTCTGGCAGTTCCCATGTATCTGCTGTGTGTGGACTTAGTTTATTCTCCTGAACTTAGTTGATGCTAAACAAATAACTTTGGGGAAAGGAATCAAAGGAGGTCTCGAGTTAAAAAAAAATGAGGATTTCTGGCTTTATCTGTGATGTTTATTCAAAGTAAAGAACAACCCCTGTAGGGGCGTGGTACTTTCTGAATGATATGTTATAAATATATTTTACTGCTGGAACTTGGTAGGTACTTCTCTCTTTTTATGGTTTATACAATCACACCTACGATTATTCATGATTCCCTTATTTAAAAAAAAATGTAATGTTTCAGATCTTCTATTTGTACTACTATGAATACTCACTAAACAAAAAGCAAAAGAATGAAACTTGTTTTAGTGATGGATAAAGAATAGGTGAATTCTTGGGTACCCACTCTATATTGAGAGGGTATGATACCCTTCTTACATGGACCAATTACATATGACACTTACTTAATTTTATAAATAAAATGATATTTATTTTTTTTTTTTTGAAAATTAATGATGTATATAAATGATAATGAGGTACAAAATGGTTAGATACATAGGAGACCTATATATCCGACAACTATAATGGGCCCACATAGCTATGTGGAGGGTGGAATTACCAAGACCTCCAATGCACTAGACAAACAAAGCGCATCTCTGACAAAAATTACAAGGCCAAATAGACTCAAATACAAATCATAAGGAAATACAAAGAGACTCAAGCCATACAAAGAGCTCCTAGGAGCAGAGGACCCTATCGAGCCAATCAAGGTCCGTGCGGGATGTATACATCCGCGTCCATATGATAGCTTTCATGGCCGCCTTGATGTCGGAAATAATGAGAGCGGGGTCCTTGGCTTGGCTGGTCATGGCACGCTTGCATCTTTCTATCCATAGGTGGTAGACAACATTAGCTACAGCCGCTCTTCTCACCAAATCCATAGGTCGGCGTCTCTTACAATAGCGGTTGATCCAGGATGCGCAGCTTCACAGGCTTCTTCGATTTGTAGCGATCCCCAACCAGTCACAAATGGTCCACCATACCCTACAAGAGTACCTGTAAGTGAAAAAAAGATGGTCACTAGTCTCTTGAGCACGCTCACAGAGCCAGCACCTGTTAGCAAGGCAAATGCCCCATGATTGGAGCTTATCACAGGTTTTAAGACGACCCTTTAGAGTTATCCACATGATGAATTTGGCTTTGGGGACAGACCAAGAGTTCCAGCAGATATTGAACCAGGGAAAGGGCCGGGAGGGGATAGTGACATCGTTATAAAACAAGCTGACCCTGGGCCGGATAGGATAGGATTGAAAGAGAGAGTAGCCATCATTGAGCGACCCACATTGCTCGATCCACCAGTCTCTGGCATGGAGGATAGCTTTCCAGGTCCAAGGGTCATTCCCTTTAGCCGTGGTCGTCCATATGGTGAGATTAGACAGGAAGAGCTTATGTATCCATTGGATCCAGAGGCGCTCAGGGTCGTGGTCAATAGCGGAGATAGTCTTAAGCAAGAAGCACATGTTCCATTTATGGATGTCCTTAAGCCCGAGGCCACCCAGCTTTTTGGTGCTCGTAATGGTGCGCCAAGCCACAGGGGGGTGGAGCTGCTGTCTGCCTCTCCTGACCAAAGGAACGATCGAAAGCATTTGATGACCCTTTTAGTGACGATCTTCGGAATAGAGATACAAGAGGCCCAGAAGCCAACAATACCAAAGAGAGTACTTTGGATGAGCGAGAGCCGGCCCGCAAACGAAAGGAATTTACTGCCCCAAGATGTAATAGCTTTTCGGATGCTGTCAATTAGGGGGTTGAAATCGGCCGCTCTAGGCTTTCTAGCAGTAATGGGGATGCCGAGATAACGGAAAGGAAATGACCCTAGATTGAAACCCGTAAGCTGGATAAACGAATCAGCAAGCGCGGGGGTAACCCCTCCGAGGAATAGGTCGGATTTGGAGGGGTTCAGCATAAGCCCAGAGGCATCAGAGAAAAGGGCTATTTTGTTAAGCATGAGGGTAATGGAACCAAGATCACCTCTACAAATAGAAGGCATCATCAGCGAAAATAGGTGGGAGATGAAGCGATTTGCCTGATGGGTGGTAGTGGAACCCAGGGGTGCAGTGAAGTTGGTCTAGCACCGGGAGAGCATATCATGACTAGCGCGAAGAGGTAAGAGAGAGGGGGTCCCCCTGGCGAAGCCCCCCGCTCCCCCTTTGAAGGATGGTGAGGGGGCGCCATTGATGTTAATAGAGAAGGAGGTGGTGGTGACACATTGCAATAATCCAGTTCCTAAATTTCGGGGGGAAGTTTAGGAAGGAGAGAGTGTCTGGAGGAAAGTCCAGTCAACAGTGTCAAATGCCTTCTTTATATCCATCTTCATAGTGCAGCGAGGGGAGATATGAGCTCTTTGATAGTTTTTCATCAGGCAAGAGCAAAGCTGAATATGTCAGATATGAGGCGACCTTGATGAACGCCCCTTGACTAGCCTTGACTATGGAGGGAAAGAACGTCTTGATCCTCTCCGCTAGAATTTTACTAATGATTTTATAGATGGTGTTGCAGCATGAGATGGGTCTGTAATCCCCAGGGTTGAAGCATTGTCCGCTTAGGAATGAGCGTGATGATGGTGGCATTAATCTCTTTGAGAAGCCTTCCGCTGTGGAAGATCTTTTATTGCATCACAAATGTCTTCACCAATCAGGGCCCATGCGCTTTAAAGAATTTGCAGTGTACCCCATCCGGACCGGGGCTTTGTCATCACCAATGGTGAAGAGAGCTGATTTGATATCATTATTGTCCATGGTCGGTTAAGGGCCCAAGAGGAATGGTCTAGCAGCCTGTGATTGTCCAAGTTGAGATCAGAAAGGGAGCTCGGGAGGGAACCTAGAGCCCAGAGATTGTGGAATGGTCAACCAAACAATTCTCTATGTCAGAGGAGTATGAGGACTTCCCCAACATCATTAGTAATGAAGCTATAGAATTTTTATTTCTTCTCGCTTTAATGGCTCTATGATAAAAGGAAGTGTTAGAATCCGCAAGCTTAGCCAGCGGGTTTTCGAAAGCTGGCGAAGGAACGAAGCTCATGGGAGTCCCTTGTAAGGAGCTTATGTCTCAAAGCTTTTCATGATAAATCAAGGACGGTTCCAAGGGTCTAGGTCCAATCTATTTTGAACATCAGAGAGCTCATTCCTTATGCTTGGCCTTGTCTCCTAATGAGCCAAACTCCTTTGTATGGAGCTTCCTGAGACCGGATCTAAGGTGACGGAGCCTCTGGACAATATTGTGCATGCGACTCCCTCTAAGTGGGAGGTCCCACGCTTCACGAACTAGGGGGAGGAAGGAGGGGTCCGTGATCCAAACATTAAGGAATTTAAAGTTCCTCCCTACGGGGGACAGGAGCGGGGAGGGAAACTATCATAGGGCTGTGATCCGAGACTAGAGGAGGAAGGAAGGTTGCAAAACTTGTGGGGAAATTCAAGATCCACTCCTCATTAACTAGCACTCGGTCAATTTTCCCTAGATTGCGCCGGTGGTCGAATTGATTATTCCACCAGGTGAAAAATCTACCATAGAAGCGAAGGTCCTGCAACTCAGCCCTGGAGACACAATCAGCAAAGTCACGGTAGTCTCTCGGATGAGGATTGCGATTACTGATATGATCTTGGGCGTAGAGGATATTGTTGAAGTCCCCAGCAACAACCCACGGGCCCGTAATGGTTTGGGCGAGGTTGATGATGTCCTCCCATAAGAGGGCCCTGAGCCTAGGGTTGTTCCTCCCGTAGACAATTGAGATTGTAAAATCAAGAGTGCCAAGAATAAAAGCCTTGCACGAAAGAATTTGGTCGGAGAAATGAAATGGAGCGATAGAGATGATAGAGGGGTTGAAAAGAAACCAGATGCGCCCATTCCGATGCGCTCCATAGTTGTGGACCAAGTGCCAGGTGGGAAAGAACCTAGCTAAGATAGGTTGGTGGTTATGGATAGAAACATGGGTTTCAAGGAGACCAAACGCACAAAGGTTGTTATTAACCACAAACTTTTGGATTTCAAGGAGCTTGGGGTGATCATTGCAGCCCCTTATTTCCAAACGGCCAGATTCATAGAAATGGAGAAGAGGAGGGGCCTAGGAGGGCATCGCCCTTATCGAAAATTGCAAAGGAATTGGTGAGCTGCAGGAGAGGTCCTCAGGGAGGAACTTCTGGGTCTTAGAGGAGGGGTCTTTCCATTAGAGGGTATCGCCGCCACTGAGCTTCATCATTGGGTGGGAGCACAGCTGAAGGGAGGGGGGGTTAGATCCCCTGAGTGAACGGGATCAAGAGGATCAGGGAGGGCGGCAGGGGCCGGGACAAAGGCCTTGTGAGCAGTCTGACTAAGGGAGGGAGGGCCAGAGGAGGGAACGAGAGAGTGCTGGGCCATTTGCGGCGAATGAAGAGTGCCAGAAGGCTGGACAAAGGTAACCTGGGGAGCCGCCATCTGCGCAGGGCGGCGTGCTGGGTTAAGGAAGCCTGGGGGTTCAGAGCTTGGATGGGGGAGCATATCGCGGACGGAGAGCTCACACTAGGAACAAGGCCATGAGACGAAGGGGTGGGGGGACCAAGGATGGGTAGAGAGGCCGCCTGGGGACGCCTAGGTCGGGATGATCCAGGGCGACAATGCTAGGACAGCGGGCTGATGAGTGCCCTAGAACGCTACGGTAGAGCAGGAGATTGGTTCCCATTCGTAGACTACATGCTGAACGGATGGCCACTGGGGGCGCGGATTTCAATCTGTCGTGCAAGCTCGAGATTGAAGTCCACTTCGACGAGGACACGAGCATAGGAAATTCTAGTTTTTAATTACTAATTTAGTGTGAGGCCTGTCGGGTCTATTTCTAGTGTCCATGCCTGGTTTTTCTATTCTTGGGTCAGGTCGGGGCACGTCTGGTTTATCTGGCTCTACCGATAACCAATATGGTTTTTTATTATATGATTAATAAATTTTAAATAATTACATAATTTAAATAACCTATATAATATTTAATTAAATATATAAAATATTATTATTTTTACAGATAAATATATAAAATTAGGTCGGGTTACCCGCGGGCTCAAAAATGTGTTGAAGCTTGTTTTTTTGGGCATGTTTGTTGTCCAAACCCGCCCAACAGGCCTGAGCTCGTCGGGCTTTCAAATGGGCCGAGTCAGCGGGCCATACCACTCATGATTAGCTCTGTTCGGGTCACAAAAATGTTTGTTAGGTCAAAGTTGTTTGTACTCTGTGAAGATCGATGATGAAAGATAGTGACAATTACAAACAATTAATAAGCGTTTCTCCCAAACTCAATGGTCATGTCATTTTTATGCACATCATACAACACGCATTGATTAATATTTTTTTCTTGCTGAACTATTGGCTTTGAGCCTAACCCAAAGCGGGGACATCAGAACTCAGTTGTTAGTTTTCACATTCAATGTTAGCGTAAGTTTGGGCTTGACAGTAGGCAAATTATTAGATCGTTACAATATCCATTTCAATTTGTGGATTAAAAGTGGTTACAATTTCACATTATTATTAATAAAGGGATATTTCATAGTATATTATTGAGTTTTCCAAAAGTGTTACAGTATCGGACTGTATGCAATGAACACTTTTTTGGTTAATAATTATATCTTCCAACCCGTAAATCCTCAACTATATGACTTAAACTTTAAACCCTAAAGTTGAACTCTCAATCATATATTCTTAAAATTTAAACCATCAAAATCCAACCATAGACTTAAAGTTCACCCTTAATTATATACATTAAACTTTAAATATGTAAGACAAACCCTTGAACCTTAAACCTTTGTGGAATATCTAGATAGCTATGAATGACTGAAACAATGTATAAGATGATATTCCAGGAAATATATATATGTCTTAGTGGCATAATGTGAAATTTTGTAAATATCTGTAGTATCTACGCAATATGCTTTATTAAACAAAATGTGATTGTAATAATTAAATTATTACAGGCTCAAGGGAAATTGAAAACGAAAATGCACAAGATTAAGTATATAACCCGAGAAGCAAGGGAGTCACTTGGAATAGAAATATAGAAACTAAAATCCAAAACTAATTGACAAAAAAATATCTTTCATTGTACTTGAGACCAAGGTTGTTGAGGTTAACCCATACCCAACCCGGTTAAAATCTGTTGACCCAAACCAGCCAAAGAATAATCCAGTTACAAATTTTCAACCCTAACCCAATAAGTATAAAACCATTTAACCCAAACCCAATCCGTTTAACCCAAAATTTGTTAAGTATATTTTTTTAATAGTTTCACATTTTTTAAAATTATCATTTTATCAGATCGATGTTGATTAAATTCCTTGAGAGTTACAAGTGATTGCATGGTCTTCATTCACCTAATACAATCCATATACAAAAGAATGTTGACCCTTTTGAAAAAATATTTATCAAAATGTTGTACTGCTTGATAAAAGTTGATCATGTTTGTTATATTTATTAACTAATAGTTATAAAAGAGCCGTAGTCACATTTTAATATAGTGTACTATTTATTATAATTTTTCACTAATAAAATAAAGATAATGGGTCGGGCTAAGGTCGAGCTATAACTTTAAACTTATACCCAACCCAAAATATGAGTAACCTAAACCCGACCCAAGAATTAATAGGTCAAAAATCTCAACCAAACCTGGATTTGAGGGTTGGTTTTGGGTCGGGGTTTTGGCTTAGGTCATAATTGTCACACCAATGTTATTACTTAGGGAAATTTCATGAAATGCCACTATTTTTGGCTAATTCATGAATGCCACTAAAAGAAAAGAAAGTCACGAAATGCCACTATTTTCTGAAAAGTACATGAAATGCATATAGATAGAACAAAGACAAAAATACCCCTACTAGTTAACAAAGTACTTTAAAGTTTATAAAATACCCCTAAGTGTTGAAAATTAATAAAAATTAATATCAAAATACAATAAAAATATAAAAAAATTATATAATTATAAAATTATAAAAAATTATAAAAAAATCTATAAAAAATATAAATAATTATAAAACTTATAAAAATTTATAAAATATAAAAAATAATAAAAAATTAAAAAAATTAAAAATTATAAAAAATTATAAAAAAACTATAAAAAATAAAAAAATGAAAAAATTGAAAAAAAATTGAAAAATTAAAAATTGAAAAATTAAAAATTGAAAATTGAAAAAAATTAAATATCATTAAATATTAAATGTATATAGCGTATAGCTCTGTAATGGACTAATAACAATCATGGTAGCCTGTATATTCTATTGCAGTAGTAGTAGTATATCATTCATCTGCAATCACAACAGCAATATACCTCCACGTTCACATTTTTAAAAGCCAAATTTCATCGTTTTCTGTCAAGACAATTTATTCTTCTTTTTAGTATTTTGATAAGCTGGATGATATAATACCAATTTTACAACGGATGCTTCACATTCTAATGTCTAAAATGAGCTTTACCGAAAGATAAAAAAATGTCTAAAAGGAGGATACATTACAATAACAAATCTATATACCCAAACCGGCTGCCTGATTAATTATATAGGACGATCATATGTCCATTTTTTAATATACATATACATACGTAATTTTAATTTTTCAATTTTTAATTTTTTTAATTTTTCAATTTTTTAATTTTTTTAATTTTTTTGATTTTTTTATAATTTTTTATAGTTTTTTTCAATTTTTATTATTTTATAATTTTTATAATTTTAAATTTTTTTATAATTTTTTATATTTTTATTGTATTTTGATATTAATTTTATTAATTTTCAACACTTAGGGGCATTTTATGAACTTTAAAAGTACTTTGTTAACTAGTAGGGGTATTTTTGTCTTTTTTCTATCTATAGTGGCATTTCATGTACTTTTCAGAAATATAGTGGCATTCGTGGACTTTCTTTTTTTAGTGGCATTTCATGAATTAGCCAAAAATATAGTGGCATTCATGAAATTTCCTATTACTTACATCATGTTGTAGGTAAGCACTTCATTTTTTTCTTCTTTTTTGGTTGTAACATATTTTCTCTTCCATGTCATAGCCAATTACCATATACATTTTCACATAATGTAAAATTAGTAAGGAAAATATTGAAGTATATTCACCTCAAAAGAATCTCTCATTATGGTTTTACAAATAGTAAACGTGAACTTATGAGCTAGACTTTTACAATTACTGTGGTTTGGGAACCGAAATCTCATATGATAAAATATGAGGTTTTATTTTTATTATAAGATCCATCAAAGATGGAATCCAACAACAGTTCTTCTAAATGATAATGACCTGAAACAATCTTTCTCAAATCCTCCTGTTTAACCTAAACTTACTTGTTTCACCTAAACTTTCTTTGCTTCGAACTGTCAATATAACAATAGGGTTTGAACCTGAATTTTTTTATTGAAAATGTGTATAATAATTTTCTAGTCGATAGGTAAAAAATCGCCTCATACATCCGGACTAAGAACTTGTACTTATACCAACGTTAATAAAGTATTTAAAGAGACTTTAACGAGATTCCCTTCACGTTTCATTGTTTTTAAATGTAACTCAAGTTGTCATGTTATAGATTCAAAATTATATTTAAATTCACTTTTCGAATTCATGATAAATAAAAAATGATATAATAATATGGAATATGAAATATTATTAAGAAAAGCATGACATTAGGTAAACAAAAAATGAGATGGTGGAGCAAGTTTATGTAGTTGTCATTAAGAATTAATGTATCGCCAAAAACTTATAGATTTGTTGGACAAAATATGAGATGGTGGAGCAAGTTCATGTGATTGGCATTCCTAATCCAACCCATTAAAGTACTTTAACCCAACCCAACCCAAAAATAGATGGGTAAAAAATTCATGACCCTAACCCAACCCGTTTAAATCCTTAAACTCTAACCCAACCCTCCCAACCCATTTTTTTAAGCAAACAATAACCCATATTACTTAACACAGGCATAAATGTCACATTACATGAGATTAAATTGTACTCCTTCAGTTCTCATTAGATAATTCTAAGTGTTGTCATTGTTTTTAAAATATAGGATGTTTTGGTCTTTTTATCACCCACTTCCCACATTTAGCCCCTTACTTTTTTCCTCACACCCATAACTCTCTTATTCCCTACAGAAAAGTAAGGGTAAAATAGTCCACAAACTGTCTCATTCTATATGTTGTGCTAGAAAATCGTGTATTAAGAACAGGAGAAAGTATACGTTTAGTACAATAGCTACTTTGATAGACCACTTTTCAAAGTACAAAAGCTACATTTCACAACCTTGGATAGCATTACATAACATATTTAATTGATATAATCTCATCCCTAGATAGCATTTTTGAACCACTTTTCAAAATACAGTAGCTACTTCTAGAACTTAATCGACGTAAAGTACTATATTTATCTTGTTGTATAATATCATTCACAAACATATATATATATATATATCTCCTGTTTTTTGTTCACCCTTATAAATCATTAAACATATTAGTTGTGTGTATCATTTACAAAAAGCCAAAAACGGATATCATTCATAACAAAACAACATCCTGTAGTAGTTATCTTCACATCAACAACTGTCAGAGTTGGTTGAGTCAAACTAAATAAGATGTGAATTTAAAACTCTCAAAATAATTGGTTAATGTGTAGAGCTGGTTGAACCATTTGTTTGATTAACATAATGAAGTGTGTGATATATTTAAAGATTGGATAGTCCATCTGGACTTGGCCGATTGGTAAAATATTTTATATTTAAGGCTAAGACATAGTTTCGTCATAAAGTAATACATTTATATATATTAATTTGAGTTTTAAATTGGGTCAAGGGTTTGGATCTCTACCCTAACCTAACCTATAAAATTAGCTTATTACTCTAACCCAACCCAAAAATAAAAGGGGTCAATAATCATGACCCTAACCCATAAAATTCTGGGTTGGGTTCGGATTAAGTTTCGGGTTGGGTCAAAATTGCCAGGTCTTAGGCATTATGTGAATAAACAATAGGGTTTGAACCTGAAAAAATATTGGAAATGTATATAATAATTTTTTACTAGCCCATAGTGTGAAATTTTGTAAATATCAATGGTATCTTGTGCAATATGCTTTATTAAACTGAATGTGATTACAACAATTAAAGTATTACAAGGTTCAAGGGCAATTGAAAATGAAAGTGTACAAGACGAGCAATAGAACCGATAAGCAATGGGGAGTCGCTTGTAATAGAAACATAGAAACTAAATTTCCCTAGACTAATTGACAAAGAAATATTTTTCATTGTACTTGGTATCAAGGTTATTGAGGGACTTTTGATATTTTTTTATGGTTCAAAGAGTTTGGACAGCCTAGATTTCATTATTTTAATAATCACTAACCTCTTTTACTTTTTTTTTAGTCTTATCACATCATCTAACCTAGTTGTGAAATATAAATTGGTTTAGTGAAAATATATGAACGTTCCAAATTCACAATATACACTTTTATCTAGGGTTGGCAATTCGAGTTAATGGGTCGGGTTGCGGTTAGTCCCATTTATAAATCTATTGACACAAACGCAACTAAAAATGATCGAGTTACAAATTTTTAACCCTAACTCGACCCGTACAAAACCATTCAACCTAAATCCATTCCGTTTAACGCAAAAAACTCTAGAGGGCATTTGTTTTGAGCGGGGGGAAGGGAAATAATCAAGAAAGGGAAGGAGGGGAATGGAAAAGAATTCCCTTTGATTTTTCTAACTATTTGTTTGAGCTGGGGAAAATAAAATAAATAACCAGTCAATGACCGTGGCTGCCGATCAACGACCATTAATACTAGTCAACATTCACCGGTCACCGATCAATGATTATTAGTCATCGGTCAATGGTCATATGTCGCCGGTCAAAGTGTACTGGGAAAGGAATCTCATTCCTAGTAGCGGGTAGGGAATCAAGTTAGAGAGTTTTGTGGTAATTCTATTCGCTTTATATTTCTTGATAATAAGAAAATAGACTAAACAAACACCAGAAAATGGAATAATTTTGATTCCCTTTCTTGGTTACCCAAAACAAAACACCCCTAAATATATCTTTTGTGTACCGCTTCATATTTTTAATCCAAATTATTATTATTTTTTCAGAATGACGTTCATTAATTCCTTTAGAGTTACAAGTGACCGCATGGGCTTCATTTATTTGATTCATTACAAAAAGAATGTTGATACTTTTGAATTTTTTATCAAATTGTATGTATGTGTCATATTTTTTGTATTTTGTTTCTTCAATGAAACAAAGATAATGGGTCGAGTTTTTGGTTATAACTTTAAACTCATATCTCACCCAATTATATTATGAGTAACCAAATCCGACTCAAAAATTAATCGAGTGAAAAATCTTAACCCGAATCCGTGATTTACAGGTGGGGTCCACGGGTTGGGTCAAAATGGTCACCCACTGTGTCATTACACCAATGTTGTAGGTAAGTATTTCTATTTTTTTTTCTTCCATATCATAGCCTACATACCATATTCATTCACATAATGTAAGATTAGTAAGGAAAATATTGAAATATGTTCAACTCAAAAAAATCTCTTATTTGGTTATTAAATAGTAAACTTGAACTTATGAGCTAGAATTTTATAATTATGGTAGTTTGGGCACGAAAATCTCATATAATATAATACGGTCGAGGCTTATATTTGCATTATAAGATCCATTAATGATGGAATCCAATAACAATTATTCTGGATGAGAATGACCTGAAATAATCTATAGCGAATCCTCACATTTGACCTAAACTTACTCATTTGAGTCGAATTGTTAATACAACAATAGGGCTTGAACTGAAACAATATTGCAAATATGTATACTAAATTTCCACTAGCCGATGGGTCAAAAACCGTGCGCCTACGAACTTGTACTTATATCCAATGTTAATAAAGTAAAGAAACTGTAATGACATTCACTTCACGTTTCATTGTTTTAAATGTAACTCAAATTGTAAAGTAAACATGTTATAGTTCAAAGTTATGTTTAAATTTAGTTCAAAATTCATGATATATAAAAATGATATATAATATGAAATATAAAATATTATAAATAAAAGTATGACATTAGGTATAAAAAAACCAAAAATGAAATGGTGGAGCATGTTAATGTAGTTGTCTTAAGGACTGATGTTACTCGTGAAAATTTTCAAATTTGTTAGAGAAAAATATGATTTAAATTTTCTTTTAATAAGATTTTACTTATATTTTACATTAAAATATATCTTTTAAAAATATTGTAAAGCACTCTATATTTTGATTTAAAACCGACTTTTCCTCAAGGTTAAAATTATTAATTCGTATATTGTGTCTTTATTTTTCAAAATTTGTGTGTAACCAAATACTTAGAGTAAAAAGATGAAAGAAGAAAAAATAGTATAACATAGCAGGTAAATTTTTTTGTTATTAAGTCCTGAATTTTACTTAACAACAATTATTATTTGCCAAAGAAATATCTATTTAGTTTTCTTTATTTAAATGAAGATACTAATGGATCCAGATTTTACCACAAAGATTATAATTTTGTTGGACCAAATTCTGAAACATTTTATGACTATTAAGCTCTAGTAGAATATTTCACAATATGTAGGAGTTGGTTATGAATAAAAATTTAATTTGACTCAAATTTATTGAACTAAATATAATATTTGTATTTTACTAAAATTTAAATACTAATTTTACCCTTCCAACGTGTTTAATACACGATCTAACAAGGCAGTTATGCTTTTGAAAATTTAAGAAGTTTATTTATTTATAATTAAGTCCTTAAAATTAAGTTAACTCATGTCTAGTTAACAATCTAAATAAATAAGAAAAAGAGTTCTTTAAAATTGTATTATATATAAACATGATCTACCACATGTCAACTTTTAATTGGACTAGACAAAGAGGGTACAATACCCTCTCAAAATAGAAGGGGTACCCAAGCACACACCTAAAGAATATATATAGTTGACGTGAATTAGTATAAGCGTAATATGAGGCACCAGTTTCAGGTACCGATCAAAGACCAAGCGAAGTTGATGAATCGCTTAAATGTATATATAAATATATTGCCTACATGAAGAATATATACAATGACGTAAATTATATATGTATTTGAACTTGAATTGTTTCTGTCCAGCACGTTAGTTGCTGTTTAACTAGGGGGTAGTAGCATGTATTACTTGTACATGAGGGTAGGGAATGCTAATTAAATCCCTAGGCAAGTTATTAAGGAACCGGTTGTTAAACCGTGACTGTCAATGTGATCGTTTTGTGCAGTCAAGTGCGGTAATATTTTTGTGGGTTGAAATCTTTGTGTATTTGAGATCAATGAGGTTTATGCATCTTATAATGAGCTAGGAGAATAATAATATTGATTATATCTAATTTAATTACCAAGAATGCTCAGTTGTACAAAACTGTACAAAATGTAAAAGTTATTGTTGTTGTTGTTGTAACCGAAATAAATGGTGATGGTGAGAATTGTTTCTTCTGAAGTTGGTGAATCAATGAGGTTCGTATAGTCTAAATAAGGTTATGTGACCACTTAGCTAAGGTAAGCTAAGTTAGACGACATGGTTACACAAATTGTAAAATGTAAAGTTGTTAAAGTATAAGATTGTTGTTAAATAACAATGGATAGTTTTGTTGCTGTTTGGATCAGTAGCTTGGTGTATGTTAGCCTTGATTAAGAGGTGGTTCATTAACATATATTAGGTGAGTATAAAAGGGTAGAAAGTATGGCTAAAAACCATAGGTAAATCACCTAAGAAGTTGACTGTAAATTGTCATTGTTATTGTTATCGTTGTTGTTTTGTACCGTAAAGTGTAAAGGTATTTGTATGAGTTGAATCTCTTGTGTTTTAGAGATCATTGGGTGTTATGTCAATTATATGAAGCTGTTTAACAGCTTAGTTCAAGTTAACCTCAGTAAAATTTGTTGGATGCACATAAGTGCACGAATTGTTACAATGGTGTAAAGTGTCATTGTCACTGTGTTGTTTTACAGTCAAGTGTGGGAATGTTTATATGAGTTGGTTTTTCTGTGTATTAGGGATTAATTAAGTTTATATTGATTATAATAAGCTGGTTGACAGCTTAGTTCAAGTGAAACTTAGTGAAATTTATTGGATACACATAAGTGCAGAAAATTGTTACAACGGTAAACTGTAAATGTTGTCTTGTGTTATTTCTGTCCAGCAATTGCTATGTCTGATTGTATTGATCTTGGTGATGCTATAACTTGTGCTATACTGATATGGAAGTGTGGGGAGGCAAGGAAGTGCCTACCCATTTGTTAAAGTGATTGTTGATTAGTTACCGTGGAAATCGACGGTAAATATGGTAATTGTTCATCATTGTTGTTATGTTGGCCGAGAAGGTTGTGTTTGTGTGTGGATTGATTTTCTTGTGTCATAAAGACCATCGTGGTTTATATTGGTTGAGTGAAGCTAGATGATTACTTGGCTTGATGAATTTGGTGCTCCTGTTGAAATGTACTTAAGTGTACAGGTGTTTACCGTGGATAATAATGTTTACTGTTGTGATGCTATTTCTGTCCAGCGGTTACTATGGTGCCTATATTGACTTTATGTGTTGATTTATCTTGTGTTTATGTATATTGAAGTGAGGGTAAGGCAAGGTTGTGCCAAAGCCAAGTGGTAATGCGTTTATGAAATATTACTCCTACTAATGTATTGGAGTTTACTGAGACTGCCCCTACCAGTGTATTGGGGTCTTTTATTATTTGCTCCTACCAATGTATTGGAGCTAAGCCATCATGATCTACTCTATGGACTGATGATTCATAGGGGGTGTGCACACTTAAGGACATGGGGTGAGGTGAAGAAATATTATCCGAGGGGTCGAGAGTGTTAGTGCTCTATGTCGAAAGACCGATTGCCCGAGGACATGTGGAAAGTGTATCATGGTGTTGAATGTTATACCCAGTGGATCTCGACATTGGCTATATTGCCTGCTGATGAATATTGATTGTTTAGATGAATGATACTTGGTGATATGTTGAATGATCATTTATGTACCTTATGTTAAGGTAAGCAACACGTGGTGCTAATTGGTGGTTTTATGTGTTAACCCTATTGTGGTTTTGCTACGCTATTATCCTGTTGTCATGGTTGTATTGCTCCACTACCTTTGTTGTTATGATTATGTATTCTTGGAGTTTTACAAGGTGAAATGTATTTCACATGTTGTGATGGGAGTTACTCAGCGTTGCTGATTTTGGCGTTACGCCCTGTGGTCTTTTCTCTGTGATTGTATGACTGACCACAGATACAGGAAAGGATGGTGTTTCCCCTAGTCATGAAGTTGCATAAGAAAGTGGAGCTGGAGAGGAATAGATATTGAAGTTAGAGGGTGTTGTAATTATTCCCATAAAATACTTATGTATTAGGGTTGAACGGTTTGTATAAACTAATAATGTTGTTGTTTAAAGTTATATTCTGAATATATAAAGGTTTGAAAGTAAAACTTGATTTGGAAAAGATAGTGGTAGTTAGCCTTAGCACTCACTAGTAGGTGAGTGTGGCGGTAGCACCCCCGGGATGAGTTTGAGTTTATAAGTCTTCCGCTGTATTGTTGTTCACAAAGGGGAAAAAAAAAATTAGGTCTGAAAATCGGGGTGTTACAAGGTGGTATCAGAGCAATAGGTTGTAGATCGGGGAAAAGATAGGTGATTATTGCTTGAGTGCTTGTGTGTGAATGCTTGTAACTGAATGTTTGATTAATTGTGGATTGATCACTAATGTATGCATGGAAACCAAGATCAGAGCGGCGCGTCAGAAGCGTGGTGTTAGTGAAAAAAATGGGATAGTAACTAGATATCAATGGAACTAGTATGTGGTTGCTTGATGTTATGCGTTTGACTGCTTGATGATATGTGTTTGATTTAGTTGAGGAAATGTGCTTGGTATGTTGAAAATGTTGGATCTGTGTATCCTTGGATGAGCTATTGTTTCATGGAAATCGTTATTCATTGTGAAGTTGCTTAATTGCTTGATTAGATAACAGGTAGCATTGGTTCACTTGTGTTTATGGTGATGTTGTTGAATCATTTATGATTAGAGAGCTTCGGGGACGAAGCTTTATTTAAGGAGGGAAGAATGAAACACCCTGGAAAATCCTAGTTACAAAATATACCTTCTTTGTTATTTTATGTGTGAAAATTGTAGACATGTATACTAACAGCTATAGTTACCGACTGTAATTTTTACAGTAACATGTTAAATTTATATTACCGACTGTAATGTAAAATGTGTCATTGTTACAGTGGCATGTTAAATTTATATTACCGACGGTATATTAAATATGTCATTCATTATACAATGACATGCTAAAATGCGTCATTGTTACAATGGCGAGCTAAGTTTATAATACCGGTTGTAAATATATATAACTAGCTAGTTTATTCCCTTGTTATTACTACCTATTTTATACCTTAGTGTATAAAGCCAAACTAGACCTTTTTCATCCTAAAGTAATCCTCATTTCCTAACAAAAGCTAGACCAAACATGGCCTAGCTATTGCCGCCATTAATTAAAACGTTTCAGCAACCGTTTGCAAATATGTATATAACTAAGTTACTTGTCTTATCTAATCATTGCTACTTTTATACTTCATTTTATAAATATAAGTAGCTAACTCCCTTTGTAGCCACTTATTCATATGCTGGATAGTAGTAAATTTAATGGTTGTCATTGATATATTCCAGCTCATTACCGATTCCATATGTTACAATTAGCAATTTTGTTTTATATGAACCTTACTCATCTTTTATCAATACTTATTTACCAGCACGTTACCCCCTTCCTTGCTGTTATACATATTTATATGGTAATAAGGTAATAAAACAACTTAGCTCATGGTAAAGGTATTGATATTACCGTTTTTTTTACACTGTCACAATTAACAACATTTTTGTAATCATTCCCAGACAATATATCAATACCTTTCAGCTATAAACGGTCTGCCTTGCTGAGTCAAGGGGTCATGTGGCTTCAATTAGTACAGCCAGCCAAGTTAGCCAATGAAAATTAAACACCAACAAGAAGTAGGTGTTATTACTGTAACATGCCTTGGCTGAAAGGATAAATTTACCTCATTCTCTTGATGTTATTATCGGTAGAATACTTCTCCATCCTAGAATTCTCTTCTCCTTCCTCTCTTTAATCATGTAGAAAATCAGGTAGTACAAGGGGAAATAATATTTACGTAAGATAGAGTTAGAGGAAGGAAAGGCGGCAAGAAGAGTGTACAAACCAAGAGCATGCTAGTGGGATACTTGTTGCTGTCTGCGTAAGAAGAAGGAGAGGAAACAAGGTATTGGTGTTGGAAAATTCAGGAGAAGGAAGGACGTTCATTTATCTGTAGAAATCAAGAGAAACCAGCCAGAGGTGAGCTAGAAGAAAATGACAGCAAGCTAGTACAACCGAGAGCTGTTGCTATTTGTTCTACCTTGCTGAGTGGAGAGTCATCTCCTCATTTCTTTAAGTTGATGTCGGTCAAATTATTCTCCCCACATCCGAACCTGCCCTTAGTATTTTCCCTCACGTAAGACCCAAGTTGTAAATGAATTAAAGCTAGAAGGAAATCAGCAATAAAGAAGAAGAAAAATTACCGAGAGAGGAGGTTGCTGAAATTTCTGCTGCTGCTGTGTTGCTGTTGGCGCCAGCTT
The DNA here is from genome assembly GCA_023374045.1 of Limonium bicolor. NCBI lineage: Eukaryota > Viridiplantae > Streptophyta > Magnoliopsida > Caryophyllales > Plumbaginaceae > Limonium > Limonium bicolor. The sequence continues at coordinate 107,072,834 of CM041778.1, forward strand.
AGGAGAGAATTCAAGTCCAAGAACTGGGTGAATCAGGGAAAGGAAGGAGGATCATTTAGTTGTATAAAACTCAAAGAATTAGCAAGAAATGACAAGAAAGAACAAGGTAACTACCTTGAACAACAAGCTTTTAAAATCTGATTTTTCTTCATGCTGCTGTTTGCCGGTCGCTTCTTCTCCCTTTTGAGCTCTTTCTTTTCCTGTCAACTAACACTCACGTAAGTCACCTAGTAGTACCAGTAAGCTGGTGAGTTGCTCATTTCACTCGATGCATGATTGTTTTGTACATAAACGTCCATCCCATTCGCATCTCTGTTGTACCTTTCGTTTTTCAGAAGCGGTTCAGAGAAATGGAAATCTCTATGTTGCATACAACATTATTCTTGAGATGATTGATAAAGGTTTGACACCAGATAATGGAGTTTATTCGAAGGTGTTGAGAACTCTATATTTGCGGAGGAAAGACTTTGCTAAAATTTTGAAGTCCCGTTTCAGTAGCTTAGTGCACCGGTTATCAAGTGACAGGGAAGGATAAGTAGCAATGGCTGTATTCTTGTATAGCAACTCAGAGTTCGATGTTTTTTTGTTTCCACTTTGATCTTATCAGGATAACCTTTTAATCTATAGGGCTGTATGTTCTCTGGCAGTTCCATGTATCTGCTGTGTGTGGACTTAGTTTATTCTCCTGAACTTAGTTGATGCTAAACAAATAACTTTGGGGAAAGGAATCAAAGGAGGTCTCGAGTTAAAAAAAAAATGAGGATTTCTGGCTTTATCTGTGATGTTTATTCAAAGTAAAGAACAACCCCTGTAGGGGCGTGGTACTTTCTGAATGATATGTTATAAATATATTTTACTGCTGGAACTTGGTAGGTACTTCTCTCTTTTTATGGTTTATACAATCACACCTACGATTATTCATGATTCCCTTATTTAAAAAAAAAAGTAAGTTTCAGATCTTCTATTTGTACTACTATGAATACTCACTAAACAAAAAGCAAAAGAATGAAACTTGTTTTAGTGATGGATAAAGAATATATATAGTTGACGTGAATTAGTATAAGCGTAATATGAGGCACCAGTTTCAGGTACCGATCAAAGACCAAGTTTAAATGTATATATAAATATATTGCCTACATGAAGAATATATACAATTGACGTAAATTAGTATATGTATTTGAACTTGAATTGTTTCTGTCCAGCACGTTAGTTGCTGTTTAACTAGGGGGTAGTAGCATGTATTACTTGTACATGAGGGTAGGGAAAGCTAATTAAATCCCTAGGCAAGTTATTAAGGAACCGGTTGTTAAACCGTGACTGTCAATGTGATCGTTTTGTGCAGTCAAGTGCGGTAATATTTTTGTGGGTTGAAATCTTTGTGTATTTGAGATCAATGAGGTTTATGCATCTTATAATGAGCTAGGAGAATAATAATATTGATTATATCTAATTTAATTACCAAGATATGCTCAGTTGTACAAAACTGTACAAAATGTAAAAGTTATTGTTGTTGTTGTTGTAACCGAAATAAATGGTGATGGTGAGAATTGTTTCTTCTGAAGTTGGTGAATCAATGAGGTTCGTATAGTCTAAATAAGGTTATGTGACCACTTAGCTAAGGTAAGCTAAGTTAGACGACATGGTTACACAAATTGTAAAATGTAAAGTTGTTAAAGTATAAGATTGTTGTTAAATAACAATGGATAGTTTTGTTGCTGTTTGGATCAGTAGCTTGGTGTATGTTAGCCTTGATTAAGAGGTGGTTCATTAACATATATTAGGTGAGTATAAAAGGGTAGAAAGTATGGCTAAAACCATAGGTAAATCACCTAAGAAGTTGACTGTAAATTGTCATTGTTATGTTATCGTTGTTGTTTGTACCGTAAAGTGTAAAGGTATTTGTATGAGTTGAATCTCTTGTGTTTTAGAGATCATTGGGTGTTATGTCAATTATATGAAGCTGTTTAACAGCTTAGTTCAAGTTAACCTCAGTAAAATTTGTTGGATGCACATAAGTGCACGAATTGTTACAATGGTTGTAAAGTGTCATTGTCACTGTTGTTGTTTGTACAGTCAAGTGTGGGAATGTTTTATGAGTTGGTTTTTTCTGTGTATTAGGGATTAATTAAGTTTATATTGATTATAATAAGCTGGTTGACAGCTTAGTTCAAGTGAAACTTAGTGAAATTTATTGGATACACATAAGTGCAGAAAATTGTTACAACAACGGTAAACTGTAAATGTTGTCTTGTGTTATTTCTGTCCAGCAATTGCTATGTCTGATTGTATTGATCTTGGTGATGCTATAACTTGTGCTATACTGATATGGAAGTGTGGGGAGGCAAGGAAGTGCCTACCCATTTGTTAAAGTGATTGTTGATTAGTTACCGTGGAAATCGACGGTAAATATGGTAATTGTTCATCATTGTTGTTATGTTGGCCGAGAAGGTTGTGTTTGTGTGTGGATTGATTTTCTTGTGTCATAAAGACCATCGTGGTTTATATTGGTTGAGTGAAGCTAGATGATTACTTGGCTTGATGAATTTGGTGCTCCTGTTGAAATGTACTTAAGTGTACAGGTGTTTACCGTGGATAATAATGTTTACTGTTGTGATGCTATTTCTGTCCAGCGGTTACTATGGTGCCTATATTGACTTTATGTGTTGATTTATCTTGTGTTTATGTATATTGAAGTGAGGGGTAAGGCAAGGTTGTGCCAAAGCCAAGTGGTAATGCGTTTATGAAATATTACTCCTACTAATGTATTGGAGTTTACTGAGACTGCCCCTACCAGTGTATTGGGGTCTTTTATTATTTGCTCCTACCAATGTATTGGAGCTAAGCCATCATGATCACCTAGGGACTGAATGATTTCATAGTGGTTGCACACTTAAAGACATGGGGTGAGGTGAAGAAATATTATCCGAGGGTCGAGAGTGGTTAGTGCTCTATGTCGAAAGACCGATTGCCCGAGACATGTGGAAATTGTATCATTGGTGTTTTAATGTTATACCCAGTGGATCTTGACATTGGCTATATTGCCTGTTGATGAATATGATTGTTTAGATGAATGATACTTGGTGATATGTTGATGATCATTTATGTACCTTATGTTAAGGTAAGCAACAGGTGGTGCTAATTGTGGTTTTATGTGTTAACCCTATTGTGGTTTTGCTACGCTATCCTGTTGTCATGGTTGTATTGCTCCACTACCTTTGTTGTTATGATTATGTATTCTTGGAGTTTTACAAGGTAAAATGTATTTCACATGTTGTGATGGAGTTACTCAGCGTTGCTGATTTTGGCGTTACGCCCTGTGGTCTTTTCTCTGTGATTGTATGACTGACCACAGGTACAGGAAAGGATGGTGTTTTCCCCTAGTCATGAAGTTGCATAAGAAAGTGGAGCTGGAGAGGAATAGATATTGAAGTTAGAGGGTGTTGTAATTATTCCATAAAATACTTATGTATTAGGGTTGAACGGTTTTGTATAAACTAATAATGTTGTTGTTTTAAGTTATATTCTGAATATATAAAGGTTTGAAAGTAAAACTTGATTTGGAAAAGATAGTGGTAGTTAGCCTTAGCACTCACTAGTAGGTGAGTGTGGCGGTAGCACCCCCGGGATGAGTTTGAGTTTATAAGTCTTCCGCTGTATTGTTTTCACAAAGGAAAGGAAAAAAAAATTAGGTCTGAAAATCGGGGTGTTACAGATACATTGAACGATCAACAGCCTAGGAGTAACCATGTTAGGGTGCTTGTGGATGATTACGAGTCTCAACTTTGTGATGTTGGATTGCCGGTGCCTGCTCCGGGTATTTGTACAATGTGTGCTGCCTAAACTTATACAATTCAGTGGCAGGTTCACTTGGTCAAACTCACGAGACATGTAAGCAAACTGAACAATATATACTATGAATTTCTTTTCTTTTACAATATAGTCTAGTTGTATACGTTATATACTTAATTAATATATTAGGAAAACATTGGACCCAAATCTGATAAGAGGAAAGGAAAGAGTATTGCTCAATTAGTTCCTGCCCCTTCTGTTCCTTCAAAGGCATCGATATTCAATGTCAAGATTAGATATAATTTAGTGCCACAAAACATACTCGATGCCTTGTCTCCTAATCTAGCAATCCTGCACTCGACATTATTGATGACGCCTCCTGATCATGATGCGATTACATTAACCGTCGATCAGATGATATTTCATTATGAGGAAGGTTCTGTGATAGACATTTATATGAACGATTTTGTGGATGTATTCAAGAGGGATTGGCTGAATGTATCAATCATCAAGTCAGCCATGTTGGGAGTGATTACTGCCCTGTACATATTTGATTTGAATTTTAAATTAGTGTTGATGAAATGTTAAATCACTAACGATATTGTCTTTATGGTGAAGACATGTTCAATATAAGGCGGTCAAAGATCATGGCAACAACGATTTTGATTACTTGTGTCTTGCTATGTGCTCCCAGGCAAATATGTCAAGTGACCTCCAGCGTATTGTGCAATACTTACCAGCGGCGCTCTACAACTGTGGGAACAAGTCTTACGTTATGCTACCAGTTTATCAAGGGTAACTTCATCATCCGTTGCTATTTATATGATGATCATTTAATTGTATTCAATTAATGATATTCTAATACGTGAACACCCGACACTGGTCTTTACTAGTTTTGTCAATGAAGAACTCTAGGATTTTTCAGTTTGACTCACTTGGTAGGAATACCAAAAGACCAATGATAGCGGCTGTGCTTGTAAAGTGAGTTACTTATCTTGTAGAATAATGTTTAATTTTTTGGCTGAAAACTTGTAACTTAATGTGTCTATTAACCTATAAGTTTGGTTCAATTTAGCGCATTTAAAGCTTTATTGATAACATTGGGAAGACCACCGAAGAATAACAACATCCCATGGAACATTGTCAAGGTATATAATTGTGTTAATTGGTGTAAGGTCGGAATACTTGTAAATACTTGAAAGAATGATGTTGAACACGTATGTATATATGTACAGTGTCCAGTGCAGCCTGGAGGTTCTGAATGTGGATACTATGTCATGAAATTTATGCATGACATAGTAGGCGTGACGACATTTTTACTAGAGAAATCATTAGACAAGGTAAGATTTGTTTAAAGTTTTGGATATATACCTCCGTATGTTGTATACTTGTAGTTTATAATTAATGTTGTTTTTTTACTCCAGGCTTTTGAAACGGCAGTATCAAATTATGAAGATTCGCAGATTGTCGAGATTCTTAAGGATTGGGCAGAATACATCATCACAAACTTCGTTACTTGATTTTGCATTTCTAGCTGAATAGTTGTAACTCATCACATTAGTAGTTACTGTGTGAAGTTATTAGTATTGTAATATTACGGTATAACAAAGTAAACTTTCGTTTTACATATATGATTTAGTTAATTTGTTAAGTAAGTTGTTGGGCTGTGACCCGGCCACTGTTGATGGCCGTAGAATGTGGAATTGATTGCCCATTTGTGCTGGTAGTGTTATATATATGATACACATGTAGGTCTGCTTGAAACATTGAGGTGTTTATATGGTATATAAGAGCTACCCTCGTGAAAAAAAATTGGACCTATCTCGGCGGTTGTAAAAAGAACCTCCAAAATAGATACGAAAGAAGAGCCTATTTCGGCGCTTCTTTGCTAATAACCGTCGAGATAGACTCAAGGTCGGTCTTAGAGTCGGTCCCTAGGGCGGTCAATACAAGAATGTATTCTGGAACGGACCGACCCATGATCTAAGGTCGGCCCATCACATAAAGCCTTCTGGTATTGACCGCCCCAGGGACCGACCAAGGGACCGACCTTGAGTCTATCTCGGCAGTTCTTTGCTAATAGCCGCCGAGATAGATGTGGTTAGATGTTGATTTCGGCAACCACCTATTTCTGCAATTTGTTGTTACAACCGCCGAGATAGGTGCTCAGACCTATTTCGGCGGTGTTCATTTCAACGGTTTACAACTGCCGAAATAGGTCACTAAAAACCACTGAAATAGATCATTTTTCTACTAATGAAATATATAACATAGATTTTTCTAAAAAAAACTTTAAGGCTTTAATTTTAAAATCAATAATAAATGTTTTTATAACATTCCCTATAAATATGAGAGAATAAATAGGAACTAATATATATATTTTGTATGATATTACTATAAGAGTAGATAAAACTCATAAAATAATGTAGAAATAAGAGAACATAATATATAGGCTCTGTTCGGTATGGCTGTTTTGGCAGCATAAATGCAGCATATTTGACAGCAGGAATGCGCCGGCATAAATGCAGCATTTGCTGGCAGGAATGTGCTGGCATAAATGCAGTTGTTTTGAAAAATGCTGTTTGGCAGTGCAGCATATATGCAGCATGTTTGGTTAAGTTAGTTATATGTAGTGCGTTACCGTTTTCGTATTACAATTATAATTTATTATATTACACTACGTAACTTTATTTTGTTAGTAAAATAAATAAAAAAAATCATAAACAATAAAATTTTTGTTTCTATTATTTAAGAAAAACTTGTAACTCCTAAATAATATATTTTTATCATCTAAATTTTATAATTCTTACAAATATAAAAAAAAAAAAAAGCGTTTCAAATTTTCTGATAATGTTATGTGAATTTATTTAGTGAAATTATAACTTTTAATAATATATAATATTTTTGTAACTTTTGTATGTTAATAAATTTATATGCATTCATATTTCTATATACCATTTTAATATTTTAATTTATTTATCAACAAGTGTGTATATTTATTTGTTTTTTTAATTTTATTAATCTATGTGGTATTACTAATATATTATAGATTTGTATTATAAATGTGATTTTTTGTAAATTTGGTTAAAGATGTAGTACTATTTTTTATAAATTATTTAAAACATTATGTAATTTGTAATAAATAAAGTAACTTGTAAAAAATTTCTTTTTTCTAAATCAATAGTCACAGTAATTGCATTATGAAGTGAGTAAAGAAACGGAAGTGAAAGCACAAAAACGAAAAAGTAGCATTTGTTGCGGGCATTTATGCTGATATTTATGCTGACATTTATGCTGTTTTAGGCGAACAGCAAAAACAAATAAAGGAGTGTAAAACAGCATATGCTGTATATTTATGCTGTCAAAAAATGTGTATTTATGCTAAGGGCGAACGCGCCCATAGTGTTAATATCCAAAATTTGAATTTTACAATAGTCCACTTTAATAAGCTTGTTTTTTTATTAAAGAAGGGATTGTGAAAGATGGATGCTGCAAAATTGAAGTCTGACTCTGACCATAAAGAAATTGTGATAGCACTTCAGTCAATGACCCATTACTATTCACTTTGGTATTTTGTCATTGGAATTGGGATGTTTCCTGGACGCTTGCCAAGCTTGACCCTAATGCCCCATTTCTTTAATGTACTTGCGGCCTCTACAACTCTTACGCTTGGCTTGTTCTTTCCAATCGCGCACTGGACTGTGGACTCCCCCTTCATCTTCCAAACCCTATAAATACAATCGCGACCTTGAGATCATCATCACTCAGCAGATCATACTCTCTCTCACACACACAGAGATAGAGAGGAATCAGCGATTAATTAAGGATATATAAATCCCATCTTCGCCTCCTCTCTATTTCCATTTGTTGGATTCTCACATCATATTATTAATTGAGCAATGGATACCCGTCGCCGTCAACAATCCAAACCCTCCTCGATGACGCCGGAACACACTTTTCCATCTTCATTAAAAGGTTTTAACAACAATGGGGACGTCCACTACAACAACGACTACAAGGTATCCAAAGGAGCCGCTACTATGGACGACCTGAAAGCTTTTGACGATGAGCTCCTGCCATTCCCACGCCCAAACACTTGACTAACGCATCTTCTTCGCCCTCTTCTTCTCTTCCGTGTACTTCCTTCTTCAGAGTTGGAGGGAGGGAGAAGATCAGGAGCTCCACTCCTCTTCACGTAGTCACCCTCTCTGAGATTACCGCCATTTTTGCCTTCATAGCATCCTTCATCTACCTTGTAGGCTTCTTCGGCATCGGGTATGCGGTCCAGTCCTTCCCCGGTAACTCGTCTGCTGATGACTACGAAGAAAACAAAACCTCTTCTGCTCAAAGTGAAAACCCCACCGACCAGCTCCTCAAGGAAGAGAAGGTGCAGGCCCATGCCGCGCTGCGTTGGATTGCTCACTTGCTGTCGCTCTCCTTCAAAACCCAATCATCGCTGAGTCGATCTTCAAACGAGGATTTGACTCCCGAGGATGAGGATATTGTGAAAGCTGTCGTCGCCGGTTCCACCCCATCCTACTCGCTCGAATCAAAGCTCGGTGACTGCTTCAGGGCGGCGAAAATCAGACGTTGCCGCACTGCCGAAAACCACGGGAGGTCTCTTGGCTGGACTTCCTCTCACCGGTTCAATTACGATTCGATCCTCAAACAGTGTTGCGAGATGCCTGTGGGTTATGTTCGATTCCTGGGGGAATTGCAGGCCCATTATCGCTTAATGGTTCAGAGTCATGGTTCCAATGGCTACCACAGAAGGATGCCTAGTGGCGAGCACTATAACAGGGGTTGCAAGGCAATTCTCCTCTCCGGTGGAGCTCCGCTATTTTGATGAAAGATGGTATGACTAGAGCCCCTGTTGTCAGGTTTGGGTGCCAAGAGAGCAGCCGAGCTCAGATTCTTCTTTGGAGAACCTGAGAATTTCGAGACTTGGCTGCTGTTTTCAACAAGTCTAGCCGCTTTGCAAGGCTTCAAAGATCAATTGCACCATTGCTGGGAAGAATCTCTACATGAGATTCACTTGCAGCACAGGCGATGCCAGGGGATGAATGCAATGTCTCAAAGGGTGTCCAAAATGTTATCGACTTCCTTCAAACTGATTTTGCCGACATGGAGTTATGGATAATCTGGTAGTTTGCTCGGTGACTATGTAGAATTATATTCCTATTATATATCATGTCATCTTCTGATTATGTTGGTTTATCATCCTCTGTTCAACGAGTCAACTAACAATTCAATGTTGGATTGGTTATCTGCAGGCAACTATTGTTCAGACAAGAAACCAGCAGCCGTGAATTGGATTGAAGGAAGAGGCAAATCTGTTGTTTGTGAGGCCTTAATTAAGGAATGTAGTGAAAAAAGTTCTCAAGACCACTGTAGCCTCCCTTGTTGAGCTCAACATGCTCAAGAACTTAGTTGGTTCTGCCATGGCTGGTGCACTTGGCGGCTTTAATGCCCACGCAGCCAACATTGTGTCTGCTGTATACATAGCTACCGGACAGGATCCAGCTCAAAACGTCGAGAGCTCTCACTGTATCACCATGATGGAAGCTGTTAATGATGGCAAAGACCTCCACGTCTCCGTTACTATGCCTTCGATTGAGGTATATATACACAATTAATTCATTTTGTTCCTACTCCTAGGCAATTAAATACCAGTATGCTTGCAACATATGTAACATTTGGTCGAGGTTTTACTAAACTGATGGTTACTATATCTTTTTTCAGGTTGGAACTGTTGGTGGTGGAACACAACTTCCATCTCAGTCCGCAGCCCTCAATCTTCTCGGTGTTAAAGGGGCGAACAGGGAACACCTGGAGGTAATGCGAGGCTTCTTGCGACCATTGTTGCCGGGTCTGTCCTGGCCGGTGAACTTTCTCTCTTGTCAGCTATTTCTGCTGGTCAGCTAGTCAATAGCCACATGAAATACAATCGATCAACCAAAGATGTCTCTAAAACTTCCACTTGAGAAAGGACTGAGGGCAAAGAGAGCACAGTAACAGGACAAAAGCTCTAGCTTGGCAAGAAGAAGAGCTATTTCTGCTGGTTGTAGAAGAGATCACATATAAAAAGAGGGAAATAGGAAGCGGAATCAAACGGGATATCTATGGGTTCTTATCATGTGTAGAAGGAGGAATAAGATTTATTTCATTTTTTACTTTGTGTTTAAGGTTAGATATCGGACCTTTTATTATGTAAAATCTATATGAACGACAGGTCCCAATGGCCTCTAAGGTTTGTACATGTTGTTACTTATTAGCTATAACTTTGGAGTGATCGAACAACGATTAAATCCAAGTTGCCAATGTCTTATAATCTTTGTTGTTGTGACTATTCTACTTTTCTTAATAAAAAGGCTCTCATGACAAAATAGACCTCAAAACTAAACACACAACATATTATAGGAGCTTAGGCTCTGTTCAGCATGGTTATTTTGATCCGGCTGTTTTGCAGCTGTTTTTATGTGACAGTATATTATTGCACTAGAACATAGGACCCACATGGGACCCACACGGGACCCACACATTTATATCACAAATATGCTATCAAATATGTCAAAGGCGAACAGAGCCTTAAAAGGGAGTACAAGGAGCCACCCAAAAGGCCAAAAACCTACTTCCTTCATTTTTTTTTTGAGTCCAGTTTTAGAAGTTTGTGCACCTATTAGGAAAAAGATGAATGCATTTACCCTTATTTTTTTACCTCTTTATCCAACTAACGGTTACTTTAATATTAAAAACTAGGATAAATATGGAACGTAGTGTATCAAAAAACTAAAACAACTTATATTCAAACAAAATTTGAAATTTCTCTAGAGCAAGAATATGATTTAGTTGTCACTGACCAAGATTAGTACGCTCAACCTTAATCTTAAAGATGATATTTGGAGCGTCTCACACCTTTGATTTATCCTTGCCAGCTAGCAACATATGATTCATAATGATACACCATGGAGACTAGACCGACCCACTACTTGTAATCGTTGGATCTTCTACCCTAACAAAGTTGGAGACCTTGTTGAGAAGGTTGAAATAATTGATAGAGATCCCAAACTAATTGTACATAACCAAACAAAAACATAAATAAAAAGTAAAAGACGCCCGTGTTATAAATAACCCTAATGTGGATGTACATCCACACATCCTTTGGTTTACCTTAGACTTTTCATCTGTGTAACTCTCTTAACCTCCCCAAACTCTTTGTTAGAAAAGCTTGATATTTTGCTTTCCTACCGCTCAAAGATTTGATATCGGCTGGTATTTTGTAATATAAGGATGTACAATGGAATGAAATAGAGTATACTTATTGCAATCTACCTTGTCTACTATCCTCTCTCTTATTTTCTCAATATTATAACAAGTTATCAGCACGATAAACTCTACTAAGAGATTTTTCACTCTACCATACACTATCGACAAAGATATTTAGCCATTTTTCCTTACTGCCATTTTTTAGATGACGGTTATTGTTTATCTTTAATCCTACTTGAAATCCCCGTGTTTTGTCAAGAATTTGTGTTACTGAAGAGTTTATATGTTGAAGCCACATTTGATGTGTACTCTACCGAATGCAAAATGTGTAAGTAAGTTTAATCAATTTTACTAGCGTAGTCGTATTAACAAGTAGATAAGTCATATGCAACTCAATTTTTTTTATGTATTTGTATATATGTATATATGAGTTTTTAAGTTAAAGAAGAAATACATGTCTTCCTTTATATTTGTTATGCAGCATGTATAAATTGCACTTTTTATTATATTATGATACATAATTACAATCTTTGATTAGTGAAAATAGAGGAAAATATGTGTTACAAAAAAGGAGGAAATTTTGATACTTGTTTATGAAGTTTCACCTTTTGTAAGAAAGAAAAATGGAAAAAGAATTATTTTTTGTGAGATTCTACGGGGTTGAGTTTTTCTTTATTGAATAAAAGAAACTTTGGGCAAAAGTAAAAGAAAATTGCGTTAAAGGAAAGAGAGATCTTCGATGCCAGTATATTGTTGTAGTTTTACTTTAATCACTAAAGAACTATATGTTTTGTATAATGATTTTGCATAATCACACTCTTGAAGTTAAATATGACGTTATATATTTTTGTTTTGAGAAGTGAACCGTCTAATATAGTATTATTCCTTCTTTCCATCCAATTTTATTTTATTTTATGATTGAAAAATAGTATTGACATAAGGATGGGCTTGAATTACCGTTTACGAGGCAATCCCTTTTGAGATAGTAAAAAAAAGATATTACCTCGTGTAAGATGTTGCACTAGAAGTTAAGAATTCTCTTATGTAATCACTGAAAAGTAGATTGTAAAATATTACCGTGCAATATGGTGCACTTGAGGTTAATAATTGTGCTATCTCGTGCAATGTGATTACATTTGAGGTAAGGTCGTAATACTTCCTCATAAAAAATGAATGCACTTGAGGTTCAGGACTATAAAGATCCATATACGTCCTCGTGCAAGATGAGTGCACTAGAGGATGAAAAATAAAAACGATCATGTTATTCAATTGTATAAGATAACTGCATTGAAGGTTGAGCATGATAAATTATGTCTTCCCCTTATGCAGATATGCATTTGGTTGGATTGGTTTTAAAATGGTCATCACTTGGTATAAGATGGACCAAATTGTAAAAGCTCTTATAGAGCTAGATATATTTTGAAGAGTTAAAAGTAACTTTATACAAAGTAACTTTGTTATATGTTACACGCTCTTCAAAGTAACCATTAGTGAGTTACATGTGTGATTATTCATGGGAAAATTAATTCCTATTGAAATTCCAACCCAAGCTCTGAAATGCTAATGTGTATCATGCATGATTATGAAAGAAGTCGAGCTTGAGCTTATTTTGGCAAGATATATTTGTAAGGTCATTGATGATATGGAAACTAAAAGCTTGAATTAGCTTGTGAAAATGATTATTTTATCTTGTAAAGGTCGATTGTAAAAGATGCTATAATTTATGATAGATTATTGTCTATTCATACATGGTTGGACTGTGTATGAAGAGAAAAACAATGTTTATGGTTACCATCATGGTAGACCATCACATATCCATGAAGGATATTATTGAGATGGCGTTATTATTGATGAAAAGTGTTAAGGTGTCATCCTTATTACATGTTTATAAAGTGATAAAGATGCAATAAAGTACTAAAGATGCAATAAAGTACATGAATTTGACATGTTTAATAACCATGCTATGGGTATTGGTTATTCATGGATACTCTAAAGGAATGAAATATGATATATTGGACCATCTTCGCAATCTATAATAGGTTAGCGAGTGTATTGTAATTCATTGAATGACAAAAAGTCATACATAATTGATAGTGCTACAATGTACAACTTGAGAAAATTTTGTATACACCTCTATATTGTATAAGAGACTACGACGAATGAGAGCTTGCTCTTGTGAGCCATGAATATTAAAAGCTCTTCATATGTTCCTTGAGGGAACAAAAATAAACATTGATGAAACACTTTTAATGATAAATTATGCTCATACTAGAGGGAAACAAACACAAAATGTGCCAAGTTATATAAGTTGATATAAAGTAGAATTCAATCCAAAAAAAGGGGTCACTAACGTGCAGTTAGTGCACAATAAAATATTCATTATATGAAACAGAAAATGGGTCACCCGTGAGAAAAAGTGATATACAGTCACTAGTTTTCTGCTCTATTAAGAACATGTAGGCTCTTACCCGGGTAACAATAGTTCATATAAGATATAGCGAGATCATTCAAAAGGAAGTGGATTAGAATTTTTATACCCTTAAAATATCATGGATTTATTTTGGGCGGAAAAATTACCATTGACCTTTGGAGATTATATGATATTTGATACATCAAATGATGGTCACATGAAGTATTGTATTTTATTGGGCTATTAAACAATCTAGCTATAATGAAATTATCCATGTGATGTTGATAATAGATGGATAATATGAAAGCCGAAAGAATAGTGGTATTGTGTAACTTATACTCCCACTAAGAACGGCCTTATTAAGTCGTTAATTTTATAGAGAAAAAAAGTTATACAACTAGGTTTGCGACTATACCTCCCCCATTAAAAATATCAAAAGGGTTACAAAAAGGAAAGTTGAGAATAATGAACTTCTTTCGTTCTTAAGCATTCTCAAATTTAGGAGAGGGGAGAAGGATATAAGTTTGATATATGACACAAAGTCTTATGAGTATAATCAATTGTCTTGTTGAAAGATTACAAAAACAGACCCAAGTTGGGTGTTGCTACAACCATTTTCTAGGAAGTATGAGTCTTAATGTTGCTTATGAATTTATAAGATGTCGAATTAGAGAAGGACTTGTCTCTAATTGTATGTCCTTAACCAAATGTTAATGGACTATATATGAAATACCCCGACCTTAAATATGGCGATTAAATTATCCTAATAGGTATTTAAGAGCCTAATAATGGTTAAGAAATATTTGTAAGGGAAAAATAAATCCAAAAGAACTAAAGAAACGCTTTAAAAGCGAAAAACGCTAAATAAGCGTTAAATAACCACAGGAGGTATGAGACCTCGGTTGGCGTATTATAAGGATTCTAAAGGCTTACTTAAGTCTAAATAAATATGAGGGAACAAATCCCGAAGAAAACGGATCCTTAAAATGGATTAAAATCACTAACGAACCTTAAAACACGTTTTTCGAGGTAACCGGGAACGGGAAAACCGTCTTTAAGCGGGTCAAATAGACTCATAACAATTTTGGTCAACTAAATAGTCATTAATAAATATTAGTGAAGCTTTAGGACCAATAAAATCAATAAAACGAGAAATTAGTAAAAACTGTCAAAAACGGGAAGATGTGGGGTAGAAGCATAAATAACCAAAACTTATGTGTCCACTTTGAAAAATAAAAAGTGAAGTTGTGTGTGTGCATTAGTGACAGCCGATGGCCCCCCTCTCTCACACACTCTACCTATTCTCTTTTTACTCACAAAAGACAAAAACATTAAAAAGCAAAAAGTAACATATCTACTTTACTACCTCACTCTCTCTCCTCCATTTCATTCTCTTCACTCACGTCTGTACACTCACCCCCACTCTCTGATTTTCCTTCATCTTCCCCAGCGACAACAATGGAAGCTTGAGCAAACCCACAAAACTCCATCTTCTCTCCTCTTGTAACCCACTCAAATCTCTTCCAAAAATTACAAAAATTACACCATTGTAATCCTCTCACCAAGAGCTACGTTTCTATCTTTCCAAAATTGAAAACACACATTTTCGTTTTTATGGGTATACCCCATTTGGAGCTTCAAGACCACCATTAGAGCCACCTTGTCCTCCTTGTTCTTTTGAGGTAAAAATCTCTTCGAAACTCCATTGTTTTTCTAGCCTTAAAGGCAAAACGAATTTGAACTAAACCCTTGTTTGGTTCCTCTTGTACCCAGCCGGTTTTGGCTTCTTTGAAGGGGTGGAAACCTTGTTCTTAAACTCCTCTAAGTTTCATCTACACCCTTGGAAGGTAAAGGAAATTCTAAACCCTAGAACTTACGTTAAAGCTTAAGTAATGTTTAGGGATTGGTTTTAGTATTGAAATGGTGTGTATGTATGGGTTATGATATTAGATTTGTGAAGTACTATAACCGGTGGAGAAAGAGAGGAAGGAAGAAGAAAGAAGGAGAAAGAAAAACTAGAAGAAAAACAAGGTAAGGATGCTCACTTGTGTAACTTGGTATATGTATGTGTGTAACAGATTTTTAGAAGTTGAAATTAGTAATGAAAATGGTATTGTTAGTAGGTAATGTGTAGGAGAATATAAATGTTTTAAACCCTTAAAAGACATATTAAAAAAAACTGTTACAAACTAGATGGTGAGGTAATGTAGAGTGCAGGAATTTTTAGTAGTGTTTAGTGTATGGAAATTGTGTATGAAAGCTTGTATATGGATGTATATGTTGAACTGGTGGTGTATATAGGAATGAGTAATAAGTATGGTTTAGTATGATGAGGAAAGTAACGTAACAGTTTTGAAGGCTTTAAAAGATGTAAAAGCTTGGTAAAACGTTGAGAAGTAAATGGGTATGTGCAGGAAATCTATTGTATTGTATAGTGTTGAATTAATATGGAAGATTGGAATGAGGGTGTGGGCTGAAAATGTATGTGGACAATGTTAAAATTATAGGGGAACCTCTGCCCAAATTTGTATGGAAATAGGAGGACTTAGTTGTGTAAGAGAAGAAAACTACCTAGGAGATTACCTGGTGTATTTGGAGAGTTAAGTGAGTAGTTTAGTACTTTGTAACAAATTTAGAAGAGGATTTAAGTAAAGGGAGGAACTAGGATTGAGGCAATGCATTGAGGATGTTAGGAGTAGCATTAGTAGAGGGAGTATTGAATGGTAATGAGGAAAGGAAAAATCTGTAACAATTGAAGAAGAAAGAAAGTTGTAACAGAGGAGAAAATGTAACAGTGGAGTGTGTTTGTAACAGATTTGGATAGAGGCGGAATAGGCTAGTTCAAAGTGCTCAATCAATGATAAAATATGCTAGATTATATGTAGGAATAATGGGGAAGAGATTGGCAAAAGATTGAAGTTGAAACAAAGCTTAAAAACTGTAAATTTGCAACAGGCTGGATTTGTCCTGGTTTCAAACCAGTATGCAAACCAGGACAATCTCTTAAACTTGGCAGAATGCCTTCTCGCTGGAATGGTCCTGGTTTCAAACCAGTACGCAAACCAGGACCACCCCAAAAATACACCCGTAAGTTACTAAAACAAATTGTCCGGGTTGCAAAGTAGCACACAAACCCGGACGATGTCAAAAACTTACCCGTAGCATTTCAGAATATATGGTCCGGGTTGTAAACCAGGTGTAAACCCGGACCAAGCATATTTTCACCCGAGAGTTTTTCCAGTGAGTTGGTCCGGGTTTAAAACCAGGACCACCCCAAATTTTGTCCAGAAAGTGCTTTCTTGCATTCTAATGATGGGGAATTGAATGGTAATGATAGTATAAGGTAATTAAGACATGATTAATGATGTTTAAAGGTCATTAAGGCTATAAACAAGCTTAGGAAATAATTTTAAGTAAGTAACATAAGTAAAGGTATGTGAACAATGAAGCATTAGTAAGTATAAACTAGGAAACTTTAGGAAAGTAATCAGTAAGGTTAATGATGGATAATTAACCATCCAACTGTATGTATGTGATAGGATTCCAATAGTTGAACACCGAAGGGAGTCGGTGAGTCCAAAGTCAACGGTAAGGTGAAAGGTATGATTTCTTCATGCCCTGTATCCTAATCTGGTTACCCCGATTTGTGTGCTTATTTGATCACCTAAATAAGATAAATGCATGAATCGGACTATATTGCACTTACCTGTGCTTGACTTATGTTGTGCTTGATATTTATTGTCTTGAGCACTAGTTTGTATAATTCATGAAATATATGAATGATGATGAATGGTATTCGAACCTCGTATTGTACTTGTGTAATGTATTGTACCTCGTATGTATGTGTATATGTGTATTGTATTATTGTGGCTTGGATGTTGACTTCTACTAATTCCTAACTACCTAACTCCTAACTTAAGTGAGTAAATTGGAATGAGTAGAAGTCCGATATAGTTTCGGCCACGCGTGAGGATGAGGAGACACAAGAGGTTGGATCCGATTCCTGGTTCGTAAGCTGGTCCACGGCCCAAATCCCTTAAGTGGGTAGCATCCTGGATTAGTGAACCAAGTAAAGCCTGGTGGTGGGACGGTGTAGTCCCTGCCCAGAGGCCATACCGGCTTAACATGAGTAAGAGTAAGAAGTAAGTATGTATGAGTATGAGTATGAGTATGAGTATGAGTATGTATGCGTATGTATGGAATAATGAGTAAAAGAGTAATCTCCACCCGATTAACCCGGGTGGACCAATGAAGCTAACAAGAACTGTACTTGTGTATGTACTGAGTATGGGTATTCGGAGGAAGGTAAGTATGTATTGGATGGTTTATTGTATTCCTTGTATGAAATGAATTGTATGTATGTACGCTGTGTGAGTATTATTGTATCGTGTATGAGAGCATGTATGCATGTATGTTTGTATGAAAACGAACCGCATGTATTCGACCAAGTGGTCGGCGTACCCTCACTAGTACGCGGGGTATGCGGTTATCATGCTCGGCGAAAGCTGACCCCTTCGGGGGACATTTTTTTTAGTGTGCAGGTACCCGAAGCGAATGTGGTCAAGGCACGAGACCGGCGACTACATTGGATAGTAGTAGTAGAATGTAGAGGTGTATCAACTAGCACACCCCTTGTATTTAGAAAGTAATGTAGTAGTGAGAATGGGTAGTAAGTAGTCTCTTAGGGTGTATGTATGAACTTGGAAGGGATATGATAATTGTATAAGGATCCTAGTAGACTCGGTTAAGTATATTGTATTGTATGGATTGAAGAGGAGTAAGTACTGAATGGAGTATTGTTGTAATTGATTGATGAATGGAGTATGTATTCTAGATGCGTAGTACTCGGGATTCCGGTCCATCAGACCGATGCTGTATGTAGGTAGTAGCCTGTTAGTCACGTGGGTGACTAACGGCATTGTATCACCCATTGTATGTAAGTATTTCCGCTGCGTGTATCTGATATGTATGGAGATTGGACGGTAAGCACTGTACTAATGGTAGGGGTGTTACAAAAAGTGGTATCAGAGCGTATGATGACTGGAAATACCGAGTTTAGGAAATACCGAGTTAGGATTTAGAAGCTTAGGGCTAAGGGCTGAGTGTTAGCATTAGAGATATGCTTGATAGGAACTCCCGGTGAGTACCGGATACCTACAATACCAGACCCGCCCTCCACAAACCCCTTTATATAATTTGGGAAAGTACGCCAGAGAGAAGGAAGTCCTCTCATACTCGGGGAAACCCGATCTGGCAGTTGTGAAGCAATCACACAGTAAACGAGAACTTGACAAGTAGTAGATTCCAAGAGACGGAAGTCCCGGAAAGGGATCCCGGTTGAACAACAACGCCCGCTCTTAATAGCGGTAGAATAAGCACTCCAACCACAAGGAGGCTACAACTTACAACAGCATGGGGCGACATGCTTAGCAGTCGCAGAACCTAACTAACCAATCAGCAGCAGGTAAAGGAGCACTAAGCGTGCAACGGCGCGGAAGGAAGAACCATAACAAAACCCGAGACACAAGTCTACGGGCCAGTAATATCTAACTAATACCATCAACGACATGCTAGCTGACTAAGGACATAGTCGGTAGCGATTAATTTCAAACCTGCAACGCCAAAAGGGTTATCATACCGGACCAACATAGCTCAGGCAGCTACAAGAACATCCACGGGATATAATTCGATAGGACTACAGGAGTAGTGCCTAAACAAGGTAGGCTCAGTAAACACCATAAATGGGTGGGAACGAGCCACAAGGGACGACACTAAACCAAATAGAATGGGAGTCTCCAAGGATTGGAGAAACATCCCGATTATCAACAATCACGTCAAGATCATTGAGAAGCTACCTAAAGGATCGAGTATACCAACTATAGATCAATGAGATCAAGGGAAGAGTCGACAAGACTATCAAATACTAATGGAAACCATACCGTGATCGGTATAGGATTACCCAAAAACCACCAGTACCACGCACTTGCCACGGCAAGTGCAGTAAGAACAGAAATATGTAAAGGAACTCTAACACACCACAGGTACATAGTAATGTACCGTGGCTGCAAGAAGCGACTACAGGATCACAAACCCTGAAACTGAAGGAATGGAACCTTGGAAAGGCCCAACGGCCTGACTATGGTATTAAGGACATACCAGTCAGCAAGAAGCTGGACTTGGTCAAGACCTCAACATGGCTATGCCATGAAGAACATCTTTTAACTCCGAACTGTTATTTTCAAACCAAGTTTTCTTTCAAAACCACAAACCTTCTTTAAAACCTTGGATTTTAAAACCAGACCAACAGAATTACGGTGAGTATCATAAAGTGATACAAGAGGAGTTGGCAATAGAATACTTCACCTAGGCGTGTGACGAACACTATGAGTGTACCCAATTACGGGATGTGGGACAACCGCACTCCGAAGGAGCTTGCGGGCCTGACATATAGTTAGGTAAGTGGTAACGTATCAGCATGGTACCCCACGTATGTATACATGTAGTGTACGAAACACGGGAAGTAGTCAACTCCGTTCTACGGACCATGAGTAAATGCAAAGCAGAACAGCTGGACACCTCAGGCGATCAAGGAGAAGGAACTCCGCTAAGTAACAAGTATAAAGAACTCAGAGAATCCATCTGAAGATGAGGAATAAGAACTAGAAGGTGCAAAGAGCACATACTAGTAAGTGTAGACATTGGATATGTCACAAATAATTCAAGCGATCACCTGACAGCTGGGAAGGATACCCAGACTGGGCACAGTAAGGCAAGAGTCTAATGTGAACACAAAGATGCTCAGCAAACGGGACAGAACTCCCAAGAGCAATCACAAGATTACTACGAAACACAATCCATCATTGGAGAGGAATATAAACCTAGTCAAGAATACTAGGAGCAAGTGTAAACAGTCTACCCCAGAACGGGAGACGTTATAACCCAAAAAGGGACGACTCAAGTACAATACCATAAGACGGTATGGAGGAAGACACACGTTATAAACATTAGCCGGATGTAACGGCATAACCTAAAAACACCCAGGAGCAATCCATGAGGGGTGTCTGAATTACAACAGTCGAACAACAGCGACATGATAAAAGCACAGAAGTTAGAACGAACACTCGGCTAAGACACCGAAGGGATTTCACTTAACAGGAAATGCCCTAATTACTAAAAGGCACTGATTAACACCAGAATGCCTAAAGGGCCTCCTATGAACGGAAGCGTGATGGCACGACTTGCCATGGAGCCCAGTAATACCTCCAACCTATGGGGTATAGAAGGAGTGGAAACATGTACAAGCAGCTTGCAAAGAGCATGGCTTGCAGCAATAAGGCTTAAAAGCCATCAACCAACTATGTTATGTAAACCTTGACGGTTGCATAACCCATACCATTTGATAACAAGACTTGCAAGAGATATTGTCTCATACGACAAGAAATCAACAACTAGACCATCAACTCAAACCAACATCCTGAGTGGCTTAGAGTAATGGCCAACTCAGTGTCACTGTCACTAGAGCATCAGTCTAGTATACAGTTGACAAGCTTTTAATTACCTTCATGCCTTCTGTAGCAATGGTAGCACAGAGGCATAAGAATCATGATAATGCCAACATTGGCCTAGTCCACACTTGGACACTACGAGAAACCCAAGGGAAGGTACCCCTCGTTAGCCAAAGACCACCAATGTGGTGAAGGTGTGAACCCTTAGAAAGGCTTCCATCTATTATAACAGAAAAGCCTACGCATATAGATATTGCCAAGGGGCGATGGAATAAGGAAATGAGATTTTCCAAACCATTATGACTTAAGGAGTAAGCATACTCCATATGCACCCAAGCATGTGGTGAACCATTGTATAAACACCAACATGGTGAACCTTGTCATGAGATCTATGAGTGGAAACAAGCCTCTCAACAAGAACCATCATTTATCAGCGATGGGATACTCTTCAATTAGAGAACGGGACCCGTAAACCCTTGAAGTTCTTGGGATGTCCCGGTGATGTACATACAAGGATAAAACCGCGCAGCTAGAGTCTATAACCAATGCTCAGCTTTGGGAGGACAGTAATTGTCAAAAAAAAAACAATCAATGTGAGTGCACATTGAAAACCATGAATGACCAACGCTCAAGAGAGCTAGTAATCCGGTAAATTACTTCATCCATTATCAACCAAGATACTTGGTAAATTATATCATAAATGATGATAAAATGTGAGGTAAGCTAACCTACACATAAAACGTAAGTTGAATAAAACATCTCTACATTGGGAAATAATCACATCACGGTATGCTACGACAACCGTCATACACACGAACAGGAGAAACCCTCAGTGTACACACCATAAGGAAATGGTGCCAATGACAATGGCAATAAGTAAAAAGAAACTATCACAATAACAGAAACAGTAAAAAAAACAACAATGTTGTACAATGAGTAAGAATACGGTGCGCAACAAGCGACCGTTATGAGGAAGTAGCAGATAATGACACGGAGTATAAGTATGAGAAGACAGGCAGAAATATTCTTTCCTATCACATAAGTGACTTACTGTCAAGCGTTTACGCCTCTGCACTCTGTATGACTGAGTGTTTTGGTATTGCACTGTTCAGCTAATGATCTAATGGGATGGATAGGGATATGGAGAATGTAAACCGTAGTGAATCTTTCTTTTCACCACAAACGTGACATAAGCCATTTAAGCAAGCTTAGCAACAGATCGTGCGGCTTAGGGCCAAAGAAGCACAAAGAGTGTAAAGCACACCAACAATCACAAGATGTGAATTCCAGAGGAATAAAAGGATGAAAGGAGACTTAAGAAAGTCACTAGGACCGACGCATACCAATGCAAGGTCATACAAGTAAAGAACACTTGTACTGAACCAGAAGAACTGGTATGATTCAGAAACTATTGACACCAGAGGAAGCACTACAACTAAGTAGTGACGTAACCTCGCCCGACAATAAGTTGGAGGAACTTAATGAATAATCGTGGAAGCACGAATAGCATGTGCAGTAGATTACCAGAGAGCTGGTTAAAACCTTAAACTCATTGAGTTCGAACACGGTAAAAGAATACCGAATTTGTTTAGTAAACCTTATTCCCATAATAGATGGATAAAAGGTTATGTATAGCACATTAAGGATAACAAGAAGGGTGAATAACCCAAGTTATCAGGGTCGCGCAGCAGAAGCTAGTGGGCCCTAGCTAGGAGATAATATACCTAGTAAGTATAGTAGAATGGCTATTAATACCTTGAAGCCTAATAGGCTGGAACCAAATTAATTATGAGTTAAATAAACTCAGATAGGAATTCTTGGTGCAAAGACTAAACTATTGGCATGGTTAAGACCCTTTGACCAGAGCATACTGTATAGTATACCGTAGTGAAGCTAAACGCTTCAGATTGCCCCAATTGATTAAACCAATGTTTAATAATAATAACATATGGTAGATTACGTGGGCGTAATCCCTTTTAAGGGGGGTAGAGCGAAAACCGCTTAATGTAAATTTTGTGAATAAAACACATAAACCATAATGTGCATAGCACAAATGAGAATCAAATTTATGATTGATACTATGTTAAATAAACATAAGTATTCATTCATATTGTAATTATGGTAACTAGGCATTAGACATGCAAATACCATAGGATGAATATACCCATCTTGTAACACCAGTGTAAGAGTATTGGTAAAGAAGAGTAATGAGTAGTGGACGGAACTTCACAAGTATTGTAGCCTTTGAAGAAGTAGTACGAAATGAATGAGAGTAGTAGATGAATGAAGTTTATGAGTAGTGGAATCATAGGTAAATTATTTGAAGTAAATTGAGGACAAAAAAAAATTTTACAAGTATGGTAATCCCTAGTTAGAATATTGGAGAGTGATGGATGAAAGTAGTGAAGATTGATGGAAGGAGCATTTAGGTATTGAACCACGGAGTGAAGCATTTGGGAAGTAGAGTGAGGATGATTGATGGACTGATTCCATCCTTTGGAGATGTATGAATTCGTATCACGACTAGAAAGAATAAAAATATAGAAAATGAAAACAACTGAATTATTTGCTTGTTTGAAACTGATGTGGGAAGTCGAACTTGATCCTGATCAGATCAAGGGAAACCGAACACAAATTGGGGTGGAAAGATAGTTCAACACTGATGCTGATCACATCAGGGTCGAATGATTCTTGAAGCTCCCCTTAAGTGGTCACAAGAATCACACATAGGATAGAAGTAACGAATATAAACTGGAACTTGGAGTTGGATGTTTTAGAAAAATTTTAATTGGTAGTGGTGAAAGAATTTCCTTAGTATGGAGAATGAGGATCTACTAGGAGTGTGTACCGAAGAAGATAGTAAGGTAGTATGTTGTATTATTCCAAGGGCAGCGAGACATAGAGGAGTCCCGTGTCTAGATGACCTGAGTGCCTGCGGGATTGGAATGTATATTGCATTGCTTCGGGAATAGCTTTGCATTGTATGTATGTATAAATTGGTAAGGAGGAACCGGATGGTTAGTAGTAGTGTGAATTGGAGTAATTATAGTACATTTGTAGAGTATGGAATGTAGAGACTGTGAGTAGTGGATTTGGGAATTGTAAGGAGGAAGAATGTATGGCTTTGGTATTAGGCAAGTATAGATGAGTAAGTACAGTAATCCCATAACCTCGAACAACTTTGAGGACAAAGTTCTTAAGGGGGGTAGATTGAAATACCCCGACCTTAAATATGGCGATTAAATTATCCTAATAGGTATTTAAGAGCCTAATAATGGTTAAGAAATATTTGTAAGGGAAAAATAAATCCAAAAGAAATAAAGAAACGCTTTAAAAGCGAAAAACGCTAAATAAGCGTTAAATAACCACAGGAGGTATGAGACCTCGGTTGGCGTATTATAAGGATTCTAAAGGCTTACTTAAGTCTAAATAAATATGAGGGAACAAATCCCGAAGAAAACGGATCCTTAAAATGGATTAAAATCACTAACGAACCTTAAAGCACGTTTTTCGAGGTAACCGGGAAAACGCGTCTTTAAGCGGGTCAAATAGACTCATAACAATTTTGGTCAACTAAATAGTCATTAATAAATATTAGTGAAGCTTTAGGACCAATAAAATCAATAAAACGAGAAATTAGTAAAAACTGTCAAAAACGGGAAGATGTGGTGGGTAGAAGCATAAATAACCAAAACTTATGTGTCCACTTTGAAAAATAAAAAGTGAAGTTGTGTGTGTGCATTAGTGCCAGCCGATGGCCCCCCTCTCTCACACACTCTACCTATTCTCTTTTTACTCACAAAAGACAAAAACATTAAAAAGCAAAAAGTAACATATCTACTTTACTACCTCACTCTCTCTCCTCCATTTCATTCTCTTCACTCACGTCTGTACACTCACCCCCACTCTCTGATTTTCCTTCATCTTCCCCAGCGACAACAATGGAAGCTTGAGCAAACCCACAAAACTCCATCTTCTCTCCTCTTGTAACCCACTCAAATCTCTTCCAAAAATTACAAAAATTACACCATTGTAATCCTCTCACCAAGAGCTACGTTTCTATCTTTCCAAAATTGAAAACACACATTTTCGTTTTTATGGGTATACCCCATTTGGAGCTTCAAGACCACCATTAGAGCCACCTTGTCCTCCTTGTTCTTTTGAGGTAAAAATCTCTTCGAAACTCCATTGTTTTTCTAGCCTTAAAGGCAAAACGAATTTGAACTAAACCCTTGTTTGGTTCCTCTTGTACCCAGCCGGTTTTGGCTTCTTTGAAGGGGTGGAAACCTTGTTCTTAAACTCCTCTAAGTTTCATCTACACCCTTGGAAGGTAAAGGAAATTCTAAACCCTAGAACTTACGTTAAAGCTTAAGTAATGTTTAGGGATTGGTTTTAGTATTGAAATGGTGTGTATGTATGGGTTATGATATTAGATTTGTGAAGTACTATAACCGGTGGAGAAAGAGAGGAAGGAAGAAGAAAGAAGGAGAAAGAAAAACTAGAAGAAAAACAAGGTAAGGATGCTCACTTGTGTAACTTGGTATATGTATGTGTAACAGATTTTTAGAAGTTGAAATTAGTAATGAAAATGGTATTGTGTAGTAGGGTAATGTGTAGGAGAATATAAATGTTTTAAACCCTTAAAAGACATATTAAAAAAAACTGTTACAAACTAGATGGTGAGGTAATGTAGAGTGCAGGAATTTTTAGTAGTGTTAGTGTATGGAAATTGTGTATGAAAGCTTGTATATGGATGTATATGTTGAACTGGTGGTGTATATAGGAATGAGTAATAAGTATGGTTTAGTATGATGAGGAAAGTAACGTAACAGTTTTGAAGGCTTTAAAAGATGTAAAAGCTTGGTAAAACGTTGAGAAGTAAATGGGTATGTGCAGGAAATCTATTGTATTGTATAGTGTTGAATTAATATGGAAGATTGGAATGAGGGTGTGGGCTGAAAATGTATGTGGACAATGTTAAAATTATAGGGGAACCTCTGCCCAAATTTGTATGGAAATAGGAGGACTTAGTTGTGTAAGAGAAGAAAACTACCTAGGAGATTACCTGGTGTATTTGGAGAGTTAAGTGAGTAGTTTAGTACTTTGTAACAAATTTAGAAGAGGATTTAAGTAAAGGGAGGAACTAGGATTGAGGCAATGCATTGAGGATGTTAGGAGTAGCATTAGTAGAGGGAGTATTGAATGGTAATGAGGAAAGGAAAAATCTGTAACAATTGAAGAAGAAAGAAAGTTGTAACAGAGGAGAAAATGTAACAGTGGAGTGTGTTTGTAACAGATTTGGATAGAGGCGGAATAGGCTAGTTCAAAGTGCTCAATCAATGATAAAATATGCTAGATTATATGTAGGAATAATGGGGAAGAGATTGGCAAAAGATTGAAGTTGAAACAAAGCTTAAAAACTGTAAATTTGCAACAGGCTGGATTTGTCCTGGTTTCAAACCAGTATGCAAACCAGGACAATCTCTTAAACTTGGCAGAATGCCTTCTCGCTGGAATGGTCCTGGTTTCAAACCAGTACGCAAACCAGGACCACCCCAAAAATACACCCGTAAGTTACTAAAACAAATTGTCCGGGTTGCAAAGTAGCACACAAACCCGGACGATGTCAAAAACTTACCCGTAGCATTTCAGAATATATGGTCCGGGTTGTAAACCAGGGTGTAAACCCGGACCAAGCATTATTTTCACCCGAGAGTTTTTCCAGTGAGTTGGTCCGGGTTTAAAACCAGGACACAAACCAGGACCACCCCAAATTTTGTCCAGAAAGTGCTTTCTTGCATTCTAATGATGGGGAATTGAATGGTAATGATAGTATAAGGTAATTAAGACATGATTAATGATGTTTAAAGGTCATTAAGGCTATAAACAAGCTTAGGAAATAATTTTAAGTAAGTAACATAAGTAAAGGTATGTGAACAATGAAGCATTAGTAAGTATAAACTAGGAAACTTTAGGAAAGTAATCAGTAAGGTTAATGATGGATAATTAACCATCCAACTGTATGTATGTGATAGGATTCCAATAGTTGAACACCGAAGGGAGTCGGTGAGTCCAAAGTCAACGGTGAAAGGTATGATTTCTTCATGCCCTGTATCCTAATCTGGTTACCCCGATTTGTGTGCTTATTTGATCACCTAAATAAGATAAATGCATGAATCGGACTATATTGCACTTACCTGTGCTTGACTTATGTTGTGCTTGATATTTATTGTCTTGAGCACTAGTTTGTATAATTCATGAAATATATGAATGATGATGAATGGTATTCGAACCTCGTATTGTACTTGTGTAATGTATTGTACCTCGTATGTATGTGTATATGTGTATTGTATTATTGTGGCTTGGATGTTGACTTCTACTAATTCCTAACTACCTAACTCCTAACTTAAGTGAGTAAATTGGAATGAGTAGAAGTCCGATATAGTTTCGGCCACGCGTGAGGATGAGGAGACACAAGAGGTTGGATCCGATTCCTGGTTCGTAAGCTGGTCCACGGCCCAAATCCCTTAAGTGGGTAGCATCCTGGATTAGTGAACCAAGTAAAGCCTGGTGGTGGGACGGTGTAGTCCCTGCCCAGAGGCCATACCGGCTTAACATGAGTAAGAGTAAGAAGTAAGTATGTATGAGTATGAGTATGAGTATGAGTATGTATGCGTATGTATGGAATAATGAGTAAAAGAGTAATCTCCACCCGATTAACCCGGGTGGACCAATGAAGCTAACAAGAACTGTACTTGTGTATGTACTGAGTATGGGTATTGGAGGAAGGTAAGTATGTATTGGATGGTTTATTGTATTCCTTGTATGAAATGAATTGTATGTATGTACGCTGTGTGAGTATTATTGTATCGTGTATGAGAGCATGTATGCATGTATGTTTGTATGAAAACGAACCGCATGTATTCGACCAAGTGGTCGGCGTACCCTCACTAGTACGCGGGGTATGCGGTTATCATGCTCGGCGAAAGCTGACCCCTTCGGGGACATTTTTTTAGTGTGCAGGTACCCGAAGCGAATGTGGTCAAGGCACGAGACCGGCGATACATTGGATAGTAGTAGTAGAATGTAGAGGTGTATCAACTAGCACACCCCTTGTATTTAGAAAGTAATGGTAGTGAGAAATGGGTAGTAAGTAGTCTCTTAGGGTGTATGTATGAACTTGGAAGGGATATGATAATTGTATAAGGATCCTAGTAGACTCGGTTAAGTTATTGTATTGTATGGATTGAAGAGGAGTAAGTACTGAATGGAGTATTGTTGTAATTGATTGATGAATGGAGTATGTATTCTAGATGCGTAGTACTCAGGATTCCGGTCCATCAGACCGATGCTGTATGTAGAGGTAGTAGCCTTGTTAGTCACGTGGGTGACTAACGGCATTGTATCACCCATTGTATGTAAGTATATTTCCGCTACGTGTATCTGATATGTATGGAGATTGGACGGTAAGCACTGTACTAATGGTAGGGGGTTACAATATAGATCATGAATTTCATGTCAAGGGAAAATGAAATATAGGTTCAAAGAATAGTTCATTGTTGCAAATCAGCTACCGGATACGTACATAGATATGAAGCAAGTAACATAATCAGATATACCAGTTGCGAATGTTCCAGATAGGTTAGAAGTCCTGGGAGAAAATTTAAATTAAAAATGGGTGTGAATCCCAAGTATGCTGGCAGCGTAGTTGACCCTTGGGATCCAAAGACTTGAACCCTCGAAAGAGGAGTTCGGACCCTTGAAAGGGGGGTCTAGTCTCCCGAAGGGGGGATGAATTTGCCATAATGACACAAAAGGAAAAAGAGAACGAGGAAAGATTTAAACCCTCGAAAGAGGAGTTTGGACACTCGAAAGAGGTATCCAGTCTCTCGAAAGGGGGTCGGATATGCCAAATGACATAAAGGGAAAATGAAAATGAGGAGTTTCAAGATTTGAATCCTCGAAAAGGAGTTCAGACCCTTGAAAGGGAGAAGAAACTACCAAAATGATACACGAGAAGTAAGAAGCTAATTATGCAACATGCATAGAATCAAAACGAACTTAAAGGTTCCTAAAGTTGCATATTTATGCATGTATACGATTGAGGAACCTTTTTATATTTCAAGAGTAAAGGAAGTACGGAATATGACTTCCAATAGTTGACAAAGAAAAATCATAAACATGCCGAAGCGTGTGATGCTAGCATGATAGTGCACCAGAGTTGTGCATATGAGATGTTATAATCCACCTCGATATGAGAAATGAACGCGTTCCTTTATTGGATAAAGGAGTTGTAAAATTATAAAGGTGGAAGATAGTAGACCCTTGAAAAAGGTGTCTAGCTCTTGCAAAAGGAGCTACAAACTTTGGTGGAATGATAACATATGGTAGATAACGTGGGCGTAATCCTTTTAAGGGGGGTAGTGCGAAAAACCGCTTAGCGTATGTTTCACGTGTTAAGTACATAAACATATGTATTCATTCATAGTGTAATTATGGTCATTGCGCACAGGAGATGCAAATACCATTGAGATAAACATGACTACCTTGTAACTCCAGTGTGAGAATACAAGTGGAAAGGAGTAGAGAAACTCCTGGGAATTAAAACCCCGATAGTATATGTCTATTTGAGATTAGACATGGTAATATGATGTATGAGTCGGTATGAAACCGATGTGGAACCTAGTAGGAATTGAATTCCATAGGTAATTTGCTTTGAGGTAAATTGAGAATGAATGATGGACTGAGTTCCATAAATTGGAAATGTATTGCTTTGTGATTATGACTAGAAAGATTAAAAGATAGAAATGAAAATGATTGAATTACTTGATTGTTTGAAACTGAAGTGGGAAGTCGAACTTGATTTGCTAGCCATCAAGGGAAACTGAACACAAATTGGGGTGGAAGGATGTTCAACACTGATGCTGATCACATTAGGGTTGAATGATTCATGAAGATCCCTGTAAGTGGTCACAAGTAATCACGTTAAGAATAGATGCAGTTAGCATAAATTGGATCTGGAGTTGTATTGTGTTTTCAAAAAGGATTTTCAACTAGTATTTGTAAAAAGAATTTTCCTTCAAACCTGAGAATGAGGATTAGTTTTGAAACCACTACCACCTAACCGAGGGATGCGGCCCTTTGTCTTGATGACCGGGAGATTGGTGGGAGTAAGGACTAGTTTTGAAACCACTACCACTGGCCGATGACTACGGTCTTTAAGTCGAGATGATCGGGAAGAATGGTAAGGTGTGTGTTTGTTTTTTCCAAGGGCAGCGGGACGTAGAGAAGTCCTGTGTCTGGATACCTAGAGTGGCTGAGGATATCTATATGTGCGAACGTTTTGATCAAGGAAACCAAAGGAACCGTGGCCTAGAGAGCGTAAGTGCCCATTAGTCATGAATCGGCCGTGAACCAGAAAGCGTAAGTGTTCAGCGTGACTGGTACCTGCGGGATCACATAGTGTATTACTCGATATGGGATTCGAGGACTGTAGTGCCTTCTTGTCTTCGCACTACCCCATGGAGAGAATACAAAAGAGTATTTTTGATTGCTATGCATGCAGTGACATGTTGCGTGGATGTATAGTATACATCAAGACAGACCTGTTGAGTCTGTAAGGTTATATATTCTAACCTTAGCATGAATGCCTATGTGACTAACAATATTGGATTCATCAACTTTGAGGACAAAGTTCTTTAAGGGGTAGACTGAAATACCCCTAACTTAAAAATGGTGATTAAATTATTCTAATATGATGTTTAGAGGCCTAATGATGCCTATAGAGTATTGGTGAAGAAAGTAAAACCAAAAGAAAGAGGAAAACGCTTAAAAAGCACAAAACGTAAAAACATGCGTTACACAACCGTAGAGGCATATGACCTCAACTAGGGTCCTAGATGGATTCCTAAGACTTAGTTAAACACTAAGAACATGTGGAAACAACTTCCGAAGAAAACGAATCCATATAGTGGATTAAAAACGCAAATGAAGTCCTAAAGCACGTTTTTCGAGAAAACTTGGAAACGTGACTTAAGTAGTTTAATGGACTTGTAAAAATTGTAGTTGATCATATAACTATAATTAAACCTTAATGAAGGTCTAAGAACCATTAAAATTAAATAAACGAAAAAAATCCGGAAAACAGGCACGGTTGATGAATAGTGCCAAACCGGGAAATTTATGAGCGTTTCTTACGAAAAGACGAAAATGCCCCTGCTTAAATACTACAGTGGGGCCGGTTTTTATGAGTAATTCAGCATACTCTCTCAAATAATAAACTAGCTTATTAGTTAGAAGAGAAAGAAGAAATAAAAAGGGAAAAGTACATATGTTACTTTTCTCTCTCTCCTCTCATTTCCCCCTCTCTCACGTTTATTTCTTCTCCCAGCCGGCTCCTCCTCCTCTTCCTCCCATGGCTATTTTTGCAGCCTCATTCCATCCTTTGAATACTCTCCCTTATTCAAGGAACTGCAATGCTCCAAATATAAAACTAAACACATATTCCTCTTAGTCTCATCAAAGGCTTTAAAATCTTCAAAGCTTGAAGTTGGCTTCCATGGGTGGAGCTCCATTTGAGAAGAAAATCAGATTTTCTGGAGCTAAATCATCTTCATTGTTGGTTTAAGGTAAGAAAACACCAAAAATCCCTTGATTCCAGTTTTTCCTTTCCTTCCCTTGTCATGGCCGATTCAACCTTTAATTTGGCACTATTCCTTTCTTTGTATGAGCATTTTTTCAATCTCCAAGAGTGTAGTTGGAACCCTTCCTTGGTTGTAGACCAAAAGCCCATTCTAGGGTTTCAAAGGTAATGCCTAATTCTAGTGCTTTAAGCACTTCCTTGCATCCTTAAGTTAATTAATGAGTCTAAGTGTGCTACTTAGTTCTTATTTTCCCGTATTTGAATGTTGGTCTAGAGTCTTGGCAATGGTATTGCCCCTTGACCAAAAATCAAGAGGGAAAAGAGAAGAGAAGAAGAGAAAGAAAACACCTGGAAGATTAAGGTAAATAATCTACCTTAATGACTATCCTAAATGTTTTTAGAATTTTGGGATGGTAAATAAAAGAATGAACTAAAATTTGTGCTGGAAGAGTATTGATTGATGTGAGAAGGAATTGTGATTATGCTTAAGGCAATGGTGAAGTGTTGTTTGATTCAAGGGTCTAAGTGCCAAGCAATTTAGGGTTTATGCATTATAATGTGATTGATGAGATTTGGATGAAATTTTTGCGCTGGTAGAATCCATTGAGGATTTGGTTAGCTTGTGTTCAATTGTGGATATTTTGGATTAGGTGATCAAGATAATGAAATTTGGATGTGCTAGTATAGTAACGAAGTTATGGCAAAATTTCTGTAGAAACCTAAGGAGTTGGGTGACTTTATGAGTTTCAGGAACCTAAGGTTAACTAGGAGTTGATAGGGGTTAATTTGGGTTAAATAATCATCTTGAAGTGTTAGTTGGAGGATGGAATAGAGTTGTGCAGAAATCTGTAGCAAAAATGGTGTATGCTTGTCTTGGATTTGCTAGAGATGAACTAAGGTATAGAACTTGGGAAAATAATGAATGAGCTTGGGTAATAGAGATGAATATGCTAAGAAGGATTTGGAATGGTCATAATGGTTCAGAGCAAGATACAAACTTTCATGGGGATGTTGATAATGCACTAGTGTGCATAATGTGCAAAAAATGAGAGTGAAATTACACTACTACAAAATATGTCTTAGACAACTGTTAAAAAATTCATAGACAACTGTTATTAACAGTTGTAACAGAACCAGTTGTCTTAGGTAGTCATTGCATTAGACAACTGTTAAATAACAGTTGTCTAATGGAGTCAAACAACAACTGGTGAATAACCTAATACAACTGTTATAAACAGTTGTAGTAGACATACATAAGAGAACTGTTATTAACAGTTGTGATAGGTGATATTCATTTCCCACTATCGAGCCCAAAGACAACTGTTCTTAACAGTTTTCTTTGACGATAATTTTTCTAGATTTCCCTAGTTTTTTTACAACTGTTACAAACCAGTTGTCTTTGAAACACTTTACAACAATTTTTCTAACATTTGACAACTGTTTTTACCAGTTGTCTTTGGTTTTTTAATACAATTTTTATCATATTCAATTGTTAAATTACAAATTGTCTTAAACTACTAATGTTTTTTTTGATCTGTTTGTTACCCGTTAATAGACATTCATATTCACATCCGTACATGCAAAATAACATTCACAAAACCAGACAACACTTCAAATTCCAAATCAACATTGGAACGTTCAAAGTTCTGAATCAACATAGCAACATTCATAGTTCCAAATATGTATAGCAACATCCAAAATCTCTAACCCACATGAAAAAATGATACAAAATGTCATCGTTCTACTCAAGTCATGAATACCAGCACCATGTGTAGCAAAATCTAATTGCTTCTGAATATAAGATGCCCACTGCTCTTGAATAAAATCACCCGCATCTTGCTTGTATGCTTGACCGTTGTATCCATATAGGTACTAGAAAATATAATACCAAATCTATTAGTTCATTAGCTTATACACCATTTGATGCTTCAACTTATAATAGATAACATATAGAATATTTTACCTCTATAGAAATGATCCTTTGTTTATGAACTGTGATTTCCTTCATAAATCTCATCAAATAGTATCCATAATCAATGGTGTCATCAGGTTGTCTTGGGCACTATGTAAAACAAAAACTGTGAACATTACCATATTACAAGTATGTATTGTCATGATGAAAAAAAACCATGTGATGGGGGATACTAGACATGATAAGTCCATCATGGTCTATTATTGTTTAAAACACAGGCCTGTCGTGGATCATGTCATAGCAAGGTTACATCCATACATATACATACTCAACCAAATGTGTCTCAAGTCCAATCTAGCTTCAAGATGTTAAGAAATCGAAAGCAAGACATATATAAGAAAAGCACGTAAACAATAAGTTCGGCTCAGATCCATACATTGGAACAGAAGCTAACATACAAATCAATCTAAAATTATAGAAACCTCCTTCATGATTTAGATGCTTTTCCTTAGTATGCAGACGCTGACATTTTTTTAAAAATTATTAATAGATTATCTCTTAACAGAGCACAACTAATCACTCATTTCCTCCGTGCAAGATCATAACTGATGAGATTACAAAAGAATTTTATAGATATCAGAATGACTAAATATAATCAGCAATTGACTATTGTTTACCAAACAAAACTATACATGTGGTACTGAAGATATATGCCTGTAAGCAAGCGCTTAACAGATTACCTTTAATATATGACGCACCAACATCATCTAGGTCTCTTCTTACGTCAAACTTTAAGCCAGAACCAACAGATGTCCACCTGATGAAAATAAAATCAACAGAAAATGAGAGCAGAAGTTGAACAGAAAATAATTATCAAAAAAAAATAGAAGTTGAACAGCAAATTCCCCCTCAGTTTCAAAGTACATCATAAATATAAATTGTACAGCTAAAAACAATTTTTTCCCTTATGTTTTCTTCATCACATCTTACAATAGTTTTTTTCCTAACACATATCCAGTTCTCCAATACCAATCCCGCAATTGTTCGGCCTTTACCTACACCAGCACCCTCCAACAAATCTAGCACATATATCATCATCAAAATTATGCTTATGTCGCTGGTGGGACAAAAAGGATTATATAATTCAGAGACCTATGTGTCCGGCGTAAATATGCCTCATAGAAAGATATTAAACATGGAAATTACCTGGAAAGCGTAAACTAACCCAGGAAAGCATAACTAACCCTTCAATTTGCAAGCGTGAGAGTACATCTCACGAGTTTTCAAGATCGTCACTTATAAGCAAGTCGCAGGTGGGTTCCGGTGGATGTACCACAGATATGGAAGACGTTTCCACTACAGGATCAGGATGTAGAGGACCTATAGACAGTTTAGGAGAGGGCTGTGCAATGTACAAGCTCAAATTATCCACACAGACAAATTCAGTGCCTCGAACAAAAGCAGACACAACACAATGTAAAGAGGAGATCATGAACAATAAAGTAATCCATCATCAAATATGGAATACTTACATAATCTGTAAATGTCTCTCCTACTAAGCCTCCTTCATCCTCTTCTCACTCCACTTCAATGGCTGCCTGGATTCACACAAAGAATATTACAAGTTCAGGAATATAAAAAACTGTTATGGGACATGCGTAGGGTAAAAGTTATAAAATTGGGTAAAAGTTAAGGTGGGAATGGAAATTCAAACTGTCAAATGTTACAAAATTATAGCAGGGTCCGGGACCTAGGTTGGATGAGGTCCCGGACCACCTCTTAAAAACGTCCGAGAATTGTGCTGGAGTGTTGGTCCGGGACTTAGGAGAAGTATAAAGTCTCGGACCATGTTGAAAATCTGGCCGAGAGTTAAAGTTGTAGCTTGGTCCGGGACTTGGGGTAAGTACAAGGTCCCGGACCAATGTAAAATTCTTCCCGAGAGTTGTTGTAAGGGTCTGGTCCGGGAGGTAAGGTCAGGACAAAGTCCCGGACCACCCCAAAAATGCAACCGTGAGTTTGAAAATGGATTTAAATGATGGGGATTGATTGGTATTGGTATTAGATGATGTTTTGGACTTGTTTGGTGACATGTAAAGGTCCTTAGAAGTATAAACAAGTATGAGATTGAATGTGAAAGTTGAGAACATAAGACCACATGAGTAAAGTTAAGATTAACGGGACAACGGGCTTAATTACGGGCGCATTAGTCGTTTAAATACCGTATTGTCATGATGTTAATAGAGACGCTTGGAATGTTATCATGATGCGTGATGCGAGAACTGTCTGAGGAGCGTGAGACGAACGCTTGAGTAATTCCTTGGTGAAAGGTATGGTTTTCTTGCAATCTGTGTCCTACCGAGTTACACTCGGCTGGTGTGCTACTTGTTTATGTGTGCTGACCTAACAAGATAAAAGCACGAAACTGTTTATTGCATTTGATATATGTATATCTCGATGCCTGCTGTGTGAACTAACCCTCCCCGTTTGAGTTGTGATCTATTTAACTACATTTGTAATTGTTGTATAGTAAGTCCGAAATTGTTACCGGCAATAGAATGTAATAAACTCGGTATAGATGAATTGTAAGAGTATATGACTCGATTTAGAAATGAAACGATATTGTATTGTATAAGTACTCGGGAATTCTGATCCATCAGACAGTTACTGTATTTGAATTAGGCCTTGTTAGTCACGTGGGTGGCTAACGGCATTGTATCACCCACCGTTTGTATTAGGATTTCCGCTACGGATGTAATGAGGAATGAGACAATTTAAGAGTTAATGATTTGATTAGCGGCAGGGGTGTTACATGGCCAAATCGTAAATTATATAACTATGGGTCAAAGGAATATTTTTGGTGGTCAACCTTGACATGTGACGTTTGACCAAATAAAAATAATAAAAATAATTGTTTTGGTGTTTTGATGTAAGAAATATTAAGTCAAAAATAACGATAAGTGTCCTGAACCCGTAAAATTGAACCAAACCAATCTGATTTAAATCCGAATCTCACCCAAAAAACAAAACTTGAAAAATGACCTAAAATCTGAACAAATCAACCCGGATCAAACCGAACTGTATTATTGTAATACCGAACATAACCACAATCCACAACCATCCGAACCAAAGTCATCCAAACCAAATCAACCGAACTGAAGTCATCCATAGCCCAACGGTGACTCGAAATCTGAAGGACCAAAACCGAAACCAACCAAAAACCAACCGATCCAGAACCAAATCCAGTGTGACCCGAATGAATATATCTAATGTGACCTGAAAGAATATATTACATTAACTATATGAGATAATGAGGACCTTTCTCGGCCTTTTGGCTAAGATCAAGTGTAGTATATGAGATAATGAGAGATGAAACAGAATGTTTATACCAAATCTCTATTTAAAATACAAATCGGTAATTAGCATTTGTATCATACAACACTAAATAATATCCCATAATACTACCATTATACCAAAAACTCTAGTACCATAGCATTCAAATCGACCGAATACTGTTTACAATGAAGTATCATGGGGTTCTGGACCAAAAAGAGATGAATCTCAATCAATCGATGGGCAAATTCCTGTTTAAGGATGTGAAAAGAGCCTGTAAAAAAATTTAAAAAAACCTTCATCAACTCATTAATACATTTATTTATAAGCAAAGTTAGGAATTAATTCCAAAAAATTGAGTTCAATTAAAAATCTAATTAAGTAAAAAACAAAGGAAAAAATAAAAAACAAGTATAGTTATTAGGTAATCTATGAGTTATTAGAGATTTATTTTGAAATAAAAGTTAAAGGTTTGTTACTGAAAATTTGGTTAGTGTTTTCTTTATTTTATTTGTTAATGAGATATAAATATGTATTTCATTTATCTTTTATATTCATTTATCTTCTTCTAAAATGTAGAGTAATATATATTATTTTGTTTATAAAAGCTTTCTTCAACGATATATAATCACTAGTAAAATTAGTCTTTATTTTTTCAAAAAATGTTCTAAACTAAAATCTTCTATTGAATAGGTTAGTGAAGAAAAAACGACGGATGTATTTGACATTAAGGTGGAAAGTTACTAATTTCTAAATATTTCAACAAAGTGTTTATATTTTCAATTAAGTCCTTTAAGTTAAGTTAACTCAAGGACTAGTTAATAAATTAAAACACTATTTAAATCAAAGAAATAATATAAATATAATGTTCCAGATGTCAAGTTGTAATAGGGTTAAGGTAAGAGGGTATGTTACCCTTACAAATAGGAGGGGTACCGAAATAATCACCATTAATAGATTGAAAAAACAAGTTATTTCACTTCGATATCCACAAACATATCTTATTTATACTCCTTCAAAATAATGAAACTACTAAATAAACAAAAACTACGTCAATAATTATGTTAAGTTAAGAGTTGATTACTGATGTTAGCAAATTATAATATTTGTTTAAATTAATCTTTTATGCATTCATACTTGTTGAGATTGACTAAAGTCAAATTTACATATCATGAGTATTAAGTTGTTTGATTATGTAATGTCAACCGAATTTAACCTAATAATTGACCCAAATTAGACCAATGACCCAAAAAGCTGAACAATCCAGAGTATAACCTGAACCGAAAGTTACCCAACCTGAAGTCACCATAGCCGAAAGTCAACAAAACCGAAACTCACCCGTACCGATCCAAACCGACCCAATTTTTAACAAACCAAACTCAACACGAACAAACCAATTCACCAACCCGATTCCACCCGAACCCAATACTAGGCGATTTGTAATCAACCCGAACCAAACCGATTGACCCGAACTGCCACCTCTAGCTCCAAATATCATCTTTAAGATTAAGGTTGAGCATACTAATATAGTCAGTGACAACTAAATCATATTCTTGCTCTAGAGAAATTTCAAATTTTGTTTGAAATATAAGTTGTTTTAGTTTTTTGATACACTACGTTCCGTATTTATCCTACTTTTTAATATAAAAGTAACCGTTAGTTGGATAAAGAGGTAAAAAAACTAAGGGTAAATGCATTCATCTTTTTCCTAATAGGTGTACAAACTTCTAAAACCTGACTCGAAAATAAAAATGGAGGAAGTAGGTTTTTGGCCTTTTTTAGTATGTGTGGCTCCTTGTACTCCCTTTAAGGCTCTGTTCGCCTTTGATATATTTGATAGCATATTTGTGATATAAATGTGTGGGTCTCACGTGGGTCCTACGTTCTAGTCCAATAATATACGGCCATATATAAAACAGCCGTAAAACAGTTAGACCAAAACAACCATGCTGAATAGAGCCTAAGCTCCTATAATATGTTGTGTGTAAAGTTTTGCGGTCTATTTTGTCATGAGATCCTTTTTATTAAGAAAAGTAGAATAATCACAACAACAAAGATTATAAGACATTGGCTACTTGGATTTAATCGTTGTTCGATCACTCCAAAGTTATAGCTAATAAGTAACAACATGTACAAACCTTAGAGGCCATTGGGACCTGTCGTTCATATAGATTTTACATAATAAAAGGTCCGATATCTAACCTTAAACACAAAGTAAAAAATGAAATAAATCTTATTCCTCCTTCTACACATGATAAGAACCCATAGATATCCCGTTTGATTCCGCTTCCTATTTCCCTCTTTTTATATGTGATCTTCTTCTACAACCAGCAGAAATAGCTCTTCTTCTTGCCAAGCTAGAGCTTTTGTCCTTTACTGTGCTCTCTTTGCCCTCAGTCCTTTCTCAAGTGGAAGTTTTAGAGACATCTTTGGTTGATCGATTGTATTTCATGTGGCTATTGACTAGCTGACCAGCAGAAATAGCTGACAAGAGAGAAAGTTCACCGGCCAGGACAGACCCGGCAACAATGGTCGCAAGAAGCCTCGCATTACCTCCAGGTGTTTCCCTGTTCGCCCCTTTAACACCGAGAAGATTGAGGGCTGCGGACTGAGATGGAAGTTGTGTTCCACCACCAACAGTTCCAACCTGAAAAAAGATATAGTAACCATCAGTTTAGTAAAACCTCGACCAAATGTTACATATGTTGCAAGCATACTGGTATTTAATTGCCTAGGAGTAGGAACAAAATGAATTAATTGTGTATAATACCTCAATCGAAGGCATAGTAACGGAGACGTGGAGGTCTTTGCCATCATTAACAGCTTCCATCATGGTGATACAGTGAGAGCTCTCGACGTTTTGAGCTGGATCCTGTCCGGTAGCTATGTATACAGCAGACACAATGTT
The DNA here is from genome assembly GCA_023374045.1 of Limonium bicolor. Lineage (NCBI taxonomy): Eukaryota > Viridiplantae > Streptophyta > Magnoliopsida > Caryophyllales > Plumbaginaceae > Limonium > Limonium bicolor. Next base: position 107,112,596 of record CM041778.1, read on the forward strand.
GGCTGCGTGGGCATTAAAGCCGCCAAGTGCACCAGCCATGGCAGAACCAACTAAGTTCTTGAGCATGTTGAGCTCAACAAGGGAGGCTACAGTGGTCTTGAGAACTTTTTCACTACATCTTCCTTAATTAAGGCCTCACAAACAACAGATTTGCCTCTTCCTTCAATCCAATTCACGGCTGCTGGTTTCTTGTCTGAACAATAGTTGCCTGCAGATAACCAATCCAACATTGAATTGTTAGTTGACTCGTTGAACAGAGGATGATAAACCAACATAATCAGAAGATGACATGATATATAATAGGAATATAATTCTACATAGTCACCGCATCAAACTTACCAGATATACCAATAACATCCATGTCGGCAAAATCAGTTTGAAGGAAGTCGATAACATTTTGGACACCCTTTGAGACCATATTCATCCCCATGGCATCGCCTGTGCTGCAAGTGAATCTCATGTAGAGATTCTTCCCAGCAATGGTGCACTTGATCTTTTGAAGCCTTGCAAATCGGCTAGACTTGTTGAAAACAGCAGCCAAGGTCTCGAAATTCTCAGGGTTCTCCAAGAAGAATCTGAGCTCGGCTGCTCTCTTGGCAGACCCAAACCTGACAACAGGGGCTCTAGTCATACCATCTTTCATCAAAATAGCGGTAGCTCCACCGGAGAGGAGAATTGCCTTGCAACCCCTGTTAGTGCTCGCCACTAGGCATCCTTCTGTGGTAGCCATTGGAACCATGAACTCTGAACCATTAAGCGATAATGGGCCTGCAATTCCCACAGGAATCTGAACATAACCCACAGGCATCTCGCAACACTGGTTGAGGATCGAATCGTAATTGAAACCGGTGAGAGGAAGTCCAGCAAGAGACCTCCCGGTGGTTTTCTGCAGTGCTGCACGTCTGATTTTCGCCGCCCTGAAGCAGTCACCGAGCTTTGATTCGAGCGAGTAGGATGGGGTGGAACCGGCGACGACAGCTTTCACAATATCCTCATCCTCGGGAGTCAAATCCTCGTTTTGAAGATCGACGTCAGCGATGATGGGTTTTGAAGGAGGAGCGACAGCAAGTGAGCAATCCAACGCAGCGGCGCATGGGCCTGCACGCTTCTCTTCCTTGAGGAGCTGGTCGGTGGGGTTTTCACTTTGAGCAGAAGAGGTTTTGTTTTCTTCGTAGTCATCAGGAGACGAGTTACCGGGGAAGGACTGGACCGCATACCCGATGCCGAAGAAGCCTACAAGGTAGATGAAGGATGCTATGAAGGCAAAAATGGCGGTAATCTCAGAGAGGGTGACTACGTGAAGAGGAGTGGAGCTCCTGATCTTCTCCCTCCAACTCTGAAGAAGGAAGTACACGGAAGAGAAGAAGAGGGCGAAGAAGATGCTGTTAGTCAAGTTGTTTGGGCGTGGGAATGGCAGGAGCTCATCGTCAAACGCTTTCAGGTCGTCCATAGTAGCGGCTCCTTTGGATACCTTGCTGTAGTCGTTGTTGTATTGGACGTCCCCATTGTTGTTAAAACCTTTTAATGAAGATGGAAAAGTGTGTTCCGGCGTCATCGAGGAGGGTTTGGATTGTTGACGGCGACGGGTATCCATTGCTCAATTAATAATATGATGTGAGATTCCAACAAATGGAAATAGAGAGGAGGCGAAGATGGGATTTATATATCCTTAATTAATCGCTAATTCCTCTCTATCTCTGTATGTGTGTGAGAGTATGATCTGCTGAGTGATGATGATCTGAAGGTCGCGATTGTATTTATAGGGTTTGGAAGATGAAGGGGGAGTCCACAGTCCAGTGCGCGATTGGAAAGAACAAGCCAAGCGTAAGAGTTGTAGAGGCCGCAAGTACATTAAAGAAATGGGGCATTAGGGTCAAGCTTGGCAAGCGTCCAGGAAACATCCCAATTCCAATGACAAAATAGCAAAGTATAATAATACTACGGTATGACCCATTAAGCTTATTATTGACTGAAGTGCTATCACAATTTCTTTATGGTCAGAGTCAGACTACAATTTTGCAGCATCCATCTTTCACAATTATTTACCCATATTCCCTTCCTTAATAAAAAAAAGCTTCTTAAAGTGGACTATTGTAAAATTCAAAATTTGAATATTAACACTCTATATATTATTGTTCTCTTATTTCTACATTATTTTAAGAGTTGTATCTACTCTTATAGTAATATCATAGAACATATATATGTATTAGTTCCTAATTTATTCTCTATTTTTTATTTTTTTAACCTATTTTTTTTACTTTCAAAAAGATAGGAAATATTATAATTTAAAAAACAATTATTATAAATTTAAAATTAGGCCCTTTAAGTTTTTTTTAATTATATATATTTTTAAACCGTATCTTTTTTTTTGTGGTCTTAACCTTTCTTACATCTATACAAATCTTATTTTTAGTTATTTTTTAAACTCTTATGTGATTTAGATCTCTAAAACTACAGATATTCTTATTCTTATTTTATTCATGTCATAGAGTAAAGTCAAGAAACTTGTACTGGTACCGTCTTCACATCCATGTGATAAAAATTAATTAGTGGAGTCAAAAAAATAGTATCTTAAAGGTTTTGGCACGCCCACCAATCAAGAAGAGAACTGAATTAAGAATTAACTGTTATCTGATCACTAATCAATAGTTTCGCAATCATGAAAACTAACGGCACTTTATTATTTATCACATCTGCTACTTTTATTAAGTTGCGGCTTAGGTCTGTCTCCTCTACTTTTTTAGCCAAGGACGCTTAAATTATAAAAAAAATGAGGAGCACGTTTGAAAGAAAAGAAAAAATTATTTGATATTGAAAAAGTTAATAACATATACTCATGTTTATAATATATTAGTATAGCTAGAACCCCCACATAATATTGATGATTTAAGTATTCAATAAATATGCGTTTCCACGTCGGATTTTTGTCAATATCATCGTTGTTCAAGGTCTGGTTTCATTTCCCCATAATAATTATACGACAATTAATAAACAAAACTGAATTGAGTTTTAAAGTCTCATGCATAACTTAAAATTAGAATATGACCGGTACAATTCATATAAGTTAATGTAACACTTCCCAATATTGATATTTCTTTCTACATTTTTCTTGTTATTACTGTGTATTAATTAGAGGTGGTCATTCGGACGGCGAACCGGGTTCGGACCGGGCCAGAGAGAAATTTAGGTCCATCAGACCTATTTTAAAAAACCAAGCCCGATTTTTATCGGGCCGGGCCAGGCTAGGCCCGGTTTTTTCCAGACTTTGCCGAAACCTGGCCCGCCCGGCCCGGTTTTTTTAATTTTTTTAATATAAATTAATTAAAAAATTAAAATTAATTATTTTAATATAGATTTATATATTATATATAAACTTATTTAAATTTATATATTTATATAATTTTTGTATATATTATATAAAAATTAAATCCGGGCCGGGCTTGCCCACGGGTTCAAAAAATGTGCCGCGGTCCGGCCCGGTTTTTCATTCGGGCCTAATTTTATGTCCAGGTCCGCCCGGAAGCCCTATCGGGTTCGAGCTCGTCGGGCTTTTTTACGGGCCGGTCGGACCGGGCTGCCAGGCCGGACACATTATGATCAGCTCTAGTATTAATACATTTTTCTTGTTATTACTTAGTAGGACTCTTCAGGTAAAAGATGAAAAGGCGGATGACATGGAAATTGGTAATGGGTCGGGTTCGAGTTGGGTGAAATTTCATCAATAGATGAAGCTTATGTTCAGGAAGAAGTGCAGTAGATTCTTCTGCTTGCTATGCAATTTGGCTATTCCGTGCATGACAAATTTTATGCGTTAAGGAATATTGATATTAAGGAATCAAAGCTATAACCGCTCCATAAAAGGGTAAGTAAAGGGAAAGCTTTTCCCATAAAGGATCAGCGTATGAAGAAAGCCCAACCTGGGATTTGATAGTTTTTCTCGTATTAGAAACCTTTCGTGTAATGGAAAGAGCGTAAGTAGAGCAAATAACTAGCTAAGGAATGTCATTACCTGCAAATCATGTAAAGTAGTTTTAGAATAATTTTGAGGGTAGGTATCTAGGACTCTATAAGGTCACACCATTTGTTGCTTTCCCATTATGGTGGTGCCTCTATCTATATAAAAATCATATTCAGTCAAAACTTAAAGATTAAAGTTTACTTAGAGTGAAAGAGTTAAGTAGATGATAGTTAGAAATTTATTGGTTGTCTTAAAAACTTTCTTATATAAGGACGGGTGTAGTTCATTTGTAAGATACTAATTTTGAAATATGTTTCAAGATATTTGAAATGGGACAGTTCTTTAGCACAAACCTGCAATGTTGATAGTTTGAGCAGTATGTTATTTACGCTCTTATTACCTCTTTACTACTAAAATAAGTTCAGCAGTGAGTTATGGATAAACTAGTGGGGTCAATCAATATGAGACTATGAGTTAAACATCGTCAAATTGTTCATGTGGGTGTAACAGGCATATCCAATGTGAAATATATATGTTTATTATATATTATTTTTATTATTGTCTAACCATAACTGTTAATATTTTAATAAAGAAGAAAACTGATACATAGTCAAGGAAAGTAAAAAAATAGAAGAAAAAGGTAATTTGTTTGAAGTTTTTTGTATATTTAATATTACCTAATCTTCTTAATAGATTTTTTTTGCTCCTCACATTATTTTAAGGGAAATTCACTAAATGTCACTATATTTTTACTAATTCATGAAATGCAAAAAAAAAGTCACAAAATGCTACTATATTTCTGTAAAAGTTCATGAAATGTCACTATAGTCATTGACCAGAAGGAAAAAAGACAAAATACCCATATTAGTTAACAAAATTTTTAAAGTTCACAATATGCCCCTAAGTGCTAAAAAATTCACAAAAACTTCAAAATACTATAAAAATACTATAAAATATTATAAAAATACTATAATTATAAAAAAAATAAAAAATAATTTAAATGTCATAAAATATTGAAGTAATATTTCTTAGATTTTTAAAATTATTCAGTACCAAAAAAGAATATAATGTTTTAAACACCAATTTTATACCAATTATACCAATTAAGTACTATAATTTATACCATTTAATTAACATAATTTTTACCATATATTTTTAAATTATTTTTTAAAATTTTTTTCAAAATTTAAATTAAATATTCAAAATAAACTGTTTTGTATTTTTTAACTAATATATTTAAAAATATTTGAAAAAATGATATTGTATTTTGCATATAACTTTACAATATAATATTTTTTGTTATCTACAAAATATTATGCATAGAATATAAATTTTAAAAATATTTTTCAATATATTAGTTACCATAATTTATTGTGAATAAATAATTTAAATTGGAAGAAAAAAAAGATACTTTAAAAATGTATGGTTAAAATTATGGTACTTAACTCGTATAATTTATGATAACTAATTGGTATAAACTGGTAGAAAAATTGATATAAATTATGTGTTTAAAACTCAATGTTTTTATGGTACTGAATAATTTAAACAAAAATCTAGAAAGTATTCACTTTTTTCAATTTTATGTTAATTCAATTTTTTTCATTTTTTTATAATATTTTGGAAGTTTTATATGTTTTCACAGAAGTTCTAAAATTTTGTGATTTTTTTAACATTTAGGGACATATTGTGAACTTTAATAGTTCTTTGATAACTAGTAGGGGCATTTTTTGTCTTTTTTATTCTGACCAATGACTATAGTGGCATTTCATGATGACTTTTACAAAAATATAGTGGCATTTTGTGACTTTCTTTTTATTTTGGGGCATTTTAATGAATTAGCAAAAAACATAGTGGTATTTCATGAAATTATGTTTTGACTTTTTTGTCCTTTACTTTCCAACTCTGCCCTTCATATCTTAACCAACAACTCTACTTTTCAATTTACTTCATTTTCTAATGCAAAAAGTGAGGGTAAAATTGTCTTCTTTTTTCCTTAATTCTTGTGCCAAGAACTAGAAAATCATCTATTTAGAACATGAGAGAGAGTTTAAGAATGAGAAATTTCACGAATGCCACTATGTTTTTTGCTAACTCATGAAATACTACTGAAGAAAATGAAAAGTTATGAATGTCACTAAATTTTTCCAAAATCAATGAAATGCCACAATAGTTGTTGACTAGAAAAAAGATAAAAATACCTCTTTTAGTTAACAAGCTACTTTGAATGTTGACAATATGCCACTAGATGACAACAAAAATCACAAAAAATTCAAATACTACAACAATAGATAATAAAATATTAAAAATAATAAATAATAAAAATATCATAACAATTGAAAAAATAAATAATTCTAAAAAAATATTAAGTACCATTAATTATATATTTTTAATGACATAATAATACTTAAAAATAATTTATATTTAAGATATGATTTAAATTGGTATAAATGAGATACTTTTCAAAATATAAAATAGATTCATAACTATCGAAAAGTTTTCAAGATTGAACATGGTAATTAAAATTTACTTTTTTCATTACTTTCTCTAACTCTCCATCAATGCTCCTTCACAAAAAACTAATAAATTAACTAATAGATTGTACACTTGCCTTAAAATATTAGATAAGTAGTAAAAAAAGTGATAATTAGTTTATTAAGAAAAAATAATGTCCAATATTTTTTATGCTAATGGAAAATTTTATTTTTCTAAATAGGGTAATTATAATTTTGTTAATCAATGTGTTTAGTGTTTTGGTACTTAATGAAAAGATTTTAATTGTTTACATATTATTTAAAGAGTATTATTATTTTATGATATTTCAAAAAATAACAATGTTTTAAATTGTTTTAGAACTACTATGTCCTTAAAATTTTATATTCTATTTATGGTAATTAATAAACTTTTAATTTTTTTTGAATTTTTTTTTTAAATTTCAATATTTTATGATATTTTTAATAATTTTTTATTTTTATTATTTTTAATATCTTTTATAATTATCTAAACTTTTATAGCGTTTTGATGCTTTAAAATTTTATTTTATTTTTTAATACTAGTAAAAAATTTTGAATTTTCAAAGTAGTTTGTTAACTAGTACATGTATATTTATTTTAAAAGACCCTCACCCCAATATTGTAATGAAACATTAGATTGAAAATACAAAGTTCTAGCCGTTACCATTAGGTAATGATTTTTGCGCTCAACAACCCTATTCTGCTGTGGGGAGTGAGTGTAAGATTTTTGATTAATGATACCTAAATTCAGAAAAGGTTTTAACCTCGTTTGAATTGCCAAGTTCGAAAGCATTATCGGACCTAAAGATTTTGATTTTTTATTTGTGAATTGTCTTTCATTATAATTTGTGAAAAATTTGATGAACTCAAACGCCTCCCTCTTATAATCCATAAGGCCCTTTATCATCAACAAGACTAAGAAAGTATCTACTACCATCATGATTTGAATTTCTAAAAGTTTCATCAATGTCAAGGTGCACCAAATAAAAAATGTTCTTGTTGTGGGTAATAGAATCTTTAAAAGGTAACCTATCATCTTTGGTTCTTTCGCAAAACATTACATATAAAATCAGAGGGCACATGCCTTTTATTGACAATATTCAATTTGTACAGCTTGTGAACAGGAGGATTCCGTAAACGATTATGTCAGTCTATAACTATAGAATTAGACAGCTGACTCAAACCAACTTAACATGTGAACAAATAAAATCTAGTATTTCTCTCTCTCTCTTATACAAACACAGCTCTCAAAAATAGATCTTTTAGAAAGCGTAAAACACAAATGAAATTACAAATATTCTATTTAGCTGCTAGGATTTGATCGTTGTGGAAAGTTAGTTCCTAAATTTCATGAACTAACTTCTTCATGCTTAAATCTTAGAAGCTGACATCAACTCTTCTGATTTTGTCCGTGTTACATGAGTTCCGGTCCAAGTCTGACCGTTGATGATCGTTGCAAGGTCATTGCTGTTGCTTCTTAATTTTCACAACCGATTGACGGACTCACTCTAACTTTCAGCATTGACGGACTCTTTCTTGTTTTGTAAAGTGCGATTGACTCATTCGATCGATGGATTATCTCATCAACATCTTCATACTTCAACAATAACAAATCTTATTGTAGAAGAAACATGTGCATTTTCAACAGTATCAAACAACCAAGATTGAACAACATTAGAAGCAGTAGTGAGGATTGTTTCAGATTTCTCTCTACATTTAGCAGGTAGAAGTTCTTTCTGGCGTAAAAATGTGTCTTAGCTGTCAAGTTCAAGAAATTAAAGCCCGCGTTTCTGTTTCCCAAACAAAATGTGCACATTGGACTCAAGGTCCTGCAACATACATTTATCCACGTACTTAATCAGAAAAGCATTTAATTGTAGCAAGAATTTGCGAATAGACATTGAACTTAAAACTCCTTGCATGTAGGACATCACATAGGGTATAAATTTTTTTCCAGTATTATTGTGCCTATCCCTTGTATACAGGGGCGGAGCCAGAATTTAATAGTTGGGGGCCAAAAATATTTTAACAAATATTATTATTAAATTATTAATAGAAAAATATAAACAATTACATTATATAAATTATATATAAATGATAGGTAAATATGTGAAATTATCGAAATATATAAGTAAATGTCATAGATATTTTAGCATCATAAAAGAGAGTATTATAGAAAATCGTTATTACCTATATGATACAAATGCTAAATAAAAAAAATATGTCATGAAATGATGGTACTAATAACTTAGCAAGTCTTTGAAACCTAAAAATCATTGATAAACTTAAATAGATATCTAACTTACAACATATACCAACTATTTTGACTTAAAAAAGACCAAATTACTCTCTAATTGCTAAAAAAATATTTTAAAAATTACTGATAATTATCAAATGATTAAGAAGTCATGCAGGTGTAATGAAAATGAGAAACTACACGGAAGTTGTATTCCTAGTTGCCCTAATTGTGTTAAAAATAATATATTATTTTCTACACTTGGTCTAGTTTTGTAAAAAAATTGTTTCTCAGAAAATATTATAAATACAATTATCAATGGATAGTCAAATAAAATTTGATAAAAGAAATCAATAATGGAAAATAAAAAGGTTTTTTGTTTATTTTTTAAAATTATAAAGAGTGGCTAGTCAAACATTGTCGTGGGTAGAGTAATTAGAAAAATTAAAAACAAATTTTCAAAGAAAAAACATATAATTAAGGACATTTCATACTTAGTTAGATGACATTTAATTGGAGTTTGTTAGATTAAAACCAACATAAAATATGACTGAATAGTCACACTCTATCACAAATTATTTATAACTATAAAATTCATTTTACACTATAATACTTTCAACACTTTTTTCAAAACATTCGAGGGGCCTAGCCCCCCTAACTGAAGGCGTGAGCCACTGCTTGTATATGACCAGGATGTATATCACGATTCAGGCGCCAGTATAATTATTAGAATCAAACAAGTCTCTATATCCACATACATGATCTGTCGCACCGGTGTCAATGACCCATTCATGATTAAGTTATTAGCGAAATTCCACGAGTTGGAAGTTAAGAATTTCATATCTGCAAACTGATTAGTAAAATCGGTTCCAAGCGATTTATTTTTCTGCCAGATTTAGCTGCAAGTATGCCATAGAGATGTAAGTTGCCCCTTGCTAACTCCCAAAACTTTCACAATCTGGTTCTTTAGGTGTGCCACAAGCGAATTTAATGTTTCTTGACTCATTTCAGGAACCGGGTCTTGATTTCCCAAGTGTTGAGCATTTTTCCCTTTCTGATCTTGAACATAGCCTTCTGCAATGGCTCCACTGAAAAGCTCTTTGTTTTTGCTTCTCTTCCAATGGGGTGGAAATCCATGAACCCAATAGCAGTTGTCGTATCCATGTCCCATTTTTTTTTTGCATTTACGAACTTTCTTTGAATCGTTTCAGCTTCGATTGGTAACTTGATCTTCTGCGCTCGTGGTGGGTTTTTTTTTATAATTGGGCATAAGCCATTTATTAAGTGATCCTGGAGAACCAGGTGGATGAGTTATGCTCGGGTCTCATTAAAACCTCCCTAGAAAAAACTTAGTGGGAAAAATTCTAGGGGGAAAATAGTACCCACCACATCCGATTACAACCTATGATCCAACTAGGTAAGTAAAAAGGAACAACCGCTTGCTCGCAACAACCTATGCAAACATAAAACAGTCTCACAACTCACCCATAGTCGTACCAGATATGACTCCCATAACCTACTACAAATACTCTCGTAGAGATACAATTCCTACGAATGCACTACATGACAGGGGAAGATCTTTCCATCAAATCTTCGTCCAACGCCTTACCCCGAGCTTTGTCTATAGTACGATACGCTCGACATTGCAAGCCTCTCCCCGAAAAATCACATCATTACGGTGCATCCACACATAATACACTCCATAACAAAAAGTAGATCTCCAAATTCGCTTTGCTTTACTCGTAAAGGGGACCGAAAACCAGTCATTATAAATATCATTAACCCCTTCTTTGAAGACAAACGATACATTTCACCAGTTCAGAATGAGCTCCCAAGTCCTTTTTATCTTCGAGCAATGAAACAAGACATGCTCCAAACTCTCCATAACTCTATTACACTAAGGGCACATACTCCCACCAATTGGGACAACATTCCTCTCAAAAAGTATTTATCTAGTCATGATCCTCCTCAAGAGTGTAAACCACAAGGTCATCCCCACCCTAGGCTCACGTAAACCTTTCCAAATAACCTTCAGATCAATATCAGCTGAATCACCAGGAGCCTCTGCAGTTGCATTGTTCAACGAGAGCGAAATATCTTTGACAATAGAGCATTTACCACCAGGCGTCCATGCGCATATATCCGACTGTTGAGAAGAGCACGGCCCGACATCCAGCGAGCCTATCAATAGAATGAGAAGCTCCTCTTCGTACGTGAAAAGCTCCTGCCTCCACTGAAAGTCCCACCCAATGTTTTCAGAATCGCGATCCTACCGTAGGATCGTAATGGACCCCTAGGATCGGATCGTGGGATCGAATCGTAGGATCGAACGATCCTACAAAAATTGGTAAATGTAATTTCATAGTACATGTAATCATGCATATTATGAAATTTTAATAAACAAAAAGCATGTGCCAACCTAAAAAACATATACTATTTCACAACAAATAAACCATGAACAAAGATAAAGCATTTTCTTCATCTTAAACAACCCATAGCTAAGATATATTACAACATCAAAATATTAGTATGTGAATCCCAAATTGTCCTATTTTAGTTCTTAAACATAAATAAAACAAAGTTTGTGATGATAAATATCAATCAAGTCCCAAGGCTTCATCATCCGCATAAGTAACTTCATATCCTTCATCACCATCCTCGACTAAGTTGGTATCAAAATTCAAATCATTATCAACTAGACCAGAAAGATAATCAAATCTATTATCTTCAACACCTACATCATGAGATCCAGAATTCACATGCTCACCTACAAATAAGTCATGGGAAAAAACGTTAAAATGACTTCTCAAATATTTGAATCCATATTTAAAACTAAGGGTTCAAATACATACTGTTGGGTAAAAACCTAACGGCAAGAATACCGGTCGATTATAGCAAGTTTCCTAGAAGTGTCCCTCCAGGTTATCGAATCCAGGGGAGGCAGCGTTTTAGTTTAATTAATATTTAAGATTAAAACAAAGTAAAATAACTCAAGTAACAGGGGGTTTTGTTTGTTGAATTACTAAGTACTGAAACAAATTGTAAATAAGCACAAGGGTAGTAAATGCAAGAGTAACAGTGAGCAAAACAGTGATGTTTTTGAATTAATGAGAAGGGAAAATTCCGGTTTACTATTCCTCCAATTTCTTCGGTTCCTTTTTCAGTGTGTTTACCAATATCTAGATTAAAATCCTAGATCAGAATTATTCCACGTTCGGTCTCCGCTCGGTGGAATCTAATTAACAACTGATAAATTCTAACTCTCGTTATAAATTTACTAATTGTTAACAGCCTTAAGAATAATCCAGTTTAATGATCAGTTAATATCCTAGAGGAATTACCGTCTCTAAATTAACCGTTGTTGTTCCTGTTGTCTGTTATCTACCGCAGTTCTCACTTATAAGCAGATAAACAGGTAAAATCTAGTAATTGGCCAGATCACAAGGTTTATAACAATAAGCAAGGAACAACACTTTAATCTGTTAAAATGGTAAATCACAAAGATAATGGAACCTCAGAATTTGGATTACATAGCAAACCGAAATTTATGAAAACTACTCAGCCATGGAAACGAAAATACTGCAGCAATATGTAAATAACATTAAAGAAGAAAAGGAAAGAGAAACTCTGTTTTAAGGCTCGTTGATGGAGTCTCTGTGCACAACCAGCAGTTCCTCTGCCCAATCTCCAGCTGCTTGTGTATTCCCGGTTTCCGTAGCTGTGTATGGTATTTGATGGACAGTGGGTGGAAGAGTGGATGATGTGTTACGTGAATAGTGATGGTGGAAATAATGGGATGGAGGTGATTAGTAGTAGTAGTAAAACTACTACGTACTGTATGGAGTGGAAGTATGGAGGTTTTATGGGGATGGTTTAGTAGTAGTAGTAGTAAGACTACTACGTACTAGATGGGAGTGGAAATGGATGAGAAGTGTAATGGAGTGGATGGAAGAGAGGGAAGAGATATCCGATGATGGATGTTGTGTGTTGAATGAGGAGGATTAGTACTCTATTTATAGTACTTGGGGATGAGTACGTAGCATGTGGTACCGGGTTGGAAAGCAGGAAAGGAAATATTATTGCAGCATGGGGCGGCTTGTTTTACGTGGGTATTGTTGCTGGTTTCAGGGGAATGATTTGGTTTAGTGGGATTAGAGGATGGAAAGCAAAGCTGTCGTGATGGGAGTAGTCTGGAAAGACAATTAATGGGGCGGCTGTTTATAATAAGAAGAGATAAATCTCTTCTTTTCAATGTCGTGGCGCTACAGACTGCGATTTCAGCAATGTGGTCCGGGTCTTAGCTTGTGGAAGAGGGCCCGGACCATGAATTTTGAGAAGTAAATTTGAATCATCGTCTGTGTGGTCCGGGTCTTAGGCCGTGTGATAAGTTCCCGGACCAGGCATGAATCTGGTCGAAGAGAGCTTCCATGGTGGTGGTCCGGGTCTTGGCTTGTTAAGAGGGCCCGGACCAAGCTGATTTCCTTTCCGAGAGTTAGCCACCATGTGGTCCGGGTCTTAGCTCCATAATCAGGGCCCGACCACATAACATTTCAATTCGAGAGTTAAGTTACTTGTGGTCCGGGTCCTTGCTCCATGGTTAGGTCCCGGACCAAGCTTGAAATTGGTCCGATGAGATTTCCTTGGCTCTTTTGGCTTGTTGTTTTGCCATATGTTCCAGCAATGATAGGAATGTGTTTCTTAGATTAACGCCTGAAAAGTACACACAACATAAAGAGAACTATTGCAACAAGAAACATAAAAATGCTCATAAGACAGGAATTTAGCACTAAACAATAACAATTGGGTCTTAAAAGACCCTTTAGAAATAGGTAAATTCTGACTTATCACATACAGACACTAAAAATCTCACCCCATAAAGCAAATTTGAAATCATAAATGCAATAAGAGGGGTCGCCACCTTTCTTTTTTCAAACATATCAACATGCGTGCCAAAATGAAACCATCGTTTTACCACAATTTTAAACAATTTTTCAAAGCATTTTAAAGAATCCAATCTTCCAGAAATTTTCAAACAATCACATTTGTAGGCTTACCCTTTTATTTTATTTAGTTATTCAGTTTATTATACCTTAGTCGTGGGTATTTCATTTACTCTATTTTTCTATATTATTTCATCATTTTTTATTTTGTTATTTTGTAAAGAAAACATTTCATCTTTATTGACTAAACCTTTTTAGTTTTATTCTGTATATACATTTTTTAGTATTAGTGTTTTTATGATTTACTCATGTCGAGTTATAGCTTTTTGTTATCTTTCCCTAAGTTTTTCCATTGTAGTTTCTTTTCCTTCTCATTTCGGTGGATCAAACTTGATCTTAATTCAATCTTCAACCAAACCCAATAGCCCAAGTCCAAGCCCATCCTATCCAAACATCAAGGCCCACTCCACACCAATATCACCCACACCCAAAATAAACCCTAAACCCTCATTCTCTTCTCCTATAAAGACAACAAAAATTCTGAACAGTAACCCCAGGGGCCTCCTCGCGGTCGCCTGTCTTCATTTTTAGTTACCACCTCCATACCCTAACAAATCGCCATCTTCATCCTTCTATCCCCTATCATCTCTACCCCTCTCTAACTCTGAAAGGCTATGCTTCTTCAACCTTGAAACCGCCACCACTAGACTCTCCAATTTGACATCATACAGAAAACCCTAGCCAACCGGAAATATTTCCTTCATTTCCCTGGTTAAATTCGATCGCCTCATTCCCTCTTGCATTCGAACGTTGGCTGGGAAAGCCGTTTTTGATTTGCATATCGATAATATTCACCACATTCAGGCCTCAGGCATTAGCACCGGTGATACTCGAGCGGTTCGGCCTTGTCAATGATCACCACTGCAAAATCTTTGCGCCTTCGATCCTATCACCGAACCCAACCCCCTACTCCGACAACTCCAACTCTATCGGGACTTCTACTATCTCCCCTACACTCCTAGAGCTTTTTTTTAGACATCGGCACCATGACCGTTGCTACCTTGCCCCTTTGTCGTGAGTACCAGCCTTCTCCAATCGAAAGGCGGGCTTCCTGAATTCGGGTGAAGAGATCCATTCCCCGTCATCCCGAGACGGTCCTTGACTGACGATTGATTTGTCATTACCTTCCACAATGCTTCAATGTGATGGTGGCGTTTGTTCACGCATAACCCTAGTCCTGATAGCTTCTGAGTCGTACAATTTCTGGTTTGATTCGAGCAGGAATTCACTCCTTCTACCACATCTAGTAGCATTTTGTTTTGGATTTCGAAATCTCTGGTATGATCTATGCCCTGTTGTTGTTTAACAATGAAATTCGATTCTGAGTTCATTAGTCGAGAGCTCGACATTTGACTCTCTCTATGTCGGCTTTCGTTTCGATTCTGAATGTCGGTATTTCAGGTAATGCTGTATGGGTGTATTCTCGTATCTATTTTGCTAAAATTGCCTCTCCTGACGCTTTGCTTGTCTGAACTTGGGCTTAAGATTTTTAGTATGGTTTTCGTGATTTGAGTATCGGTTTATTGCTCATTTGAGTTGGTTGATGACATTATTAATTGGCTGCCTGGCTGGTGAAATCTTTTCCTCTGGATATGACTTCTGCGGATAAGAAAGTTTGCCTTGATTAATTTATCGCTGGATTCAACTTGGATTGGGCGAAAACCCTTTCTATTGTTACCGCTCTCACCATGTTTGCTGTATCTGCGGTGTTGTGACTTATTTGAAACTTTCTGGGTTTGGGATTCGAATTCCCAAACATTCAGGTTTCCATTTTGCTGTCCGAGTTATCTAGCCATATTGCTCGTTATCCCTCTGCGCAGGTCATTATAATTTGGGTCTTCATACCGATTCAGTGAACTTATCATTTTATCTGACTATCGTTGTTGCTTTTATCCTTAAATGAGGTACATCAATCAATTGGACATGGTGTGTGCCTGCTTGACTCGAGCTCTGCTTCTTACCATATTGTTGGGCTTTGGGCTTCACAATAGCTCATATTTGGATTTGAAAATTTCATCTAACAGCTTTGATAATATGCTGCTATGTCGTTTATGCATTTGTGCATGGAATTGATATCCACGCATTAATCAGGTGGACCTTTGAGGAGTATGATGTCCCGTTTGATGGCCTATTCTCATTTGGGCTGATTTATTATCTACGGGTTTGAGACCCCAATTGTTTTACATACTTGTGGTACTTGCCGATTTATAGTGGCTGACTGATCTGTTTATTCATGATTGGACCGAGGTACACGTATGCCGATTGGCATTGATTGAAGCTCACTCAGGCAAATTTGGTTTGGAATTGTTTGCAAGTTGACCACGCTAGTGGGCTTTGGATTTCACGGTTATAAATGGGTTTGGAAATTCTTACTTTCAACTCTTTCGATTATGATTTAACCATTCCTGCCAATTGCTCCTCGCGCATTAGATATTGGTTTGGTAACTAGTTTGAAACTAGCATTATGTCCCTTTGCGCTTAGATAAGAACATGGTTTGAGTGATAGTTTCCCGAGTGCTATAATTGTTTAGATAATTCATTCATCGGTTGGATGTCCTTATTAATTCTATCATTTTAGAGGGAAATGATATAAACTCTTCTAGGTATGATCCCCAATGACTCATAACCCTTATCTTTGATACTACACTTGGTTGAATCATAAATCTAAGATGACGAATTAATTCGAGTTGCAACCCCAATGCATGATTTATTTTACAATTCATAGCATTTGTTGGCAGTTTGAAACTCGTTTCTATGTTCTGGTGGTTGGGGTGTGGGAGATGATTAGATTGCCCCCTTTCCTCCCATTGAGAGGGGCCGTATGATCCCATTGCACACATCCCAACCCTCTTCCGTTCTTTGACTAATGCAGTTTACCTCTTTTGGTTGTGTTTTTGACATGTACATAATGCTCGTGAAACGGGAAACTACCCTAAGACTAAGGAACTGGATCTTGACTTGGATTATCGAGGTCTCTGCTTCAAACATGTAATGGTTGGTGCACTTCTTGCTGATCCTGTCAGCTCAAGTGAGGCGGCGTCGATGCGACCCCCCTAGCAGCTCTTTAATTAAGATTGTTATCTATGTTTGTATTAATTTGCATTTGTTTATTGTTCTTACTTTTGGTTGTCTTTGGATTTATTTATTTTCGTAATTTAATTCATTCTCTGCATGTGAAAATTTTAGCACGTTATCTCTAGCTGGTTTTGTTATGTTATTTAGTGCTTACTTTACCCCCTTCTACATATGGATTTGAGCTTGGAAATTAATTTGAAATCTTGTAGGATTTTTGCTGGTGTTCAATCACCAAACTTTTGTACATACGTTTACACTTCATTTGCTTCTCCAATGTTTGTACCCTATGTGAGATTTGCATTGCTGCTTTGTGATTTATTCCCCTTGCTCATTGCTTATTGATGTCTTAATCCTCAGTTATTGTCCTTAGGTCCAAGCCTTAGGATAGAGGGTGAACTCTAAGATTTCGGTGAGCCATGGTCCCACCTAATAAACTGGGTAATCCCTAGACCCAAACCACATCTTATTATAATAACATGTATTAATAAAACACTTCCTCAAAATTCATCTAAATTTGATTCATCATTTCTTCCCAAATTTTCCAAAGCCCATCAAAGTTCAAGACAACTCAAACAAGGCCCAAAACCAAATCAAGCCCAAAAATCAATAAGCCTCATCTTTGGCCCATTTCTCAAAAATCCAAATTGCTTCAAATAAAAGTCCAAGGCTTAATCAAGCCCAAAAATCAAAAGCTCACTTCAATCCAAAAATCAAAAGCCTAACCAAGGCCCAAGGCCTAAATGGGGCACCAAAGTCCAAATCAAACCCGAGGCTCATTTCAGCCCAAAAACATTTCTTAGCCCTTCCAAATAAAAAAGCCTAGCAATCAAATGCCAAAATCAGGCAAACCCTAAACCACTTCAGCCCAAATCGAAAAGCTCACTTCAGCCCAAAAACAATAAGACCCATTTTAACCCACCCTCAAACCAGATCCATAGTCAAGTCCAATCAATCCAAATCAGCCTGAAATTCAACTCGGCCCATTAAATCCCAATTGGTCCAAAAGGTCAACTCGGCCCAAAACCCAATCCAAAGCCCAGATCAAGCCAAGGCCCAAATCAGGCCCAAAAGTCCATATCAGTCGGCCCACAACCCAATTACCCAAAGTCCAATTCGGCACACAACCCAATCAACCCAGGCCCAAATCACAATTGACCCAAAAGTTCAATCTGGTCCAACTTTGACCTCCAACTTTGACCCCTGACTTTGACCCTCGACTTTGACCTTTGACTTTGACCAATCCTGACTTTGACCCTCGACTTTGACCTTTGACTTTGACCTTTGACCTATCCCAACTTTGACCCGGTCTAACTTTGACCCGACTCGTTTTTCAACCCTAACCCGAATTCAATTCAACCCAACTCAAACCTAACTCATTTCAATTCAGTCCAATTCAATTCAGTCCAATCCGATTCAGTTCACAATCAAATCCAATTCAAACTCAACTTCTAAATCCCATTCAAACTTCAAAAAATCCAAAAACATTCCTCAGTATTCAGCTTTGATTCAAAAATCCCAAAAAATCTTATTTCTCAAATTTTGAACGATCATTTTATCCAAACCTCATCAGGTTTTCAAAGGAACCATTTTGTGAAATTTTAAAGGAAAAACTCTTCTCACATCACAGAAAACTCTTCTCAAAACACAGAAAGTTCTTCTCACATATACAGAAAGTTTTCTCCTAAAAACATTTCTCAAAATCAGTGTTTCTTCATCGAGAATTCCGAACAACTTCAAAAGTTTTCTAACTTAGTTTTCAACTCAAGTAAACCGTTTTCAGGGAACATGAAATGTCTAACACTTTCAAAACACTTTCCTCCTAGTTAGACATCACTTGTCTCCCTTTCAGAATAAAAATCCGAGGTGGGGCACTGGGGTCGCCACATCCCTTGTCGCAGTCTGAATTTTTTTAGGCAGGACATTATGACATACCTCCCCTAATTGTAGCCTAGATTTTTACAAGGCGGGGTGCTAGGGAAGTAACGACCTTCCTAGTCGCAGCCGGGATTTTAGAATCGTCTAACTCCCTTCCGCTCGATTTCAATGTTTTCAGATTTTAACGTTTTAAAACCCGAGAGTTAGAGACGTTATTAGGGTTCGACCGAGAACATCTCATTCATGGTATTTCTCTCTGAATCCTATTTTTTGACATAAATTCATTGCCCCATCTTTCGAGCCTCGGTACTTACTATTAATTAAGTGTCGTGTTCGAGGGGGTACATAGGGTAATCCCTCGGGATTATCCGCCCTTTTACAACAAAAAATGATTTTTCGGTTTTAAAAACTCTAAGAGAGATGATTTTGACAATCATTCCTCCAAACGACTCAACGCATCATCATCTCATATCAAATCCCGAAACATCTCAAAACCTCAACTCTTTTCGAACCTCGAACCCGAAAAACTCAGGATCTCTCCCAAATTCCAATTGCCTCACATACTCAAGTCATCATTCAAACTCCAACTCACCTTAAACTCAGATCCTCTTGCAAATTCTAACTTCTCTCAAGCTTCCAAAGTCTCATAGGCCCGAGCGCCTCACAGACTCGAACATTACAATCTCTCCACCATTTTAAGATCAGGCGTCTCACAGACCCGAGCGTCTCACAGACCTTGATATCCCATACCTCTCATTATATGAACACCTCAAATGTCTCATAGACCCGAGCGTCTCACAGACTAACCTCTCAAACATCTCAAAAACCCTCAAAACCCTAAAATCTCCAAAGAAACCGTGAACTACGTAAGGTCTGATCTCAACAGGGAGTTGAGTACGTAGGCAGCCCATCTAGGGTGCGACCCCATTCCAATCCAAAAAACCCTTTCCCCAACTCTAGGGCTATATTCATGTCTATCAAACATTCAAATCCCCTCTCACTCTCACAAACTCTCAACTGCTTCAACTCTCAAATCAGACTCCTAATCTTTCATTCCACACTCATCCGAATTCAAATTCCATTCCTCCTCTTGCACAAGCTCGGAAGAAAAGCTCGCCTCATCTACTCTCTCTCACTTCTCATCCTAATCCTATCTTTGGCTTTTAAATGAATCTCTTTAATAAGGTTTTGAAAAGACAATCCCGACAATTGGAGACCGAGGTTTCCTAGGGCACCAATCCGAAGTCGTGGTTGTTGCCACTTCTGAGGGGTGTAACCCAGTGCGAACCCACACAGAACCTCTAGTATGATCAGATAAGTCATATCCATAGGAAACAAATCCTCAGAGTCAACCAACGATTCTTAGAACTCTTCTTCCCTTCCTTCCTAGTATCTTAGGTCAAACTAGGTGGCGGTTCTAGTCAATTTCCGCCCTTAGGGCATAAGTCCGTGTGGAGCCCATCGAGAGCGGGTGGAGTGCATACTTGCACTCCCCTTATGCTTTCTGGGAAAGACGGACGATTTAGTAGGTATTTGAGGGATGAGAATAACAGATTTTCACCCTCCACAGAATGACATATTTCTAGGATATTGGCTTCTCAATCAGATCATATTTGCATAGACCCCCCTCATACCGAAAAATCACCCTCCACACATACCATCAAACTCTACATCACTATCCTCATTTGAATCCCCATCTTATGCAATTGATTTTGTATACTTTCTGGTTGATTGGTCAATGGTATTAACCCACCTTGCATCTTGTGGCAAATCAGATTCAACACTATCATTAATCCATTCATCATCTGAAACTATATCGTCCAAAACATTGAGGGGGTCGTCTTCCAATTGTAGAAATATGCAACCGTATAGGTAGCACAGTAGAACACGGCAATAAACTAGTCATAGAGTTCAAATATCTTGGTAGTTCATCACTGTGTAATCATCTTGAGCTGAAATCTGAGAGCTGCTGAGGAATTGATCAGGAATGTGTGTCGGCCATATAAGGACATTAATTTAATATTATATGATATATGCATCTTCTTTCTAATTTCTATCTTCATTCCCCCGTACTACTACTAGCTACTGTAAATTTTTTTCAATAAGAGCCGAGTGTCTGGGAGGTGAAGAGAAAATCAATCCACCCCAGCAAATTGATGGGAACTTAAATAGAGTATATAATGTACTACGTACCTTGAAGAGCACAATATTTCACAACAATATGCAAGAATCCACAACAACAGAGGCACCGTGAGTTGTTTTTATCAGTAGCTTCGTGCAGTATTGCTTTACTATGTGTTGTTCTCTCCTTTGTTATGTTGTTCTCACTTGGTTGGTTGAGTGAGAAGTTAGGTGAACAAGACTGAAGAAGCTAGTCTCGCTTTACCGGTGAATTTAAACGAAGAGAATGAAGATTGAAGGGAGTGAATCTTTTTCGGTAGACCACGAAGGGAAGTAAAAGTAAAGGACTTAGGGTTAGGAAAAACGAATTAAGTATACGGTGAGGAAGTTGAGTGAAAACGCTGAGTACGAGCTGATTTTATTTTTTTATTATACATTTATATGTTGTAAAATGTGGGATGGTGGGATCGGTGCTGGATCGCGATTCTGAACGATTCCACCGATCCCCCCGATCCTACCATGATTCTACCAAATTCCGAGTTTCGCACTGATCTGACTCGTAATAACGCGGTGGGATCGTACGATCCTACGATCCGGATCGCGATCCTATGAACACCCCACCGCCAACTTCCATTTTCTCAATATCCCATCTGAGCTACTGTACACTCCTGCTACAGGCTTAGGTAAAAGAGGCATGGGAACTCACTCAGCAGACAACCTGTATGTGACCAACTATCATACCAAAACATTATTGATTCTCCATTTCTTACCGAAATTTGCACCTTCTCTTCGAGAGTGCTTTTGAGAGCGGCATTTGCATTAGTAGCTTTGATGATAGAAGGCCAGATCCCCCCTGCTTTCATCATCCATGCATCCAGTTCCCCCGTATAGTGACCCCTTCTGATGTTGTATATCGAGGAAACTACTCTCTTCCAGAGGGGATATTTATTAACTGCAACGTTATACCTTCATTTAGCCAAAAATGCTAGGTTTTTAATCTGCATGTCAAAGAATCCAAGTCCCCCCTCCGCCTTTGGTCTAGCCATCTTCCTCCAAGAGACCGTAGTCAAAAATCTCTTTCGGTTTTCTCCCAAAAGAATTGTCGTTGGATGGATACTAGTTTCCTCCGAACCTTCGTCGGAATTACAAATAAACTCGCATAATAAAGAGGGACAGCCTCAAGGACTAATCTGAGAAGAACCGCTCGCCCGGCCTTGGACAGACTAGAGGCTTTCCATGTCAGAAGTTTAGCTTTAATCTTCTGGATAATCGGTTCCCACGTGCCTGACTTTTTCATGTTTGCCCCCAAGGGACACCCCAAATATGTAGCCGGCTGTTAGAAATTATGGTGGGGGGAGGAATAGGCCCAACGAGGGGAATTATATAAAATACCCCCATATAGACTAGTAAGGCCCAATAACTCATGAGGTTCCATCCTAAAACCAATTGGCATTAGATGGAGTAGCCCATAAGCTATATGAACTACTTACTAGGTTTATAATTTTTCAATGTGGGACTCACACTGAAACGAAGTATTCATTCTTATCCAATTCGATCTTCCTTACTATCCTATGTTACCTGGTTTCAATCATAAGTTTCGCAAGAGAGAGAACGTGGGAGAGAGAGAGAGAGAGAGAGAGAGAGAGCCTTTTGCTAGAATCGAACTTTAGTCTGTTTGCCAATTACTGCGTGTCTTTATTTCATGGGGGTACACCCCTATTTATAGTGCTTTTGGACCTGGCCTCATATTGCCGGCCTGTGCTTTACATGTATGAGTAAATTTTACCTTCCTCTAGCAGCTTTGGCCGGTCACAGGTGACCGACCATACTACATTTTATCTTGCCTGAATTCTATTTTCATCCTGCTAGAGGTGGCCGGATGCCCTATGTGCTTCTATTTCCATCCGACGGGAGGTAGCCGGATGCCTTATGTGTTTTGTTTGGCTTGGTACCATTTCTTCCCTTCTCATTAGTCCCACAAGTTCTATCTTTTTTGAATTTGGATGAAAAAAGTAGAACTTCTGTGTCTTGTGTTCGAGGAAAAAATTTGCAGTTGCGGCAATCCCCTAGGTTCTACGCCCTGTCTGTGTTCCGTCCATTCCTCTTCCCAGTCTCACAAGTTCTTTTTCTTCATACTTGGAGAGAAAGAACTTTTTAAAGGTCACGTGCGGAGCTCATGACTCGTGCTTGTCCTGCGCCGCTCTTTTCAAATTTTCTCGCCTGTTTTCGATGTAGAATTCGTAAGATCCCTTTTTCGGCTAATGTCAGAATCGTCTTTAGGAAGCGTGTAGCCTTCTTTCCTTTTCCTGTTCCTGTAAAAAATGATTTTTGTCTGTGCATATATATTCTTTTATTCATTTGAGTTTGAAAAAACTTCCCTTTAAAGCCCGAGTTTTAAAGCTTTCTTCTTCTTTTCCTCCCCAGCCTCTTGCCTTCGCTGTCTTCTCTTTCGTCTTTCTGCTATCGCGCTTTGCTCTTGCTTTCATCGCCGTCACTTCTCGATCCCGTACTTAATTTCTTAATGTCTTCTTCCGGCGCAAGGAAGAGCAAGGCTGTTGCCAGCTTTTCGCCAGCTACTGAAGTGATTCAAGGCTCTCGCTCCTCTAGTGGCTTTCGTCCCTCCTCCTGAAATCCTTGAAGCCTTTTTTGGCTGGTCGTGAGCCCTCTCCTTCTTCTATCGCCTTCCCTTTCCCTTTCCAATTGTCTCAGCGGCGTCGAAGTCCCACTTGGTACCCAAATTTACCTTCCATGCTCTGACTCCCACCCTAACGACAATTTCGGTCTCGGGTACGTAGTTTACGCCGATTTCTTTCCCTCTGGCTTGACCATTCCCCCACATCCCTTCGTGTTGGTCACCAGAGGTCACTTGGTCTGCCCCAATACTCCTCCGCCCGAGCTGCCTATCTTAAAGATTTTGAAGGCACGAAGCCGCGAGCCTTTGACCATCGAGGCGTTCTTTACCAAAGCACGTCTATCCTCCCTGAAGACCTACTATAGTAAGTGTTTGATTGTTAGCGCAAATTTTGCTTTCTCCGCTGGTTCCCTTATTGTTTTGGTGTGTTGCATGTAGATTTCTTCCAGAAGGGAGACAAAATTGGTCCTTTCTATAGTTGGAACTTTGTCGGCTTCAAGAGCGGGGACAAAAGGGTTAATTACTATGACTCAATAGATGTGGCCGTCGGTGCGGCTGAGCAGCTCTTGGGAGATGCAGCTCCTTCCAAGAAACGCTCCAGGCAAGAAGCAGAAGGTGACCAAGCTGGGCAGTCAAAGAACAAGAAAAGCTTGGAATCCCCCGAACGTCCTAACGCCGGATTGCCAGGTACATGGCACGTGAGTACAGAGTCTAGGCACCGTGTCTTTCTTCCTCTTACCCCTGGTTTGGGTCTAGACCTTGGTTCTCGCCCGGAGCGGGAGTCTGGCCATCTGACCCTGATTTGCAAACAGTTTCCTGACCTGTCGGGTTACTTTTCCTCAGATCCCGCCCAAGAAAATACTCTGGAAGCCACAGGGCTCTGCACGGATCCTCCAGTCAAACAAGGTTTTTGATCAATCCTTCTTTCTTCTGCGTCTTTCTGTCTTTTAAATAGTGCTCCCCTGTCCCTGGTTCTGTATGCGTTTTGTCGATTCTTCTGATAGTGAGGGTGTGCCTGGTTTTGGTTACTGCGGCAGTCTCTATTCCTGTCAAACACAAGCTAAAGAAGAAAACTACATTAAAGCCAAAGGCTCCGCTGCCAGAGACATTAAGAGAGGACCAAACCTTCGGCCACCTTGAGGCTTCAGCCTCGTTTTCTATTGACATTGCCGCGGCCAAGGATGCGGCGCGGGAAAGGACAATGGAGTACCGACCGGTGCCTGAAAATCCTGAACTTCGGAGCAAGCAAAGGGAGGACACCATGGCTTCCTCTTCTTCTCCCCCTTCTGCTCAGGAGTCCTTCACCGGTCCCTCCCAAAAGGAAGGATGGTTCTACCATCGTGGGCACCCCCTTCCTCTAATCTCCTGTGAATCTGCTAAGTATTCTGCTGTCTGGAAGGAGGCAATAAAGAGGTCCGGTCATCTGGACGGGATCTTTGCCCCTCCGGCAACCACTACTGCAATCAAGGAAAAGTTACGGATGAGAGATGGGGGAGCAGATGCTATTATGCGACACTCCCTCCCAATAAAAGATGTCTTTGACTTTATGTGGGAGGGCATCTTTCGGGTTGGCATACACTCCTTGACATTTTAACAATTTATTTGTATTCCCTTGTTGTTTTGTTTTGCTTTTTTTTTTTGACGATCTGTGCTGCCGTTTTAGGTGATGTCTATGGCCCAGAGTGCTGGGGTTCACTCTGGCAACCTCCAGACCAGGCTCCGCTACGAGGAGAGCCGAGCTGATAACGCTCAAGAGGAACTAAAGCGGACTTGCTCCACCATGATGCCTATATCGACCAGATTCAGTATGAGATTGACCTCAAAGTGAAAGAAAGGACTGAGGCGATAATTAAAGAGCTGCGGTCGTCCCGGCTGGAATGTGTCCGTTAGTGTGATGAGTACAAATTACAACTGAAGAGCCTCCGGGAGGAGATTTTTTTGCTTAAAAACCAGATTCTCCACGCTGACGATACTTTGATAGAGGTACGAAACCGTCTTGCTTTTGGAAAAGATGAGCTGGCTCGGGCTTTTTCTGACTTGGACGCTTTGCTATATCAGGTGCGGTCTGCACATCGGAAAGAGGTGGCCGCCCTCCAATCTGACAAATCTTTTCTCTTCAACGAGAAAACTCTTTTAAGCAGGAGGTCGAGGCGCTCGAGCTGGAGAAGCAGGCCCTTGTCTGAAAAAAAGCCCTTGTGGAGGAGAAGGGAAAGCTTATCCAGGAACTCAACATCTCGGCGGAAGAAAAGGCCGCACTGGAAGAGCAGTCAAGAACTTCTTTTGAACAAGAGAAGCAATCTCTGCTTCAGGGTTGTTCGGTTTGGAAGGAGAAGAAGTTTCTTGCTGCGGAGAAGCTGCCCTGACAAGCGAGAAAGCTAGGCTGGAAGAGAGGGTGAAAGATTGGAAAGTGCCATGTCTCGTCTCCAAATCGAGAATACTGAGTTGTCGAACAAAGGTAAACCTCTAGATTTTGATTTTTTGTTACCTTCTTTTCTTGTCCTCATTCTTTGCTCTTTTTGCGTTCTGGCTAGGCCCGATTCCGACAATCTCTTGAACACATTCGGAAGTTGAACGATCGAGTGAACAACGTTAATGAGGAGCTATGTTTGGCCAATATAGATGATGTCCAGTAACGACAATCTCTATCGATGGGCATGGGTTTTTATACTCTATTAGATATAGTAGTGTCTGCTGCGCCTCCTACTTTGTCTCAACGACCACACTTTTGTTGGTCTAGATGAATACCAACAATTCTCACGCATGGTTATGCATATATACAATTTTACATTGCTGTATAATTTGCCTTGTTCGACCCGAGTTATGCATATACATATAAATGTATGAATTTTCCTGCATGAGACAAATAAAATATAAGCTCTCATCTAAATACAAATTATAGAAAAGCTATGATAAGTGTAAAATGACATGCATTGTTATAAAAAATAGGAAGAATTAAAGTCCTAAGAATAGATTATTTTACACTTATCAAACTTCCTCACACTTATCTTTTGCTTGTCCTCAAGCAAATATAGAATATGACTACTCTTTAAGGGTCGTAGTATCGAAACTCAGGATCAAACAACTGTCGATGGAAAACAAGCAAAAATGACAACAAGAATAGTTCTGCTATCAGCTGTAGGTTTTCACAAACAGTGAAAAGAATGATTTTAAAAGCATGGAGAAGTTAGATTACAAAATCTGAATATAGATTATCTTGGGATCTTCCACCATTCTTTCCTCTAACCTTTGGATGACAAGGGTGTGAAGTAACCCTTATTCCGTGATACCTTTCAACACCACGTACTCATGATCAAAAACAAAAATTAAACTGCAATTTTTTCTTTCTTTCTTTCTTTCTTTCGCATGCAAAAACATTCTTCTTCCAAGAAATATATACAAAACAAACGAATAATTGTGAATTACAGAGTTATTCCGTAACCCACTTTCTCTCTATCCTTGTAACAGTGTTGGGCCAACTATCCCAGATCACGAGACCTTAGGTAGATAGGTGATAAGGCACCCCTAGGACTTAATAACCGAATAGACGAGCCTGCTTTTGTTAGGAAAATTTTCTGATCAGTGGAGTACCTTGCCTTATCCTTTCATTCCAAACTTTCATCATTTCCAAATCCCAAGTTAAACTAATTCAGTTTCCACAATCAACTAATCCATCAAATTTCAGTGAAAACAGATAAATTTTAATAAAACTAAACAACAAACAACCTAGAGCAGAAAGATTCTTGAGGTGGTCATCAGGCTCGTTTTCAAAACTTCCAAATTATTATTATTTTTTTTCTTTGTGGCCACTTACAAGAGATAATTCTTTCAAAATAAGAGGACAAACAAAAACAAATGTGGCATTAAGTGCAACTGGCATATTTTCAGGGAAAGGTCCTACTTCCTCACACTTAAGAGGAGAAATGTCCTCATTGATCAAAAATAAATCAAGAAAAGACCTTTCAAAATATGCCATAGTCATGAAGAATTTCATTCAGGATAAACATGGACTGATATAAAATAACCATTAAGCATGATAGGCTGAACACAGATATTTAAATAAAGGAAAACTGAAACTCCCCTGATATCGTAGATTGAGGAAGATGCCCTTCCTCACACTTAAGCTCATGCATGGGGTAGTAGCCTTCCTCACACTTGCGTTCATGCAAGTGTCCAGCCTTGGAGATACATCAAACACCATGAAAAGTTTCACCTGCACACACTCACAACTACCACAAAAACGCTAAAAGCGTTGCATTAAAGCACGGGCACCATTGCCACTTCTAAACAAAAGAAAAACAAAAATAAACCAGAAAACAAAAACAAAAACAAAACATGAATGTTAACCACTGGGTTGCCTCCCAGTAAGCTGCCCGTCTTTATAGTCTTTGGCTAGACTCCTGCTTCGTTATCCTGGATCAAAAATAAAAGTAGACAACAGCTTTGCCAGGAAAACAAAATAGGCAGTAATTAAAAGCAAACCACCTGGATCAAAACAAAACGTTACGTTGGCAAATAAAATAGGAAAATGAATACTCCACAAAACCTGATGTTTGAGGAGATACTGCCGGTAACGTAGTTCAATCAGAAGACCAGGTGTGAATGGCTCTACTTCCTCAAATTCAAGGACATAAATGTCCTCCTCCTTTTGTTGAGGCTGGGTAAGGCAAGGTGGGAGTTGCTGATGACTTGGTGGTAACGGTGTTTTCTCCTCAGATACAAGAAGATAGATATTCTCTTCCGGTTGGTGAGACTGCATGGAGGCTTCATGTTTGCAGATAATTGTGGTAGAAGCTGTAATTTCTTCATCTTCAATGAACTCGATCGTAATTGGAGCTTCTACCGGTTCGCAGGTAAGTGCAGACAACATGTCTTCAAACTCTAGTTGCTCATCTTGTGTTGGGGATGGAGAGGGAAGGGAACACAAATTGTTAAATATTTCCTCCACCTCTTCTTCAGATAATATACTCCTCATAAGTTCCTCCATCTCTTCAACAGATGTCACAGCCTCAAATGTATCTGGTACAAATCGCTCTTCCTTCCTTGGAGTCACCACTGGAATCCTTTCTAGTGGCTCATCATGTCTGGGGAGGAATTCGTCTGCCCTTTGTGTAGATTGTTGTTTGTTCTGATTGAAATAGTAATATCCCAACTGTTCTTCTTTGTACTGCGCATTAGCCTGCTCAACTTCCCACCAATATAGCTCTCGATTTGATTGTTGAGGTGGTTGATAATCCTTGACCAACCTTTGATAAGAGGCTATCTCCTCTTGCATACGGGTCCATTCCAGTTCAATCAACAATCTTCTCACCTCATCTTTACCGCTTTCCATCAGCACTAATCAGCCTAGTAAAATAAAACAAAAAAAAGAACAAGTAAAATAGAACTAGAAAAGAAACAAAAATAAAACTAACTAGATAGTAATGAACAAAATGTAAATAAAGACAGTTGCTAAAATAACAAAGTAATAAACACAAATAAATAGAAACGAAAAACATAATGAAAATAAAATAATAATTAACTAAAGATAAATAAATAAAATTAGACCACCAATAATCAAACCAAACTCTAAATCAAAATAAAGAAACAAATCCTAATTAAAATAAACCTAACAAAAATAAAAGAAAAAACTTAAACAAAGAAATAAAAGATTGAATAAAAATAAAAAAAGAAATAAAAATAAATAAACAAACTTATTCGAACTGAAGGGTATGAATTCGAAAACAAACGAAACTTAGATATTCAAACTGAATTCAACAGAAACCTACGTATTCAAACATACCAAAAAGAAATCGAAATTGAAATTAAATAAAACTATTATTAAAAAAGAAATAAAATAAATAAATAAAATCTAACAAAAATAATAATTGAACGTAATAAAAGCAAATCGTAAACAAATTAGAACTAAACTAAATCGTAAACAAATATGAAGTAAATATGCTGAATCAAATGTAAACTAACAAAATAAGACCAAAAATAAATGCAAAATAATCAAACCAAATAAAATATAATCCACAAAAAGATAATGGAAAATCAAATATAAAGCACGAAATATTAACCAACATAAACAACTAAGAATACCAAATAGAAGAGAAATCACAAAGAGTAAAGTAAAGGAAATAAATAAAGAAAATCAACAAAACGTGGATAAATTTCAATCAAATACTACAAATAAGAAATAAATGATTCCTAAATTTAAACCTAAACAAAGACAATCTAAAACTAAGATATAAATGAACACTCAAATTATGGACTATAAAGTAAACAAATATGCCTAACTGAACTATAAACCAAACCACAAGGAAAAGAAATGAATCCTAATTAAATAAGACGAATCAAATCAAATCAAATAAACCAAATAATTAAACCAACAAAACTAACAGAATTCGTAAATGAATTAGAAAAGAACACACTGTAATCCTAAAATAAAATCGAATAATTTTAGAAATTAATCTAATTACCTAATGAAGCAAATCAAATCTATTCTAAATAAATAAACACGTTAACTAAAATAAATAAGAGAACACAAAAAGTAACAAAAGAACGAATAATAATAATAACCGAAGCAAAATGTAACATAAATAACAACAAATATCAATCAAAATAAATAAGAAAAACTGAAATAAAATCTCAATCAAATAAATAAAATGCCAATTAACCGTGCCGGAGGTCCCCGGCAACGGCGCCAAAAAACTTGATAGCAGAAATATGTGACTACTTCTACCTAGCAGTGTACCTATCGTTTTGCGATATAGTGAATGAATGGGTTGTTCGATCTCAGAGACCTCGTTCAATTAACTGACAATTTATTTACTAACTGAGAAACTAAACTAAGAAAACAGGAAATGTCACTTTTTCGGTTTTAATTAATTTAATAAAAATGATTCTACAAACTACATAATAATAAAGGAAGTAAAATAAAATTAAATAAATAAAGGAATAAAACACACAAGTAAATAAAACAAATAACGAATTAAAAAATATAATTAAAAGACGCTCCCCGAGTTTTCTGCTCACCTAATTCCTCAAATTTTATTATTAATTCTTCCCTTATAATTAACTCAGAAACCTTAATTAATTCGTTAACGGCTAAGTCTAACGAACCCTAATTAATTGCTAGAACTAGCAGCAGACTAATGCTCTAATCCGGACACAATTAATCGCATAAAGTACAGTTTCTATTGGAGTCCGATTAACCTATAGGCGGGATCACGCTTCTAGTCATTAATCAGGTTTGACTTCCTATGTCTAGTTAACTATCTCAGCTCTCGCATGTTTACTAGAAAACTACAAGAATTGTTCTAATTATTGGCCAGATAACTAAAACATATTAAGAACAGGAATCAAACTAATTATAATAATAAAGTTGTTCGAAAAATTAATAAAACATAATCATCAAGAATTAGGTTCACTCCCCAACTCGGGAAACTAAAATAAACTACTCACACATTATTTCAAGGATTAAAACACACATCAATTGTTATGTAATAACTTAGAATGCAACAAGAAAAATAACATGTAACAAATATAAATAACAAGTTTAGTAAAAACTTCCCGGTCCGGTTCTTTCTTTTATTTCAAACCGGTTCTGTCCTTGTTGGCCGGTTCACGCCTCTGTTATCTCTCTCCCGTGTCGGTATTCAAACTCTTCGCCTCTGTTCGAATCTCAATTCACCGACCTACTTCTTCACGCTCTCGATCTCGTCTTTCCTTTGCTTCGAATGGTTGACGATGAAGAAAATAAATAAAGTTCGGAGAGGATGATGAAGGGCGATGAATAGTGGGGGATTACGATGGTCTACCATGGCGGAGAGGCGATGAAGTTGAGGTGACTGGCGGCGATGATGAAGACGACGGTGATGATTTGGAAAGCGAGGCGGGTGAGATGAGGCGTACGGAGATGGAGGATGATGATGTTTGGTGTGGGTTATGGTGTCGACGGTGATGGTGTTTGATATAGTGGGTCACGGGTGTGTGTCTGAGCAATGATGTGTGGTATGACGATGCGGGTTTGACGATGGATGTGGCGGTGTGGTTCTGTGAATGCGATGCGTGAGTGGTCACGGTGAGTGTGGATTGAGGGTGATGAAGAATCGGAGTGGTAACCGTGACGTGGAGATGATGCGAGAATGATGATTGTGAAGCGATGGGATGCTGGGTTAATGGCGGTGAAGGTGGGATGATGGTGGTGGCGAATCGGTGGTGAATGGACGTGGTGAAATGGTGAGGCCGTGGTCGATGCGGATGAGATGATGGTGGTGAAGGTGGTGTTGAAGCGGGGATGGTGAAGCGGGTGAAATGGTGGCGTGAATGGGATGTGGAGATGGAGGTGAAATGGTTGTGAGGGTGGCCTGTTGAATGAGGATGAATGTGAGTGGTGGCGGATGAGGCGGCGTGATATGGTGGTGGAGCGGGTGAGAGGCCAGAGCCTCGTTGGAGGTGTTGGTGATGCGCGGTTAATGGTGATGTCCAGCCCCCCGTTGAAGTCGATGTTGAGTGTGAATATGACTACTCTTTAAGGGTCGTAGTATCGAAACTCAGGATCAAACAACTGTCGATAGAAAACAAGCAAAATGACAATCAAAAGAATAGTTCTGCTATCAGCTGTAGGTTTTCACAAACAGTGAAAAAGAATGATTTTAAAAGCATGGAGAAGTTAGATTACAAAATCTGAATATAGATTATCTTGGGATCTTCCACCATTCTTTTCCTCTAACCTTTGGATGACAAGGGGTGTGAAGTAACACCTTATTCCGTGATACCTTTCAACACCACGTACTCATGATCAAAAACAAAAATTAAACTGCAATTTTTTTTTCTTTCTTTCTTTCTTTCGCATGCAAAAACATTCTTCTTCCAAGAAATATATACAAAACAAACGAATAATTGTGAATTGCAGAGTTATTCCGTAACCCAGACTTTTCTCTCTATCCTTGTAACGGTGTTGGGCCAACTATCCCAGATCACGAGACCTTAGGTAGATAGGTGATAAGGCACCCCTAGGACTTAATAACCGGATAGACGAGGCCTGCTTTTGTTAGGAAAATTTTCTGATCAGCGGAGTACCTTGCCTTATCCTTTCATTCCAAACTTTCATCATTTCCAAAATCCCAAGTTAAACTAATTCAGTTTCCACAATCAACTAATCCATCAAATTTCAGTGAAAACAGATAAATTTTAATAAAACTAAACAAACAAACAGCCTAGAGCAGAAAGATTCTTGAGGTGGTCATCAGGCTCGTTTTCACAACTTCCAAATTATTATTATTTTTTTTTTCTTTGTGGCCACTTACAAGATAATTCTTTCAAAATAAGAGGACAAACAAAAACAAATGTGCATTAAGTGCAACTGGCATATTTTCAGGGAAAGGTCCTACTTCCTCACACTTAAGAGGAGCAATGTCCTCATTGATCAAAAATAAAATCAAGAAAAGACCTTTCAAAATATGCCATAGTCATGAAGAATTTCATTCAGGATAAACATGGACTGATATAAAATAACCATTAAGCATGATAGGCTGAACACAGATATTTAAATAAAGGAAAACTGAAACTCCCCTGATATCGTAGATTGAGGAAGATGCCCTTCCTCACACTTAAGCTCATGCATGGGGTAGTAGCCTTCCTCACACTTGCGTTCATGCAAGTGTCCAGCCTTGGAGATACATCAAACACCATGAAAAGTTTCACCTGTACACACTCACAACTACCACAAAAACGCTAAAAGCGTTGCATTAAAGCACGGGCACCATTGCCACTTCTAAACAAGAGAAAAACAAAAATAAACCAGAAAACAAAAACAAAAACAAAACATGAATGTTAACCACTGGGTTGCCTCCCAGTAAGCTGCCCGTCTTTATAGTCTTTGGCTAGACTCCTGCTTCGTTATCCTGGATCAAAATAAAAGTAGACAACAGCTTTGCCAGGAAAACAAAATAGGCAGTAATTAAAAGCAAACCACCCGGATCAAACAAAACAAACGTTACGCTGGCAAATAAATAGGAAAATGAATACTCCACAAAACCTGATGTTTGAGGAGATACTGCCGGTAACATAGTTCAATCAGAAGACCAGGTGTGAATGGCTCTACTTCCTCAAATTCAAGGACAAAATGTCCTCCTCCTTTTGTTGAGGCTGGGTAAGGCAAGGTGGGAGTTGCTGATGACTTGGTGGTAACGGTGTTTTCTCCTCAGATTCAAGAAGATAGATATTCTCTTCCTGTTGGTGAGGCTGCATGGAGGCTTCATGTTTGCAGACAATTGTGGTAGAAGCTGTAATTTCTTCATCTTCAATGAACTCGATCGTAATTGGAGCTTCTACCGGTTCGCAGGTAAGTGAAGACAACATGTCTTCAAACTCTAGTTGCTCATCTTGTGTTGGGGATGGAGAGGGAAGGGGACACAAATTGTTAAATATTTCCTCCACCTCTTCTTCAGATAATATACTCCTCATAAGTTCCTCCATCTCTTCAACAGATGTCACAGCCTCAAATGTATCTGGTACAAATCGCTCTTCCTTCCTTGGAGTCACCACTGGAATCTCTTCTAGTGGCTCATCATGTCTGGGGAGGAATTCGTCTGCCCTTTGTGTAGATTGCTGTTTGTTCTGATTGAAATAGTAATATCCCAACTGTTCTTCTTTGTACTGCGTATTAGCCTGCTCAACTTCCCACCAATACAGCTCTCGATTTGATTGTTGGGGTGGTTGATAATCTTTGACCATCCTTTGATAAGAGGCTATCTCCTCTTGCATACGGGTCCATTCCAGTTCAATCAACAATCTTCTCACCTCATCTTTACCGCTTTCCATCAGCACTAATCAGCCTAGTAAAATAAAACAAAAAAGAACAAGTAAAATAGAACTAGAAAAGAAACAAAAATAAAACTAACTAGATAGTAATGAACAAAATGTAAATAAAAGAAAGTAGCTAAAATAACAAATTAATAAACACAATTAAAATAGAAGCGAAAAACATAAATGAAAATAAAATAATAGAATTAACTAAAGATAAATAAATAAAATTAGACCACCAATAATCAAACCAAACTCTAAATCAAAATAAGAAACAAATCCTAATTAAAATAAACCTAACAAAAATAAAGAAAAACTTAAACAAGAAATAAAAGATTGAATAACAATAAAAAAAGAAATAAAATAAAATAAACAAACTTATTCGAACTGAAGGGTATCAATTTCGAAAACAAACGAAACTTAGATATTCAAAACTGAATTCAACAGAAACCTACGTATTCAACATACCAAAAAGAAATCGAAATTGAAATTAAATAAAACTATTATTAAAAAGAAATAAAATAAAATAAATAAAATCTAACAAAAATAATAATTGAACGTAATAAAAGCAAATCGTAAACAAATTAGAACTAAACTAAATCGTAAACAAATATGAAGTAAATATGCTGAATCAAATGTAAACTAACAAAATAAGACCAAAAATAAATGCAAAATAATCAAACCAAATAAAATATAATCCAAACAAAAGATAAATGGAAAATCAAAATATAAAGCACGAATATTAACCAACATAAACAACTAAGAATACCAAATAGAAGAGAATCACAAAGAGTAAAGTAAAGGAAAATAAATAAAGAAAAATCAACAAAACGTGGATAAATTTCAATCAAATACTAAGCAAATAAGAATTAAATAAATGATTCCTAAATTTAAACCTAAACAAAGACAATCTAAAAACTAAGATATAAATGAACACTCAAATTATGGACTATAAAGTAAACAAATATGCCTAACTGAACTATAAACCAAAACCACAAGGAAAGAGAAATGAATCCTAATTAAATAAGGCGAATCAAATCAAATCAAATAAACCAAAATAATTAAACCAACAAAAACTAACAGAATTCGTAAAATAAATAAGAATAGAAAAGAACACACTGTAATCCTAAAAATAAAATCGAATAATTCTAGAAATTAATCTAGTTACCTAAAGAAGCAAATCAAATCTATTCCTAAATAAATAAACACGTTAACTAATATAAATAAGAGAAAACAAAAAGTAACAAAAAGAACGAATAATAATAATAAACCGAAGCAAAAATGTAACACTAAATAAACAACAAATATCAATCAAAATAAAATAAGAAAAACTGAAATAAAATCTCAATCAAATAAATAAAATGCCAATTAACCGTGCCGGAAGTCCCCGGCAACGGCGCCAAAAACTTGTTAGCAGAAATATGTGACTACTTCTACCTAGGCAGTGTACCTATCGTTTTGCGGATATAGTGAATGAATGTGTTGTCGATCTCAGGGACCTCGTTCAATTAACTGACAATTTATTTACTAACTGAGAAACTAAACTAAGAAAAACAGGAAATGTCACTTTTTCGGGTTTTAATTAATTTAATAAAAATAAATGATTCTACAAACTAACATAAAATAATAAAGGAAGTAAAATAAATAAATAAAGGAATAAAACAAACAAGTAAAATAAAACAAATAACGAATTAAAAATATAATAATTAAAAGACGCTCCCCGAGTTGTTCTGCTCACCTAATTCTTCAGATTTTACTATTAATTCTTCCCTTATAATTAACTCAGAAACCTTAATTAATTCGTTAACGGCTAAGTCTAACGAACCCTAATTAATTGCTAGAACTAGCAGCAGACTAATGCTCTAATCCGGACACAATTAATCGCATAAAGTACAGTTTCTATTGGAGTCCGATTAACCTATAGGCGGGATCACGCTTCTAGTCATTAATCAGGTTTGACTTCCTATGTCTAGTTAACTATCTCAGCTCTCGCATGTTGACTAGAAAACTACAAGAATTGTTCTCATTATTGGCCAGATAACTAAAACATATTAAGAACAGGAATCAAACTAATTATAATAATAAAGTTATTCGGAAAATTAATAAAACATAATCATCAAGAATTAGGTTCACTCCCCAACTCGGGAAACTAAAAATAAACTACTCACACATTATTTCAAGGATTAAAACACACATCAATTGTTATGTAATAACTTAGAATGCAACAAGAACAAATAACATGTAACAATATAAATAACAAGTTTAGTAAAAACTTCCCGGTCCGGTTCTTTCTTTTTTTCAAACCGGTTCTGTCCTTGTTGGCCGGTTCACGCCTCTGTTATCTCTCTCCCGTGTCGGTATTCAAACTCTTCGCCTCTGTTCGAATCTCAATTCACCGACCTACTTCTTCACGCTCTCGATCTCGTCTTTCCTTTGCTTCGAATGGTTGACGATGAAGAAAATAAATATGAAGTTCGGAGAGGATGATGAAGGGCGATGAATAGTGGGGGATTACGATGGTCTATGGCGGAGAGGGCGATGAAGTTGAGGTGACTGGCGGCGATGATGAAGACGACGGTGATGAGTTGGAAAGCGAGCGGGTGAGATGAGGCGTACGGAGATGGAGGATGATGATGTTTGGTGTGGGTTATGGTGTCGACGGTGATGGTGTTTGATATAGTGGGTCACGGGTGTGTGTCTGAGCAATGATGGTGGTGGTATGACGATGCGGGTTTGACGATGGATGTGGAGCGGTGTGGTTCTGTGAATGCGATGCGTGAGTGGTCACGGTGAGTGTGGATTGAGGGTGATGAAGAATCGGGAGTGGTAACCGTGACGTGGAGATGA
Organism: Limonium bicolor; assembly: GCA_023374045.1. Taxonomy (NCBI): domain Eukaryota; kingdom Viridiplantae; phylum Streptophyta; class Magnoliopsida; order Caryophyllales; family Plumbaginaceae; genus Limonium; species Limonium bicolor. Next base: position 107,149,638 of record CM041778.1, read on the forward strand.
TGCGAGAATGATGATTGTGAAGCGATGGGATGCTGGGTTAATGGCGGTGAAGGTGGGATGATGGTGGTGGCGAATCGGTGGTGAGATGGACGTGGTGAAATGGTGAGGCCGTGGTCGATGCGGATGAGATGATGGTGGTGAAGGTGGTGTTGAAGCGGGGATGGTGAAGCGGGTGAAATGGTGGCGTGAATGGGATGTGGAGATGGAGGTGAAATGGTTGTGAGGGTGGCCTGTTGAATGAGGATGAATGTGAGTGGTGGCAGATGAGGCGGCGTGATATGGTGGTGGAGCGGGGAGCCAGAGCCTCGTTGGAGTGTTGGTGATGCGCGGTTAATGGTGATGTCCAGCCCCCCGTTAAAGTCGATGTTTAGTGTGTATATAGATGATGTCCAGTAACGACAAATCTCTATCGATGGGCATGGGTTTATTATACTCTATTAGATATAGAGTAGTGTCTGCTGCGCCTCCTACTTTGTCTCAACGACCACACTTTTGTTGGTCTAGATGAATACCAACAATTCTCACGCATGGTTATGCATATATACAATTTTACATTGCTATAATTTGCCTTGTTCGACCCGAGTTATGCATATACATATAAATGTATGAATTTTCCTGCATGAGACAATAAAATATATAAGCTCTCATCTAAATACAAATTATAGAAAAAGCATATGATAAGTGTAAAATATGACATGCATTGTTATAAAAATAGGAAGAATTAAAGTCCTAAGAATAGATATATTTTACACTTATCACACGACAAGTATCAGGCTCAGGTTTTGACTCTTGAGACCCAAGTGGCTAAGCTCACGTCGTTCTCACGACAGTCTCAAGAGGAAATACAGAAGCAAGGTACTATCAACGCCCATCTCAAGGAGTATTTCGCTTCTCAGTGCCGCAGGATAGCTAATATCTGCCGCCAAGTCATCTCGGAGCACTTCTTGGAGAAGGGGGAGGTGCTGGATGATGAACTATACAACAGGCTGGAGTTCAAAGCTATTGCTCAGAAGTCTAACTTTTTCGAGGAACTCGAGAGATTCTGCCGCAGCCCTGGTGAGACATGCTTTGGCCCTGGTCAAGCTTTCGGCCTTCCTTTCTTCCGGCCGGAAGCAACGTCCAGCCATCCGTTGGAGGGGTGCAGCATAATGCAGGGAGATCCAAGTCTTCTGAAAGTGTGGCTGATAGTGGTGATAAGTTAGCTGCAGAAAAATAGAATGTTTTTTAGGGATCTTTCTTTTGGCATATATCTTTTGTGGACGTCAAACTTTTGTAAATGATCATACTCTTGTAATTGATTTCACCCCACTTCGGGGAGGAATATAAGCTTACTCTTTTACAGCCTTTGTTAACTTTTTGCCGGAGCTACGGGTCTCTTTACTGTGCTTTTGTCTCCATTCTCTTTTTAGCCAATTTGCGTACTACTGAGGTATTTCTTTTTAAAGTGGCACTTTTTTTGGGCGCAATACCTTTTTACATGTTTTTTTACGTAAGTTTGGTTAGCCAAGTGCCTATTTTTATGATACGAAAAGCTTGCGGCTTATTGACCAAATTTTTACAGATCTTCTCTTTAAAAAAAAAAAACAGACAAGGCAGCCCGCGGTTTTTGTCCGGATTTTACTTTCAAGGCATGACAGTCTGTGGCTCTTTGGCCGATGCTTACTTTCAAGGCATGATAGCCAGCGGCTCGTTGGCTGGTGCTTACTTTCAAGGCATGATAGTCTGCGGCTCGTTGGCCGGTGCTTACTTTCAATGATAGCCTGCGGCTTCGTTGGCCGGTGCTTACTTTCAAGGCATGATAGTCTATGGCTCGTTGGCCGGTGCTTACTTTCAAGGCATGATGCCTGCGGCTCGTTGGCCCGTTATTGTCTCTTCTTATTTTTTCCAAAAATATACCTCTTTATTGAAGAATCATGGATTTTATACATATAACTTTTTCAAACACTCCCCATGTCAGGAATGCGGCAATTCGTACCCCTCACCGTTTTTTAAGCGATATGAGACTCGTCCAGTCTTTCGGTGTATGATGTATGGTCCTTCCCATTGGGGCTCTAGTTTCTTGGGCTGCTTGACTTCTCGGAGGACCAACTCTCCTGGGGCAAAACTCCGCTCTTTTATTCTTCTGTTGAAATATCTTTCCTCCTTGGATTTATCTTTTGCCATCCTTACTGCGGCGGCCACCCTAGTTTCATCGAGGAGGTCTAGATGGTCCTGTATTCCTTGACTGTTGATTTCTTCATCATACGATTACAACTTCCGCCGGAGTGACAGCCTCTAGCCCATATGTTAGTCTGTAGGGTGTTTCTCCTGTCGGCCTCCTTTCTGTTGTCCTGTATGACCAGAGGACTTGAGGTAACAATTCTGCCCACCTCCCCTTTCTTTCATCGAGCTTCTTTTTTATTGCTCTTACTATTTAACCATTTACATTTTCAACTTGCCCATTTGCCTAGGGGTGAGCTACTGACGTGAATCTTAAATCGATTTTCCATTCTTCACAGAATGTCCGAAAGCTCTCGCAATTGAATTGGGCCCCGTTATCTGTTATTATTGTCTTCGGGATGCCAAATCTGCATACCACATATTTCCAAATGAACTCTTGTGACTTTCTAGCTGTGATAGAGATAATGGGGTTGCCTCGACCCACTTTGTGAAATAGTCGATGGCGACATACATGAATTTGAACCTCCCAGGAGATGCCTCCGGGAATGGCCCTACAATATCTATTCCCCACATAGCAAAGGGGATTGGGCAGAGGATAGACTTCTGTTCTGCTAGAGGATTATGTATTCCGTTTCCATGTTCTTGGCACTTGAGACACTTTGGTATATACTCCTTGCAATGTTCCATCATTTTCGGCCAAAAGTACCCAAGCCTCAAGATTTTGTGCACTGTGGTTCTTTCTCCTTGATGGTTTCCACATGATCCATCATGTACTTCTTTTATTAGCTCAGCCCCTTCGGCCACGGTAACACATTTTAGCGCTAGTCTTTCGAAAGATCGTTTGTATAGCTGGTCATTCTCAATGAAAAAGGACGCGGCCCTTCTCTTTATTATTCTGGCCTCCTTTTCTTCTTCCGGCACTTTCCTTGGCGTATATACTCTATAACGAGTCATCCAAGATTCTGTCTCCACACTCGATTCCATAGTAAATACTTGAGTTTCGTCTATGCTCGACGCAATTTTGATTTCTAGCCATATTTCGTTGGGCACCCTTTCAGCCATACTTGCTAATTTTGCCAAGGTATCAGCCTCGACGTTCTCTTTGCGAGGAAGGTGCTTTAACTCACATGTTTGGAAGTTTGCTTTTAGCTCTTGGACTTTGAGCAAGTATCTTCATAGCTTTTCCTCTTTGACTTCATAGACGTTGTCATTTTGTCTTGCTACCAACATAGAATCCGAGTATACTTCTAATTCTGCGAAAAGTAAAAATTTATAAGTTTTATTTCTAACCAAGATTTTATAGAAAGGAAGGAATAGAGAGGGTATCTTCCTATGGGACCTATTGCCCCCAGGGCGGTAGCCACTTCCAAACCCTGGGTAAGGGCTTCGTATTCAGCTTCGTTGTTGGTAATGTCCAAGTCTAGCCGGAAGGCGTAGTGTAAGCTTTGGTTTAAGCTTTGTCCATCCGGCGCTTACACTACTATTTCGGCCCCTACCCCAGTTTTGCATCGGTCTCCGTCAACTAGGATAACATATGGATTATGGGGTTGTCTCTCTTCTTTTGCAAATTTTGCTTCTGTTATGAAATCTGCCAAGGCTTGGGCCTTAATTGCTGTTCTGGGCAAGAAGTGAATTTCATATTGTGTTAACTCCATTGTCCATCTCACCATCCGGCCGGAAGCATTTGGGTTGTTCGCTATTTGCTTGAGCGGTCAATTGGTCCTGACAAAGATCCGATGTGACTGAAAATAGGGTCGTAATTTTCTTGATGCCACCACTAATGCGAACAAAATTGTCTCTATGTTTGTATACCGTCCCTTTGTTGGGCTTAAAATTTTGCCGATATAATAGACTGGTATTTCCCTTTTCTCCTCCATTATTAAGATAGCCGCAACTGCCCAATCTGTCGCGGAAAAATAAAGGTAGAGGTCTTGGCCAGGGGCAGGTACATCTAACTTAGGCAGATCCCGGAGCATTTATTTGATTTTTTTGAATGCATCTATACACTCTTGTCCCCACTGAAATTTGCTGTTCTTCCTTAGGATGTTGAAGAATGGGATTGATTTTTCCTGAAGCTTGGAACAAAATCTGCTTAACGCTGTGAGTCTCCCATTTAGGGCTTGGACATCCTTGATATTTTTGGGTGGAGAAAGGTTGAGAATTGCTTGACTTTTTTCTGGGTCGACTTCGATACCTCGCTGCCCGACAATGAAGCCAAGAAACCTTCCTTTAGTCACACCAAATACACACTTCTCCGGGTTCAGCTTGATTTGGTATTTGTCCAGAGTGTAGAATGTTTCCTCCAAATCTTTCATGTGTTGCTCTTTCGATGGGCTTTTTACAACTATAACGTCAACATAAGCATCCACATTCCGAGCAAGTTGTTGACAAAACACTATCAATCATTCGCTGAAAGGTAGCCCCAGTGTTTTTTAGGCCAAAAGGCATTACCTTGTAACAGAACGTTCCGGCTGAAGTGATAAAAGACGTTTTTTCCAAATCCTTCTCATTCATCTTAATCTGATTATAGCCGGAGAATGCATCTAGAAAACTTAACACGGAACTCTGAGCAGTTGAAACTACCAATCTATCTATTGACGGCAGGGGATAGAAATCTTTAGGACATGCCTTATTCAAGTCTGTGAAATCCACACACATCCTCAATTTTCCATTTGTTTTTTTACCATGACAACGTTAGCCAGCCATCGTGGGTAAGTTACTTCCCTGATGAATCCGGCTTTGTGGAGCTTTTGGACCACGGCTCGCGCTGCCAAATCCCTTTCTTGCCCTATTAATCTTTTCCTTTGCCTGATTGCCAGATGCTTTGGATCTACTCTGAGTTCATGTCAGATAACGCTTGGGTCTATTCCAGGCATTTCGTCCATGCTCCAGGCGAATGTTGTCCTTCTTTTTTCCAGGAACCTCATTAAGTGAGTTTACTCTTTGTTATCAAATGCAGTTCCTATTTTAAAAAACTTAGAAGGGTCAGATTTTAAATATACCTCTCTGGGGGGCCTAAGTCGCTTGATGTTCTTCCTTTTCTTGACTCGACTCCGGGGGAAGTGGTAACTTCCCATTGAATTCCTTTTTTGATCCTACAGTTTTGACCACCTCTTTACTAGGAAGACTGTCCATGATGCGGACCTCACATATCCGAGCCATTTTTTGACTTCCCCTTACCGTAACCAGTTTCCCGCTTGTGGTTAAGTATTTCAATTTTAAGTGATGGGTACTGCATATAGCCTTGAAAGCATTAATTCCTGGCCTTCCGAGATACATGTTATATCCAGAAAGGCCTGGCACAATAAAAGCAGTGAGTTTCTCTATTCTTCTTTCATCCCCTTGACCCAGAGTCATTGTAAAATCTATACTGTCGGAAGATGTGGTAGAAACTCCTCCTACAAATCCTCCTAGAACCGCCGAATACGGCTTGATCTGGTCCTCGGGTACCTCTAGTCTTTTAACTGCTTCTGCTGATATGACATTTGCCCCGGCTCCACTATCAATCAGGATTCCCTCCATCATCCGATCGTTTACTTGCGCACGAATGACAAGTGGATCGTTGTGTGGGTATAGCACCCCATCTTCATCTGCATCGGAAAAGAAAATTGGAGGGAAGCTTTCTCTTTTGGTGATCTTTCTCTCTGGGAGTTCCTGATGCACCTCATGAATGTGCCTTTTTCTTTCATTAGGGGTTAGTGGTCCTACCTCCGAAAAAAGTCCTGTGAGTTTTCTTAGAAAAATTTTTGTTAGCCTTCTTTTGGGAAATGGGGTTTGCTGTAGATATGATGCAAAATGAAAATACCATTTCTCTTATTTCTTAACGCAACGCTTGACAAAGATTATCCTTATATATTTGGTTTTCCGGAAGACGATCTATGATCAGTCTTATTTTTAAGAAGTTTGTTGCTAGAAAAAGGGGAAATTTTACTTTCCTTCTTTACAGACCTGTTATCATACCAACCGATTTGCTATGGTCAAGCCTGGGGTGGAATTCCTCCTCCTGTCGGCCTCGTGGTGCATGCTGGGCATTGCTCTGTTGGCTGCCGTATTGCTTCTGTGCTCCAGCTTGTTGCTTTCCCTTCTTTTTATTATCTTCAATGTGTCTGAGTTCTTTGGCCAGGGTAGCACAATTTACAGTCCGGTGCCTGCAATTTCCATGAAACTCACAAAATGCTACTGGAATCTCCCCTTGCGGCGGTCTTCTTGGCTGGGGAAGGTACCCTTCTCTTACTGCGGCAGCGTACTTTCCTAGATCAATGTAAACAACGGTCCTTGCCCCCTGATGCTGCGGCCCTTGAGAGGAAGACCCGGCGGTTGATTTGTAATATGGTCTGTACCTCGACCACCCTCCTCCGGCGCTTCCACCTTGTCCTCCTTTATTCTCTGATGCGGTCATATTTTTGAAGCTATCTGCTAACTCTTTAGCCTTATTCTTTGTTATTTCGGATTTCAAAAAGTCATGGATCATTTCTGCCAATTCTTCATGAGTTTTAATTTGGTGCTTTGGTTGCAATTTTTCCAGCAAGTCGAGGCTGAGCCAAGCCATTACCAAAAGCTTTAATCAAAATTTTCTCATCGATATCATCAATTTCCGCAACTTTCTTATGGAAGCGCTCACTGTACTCCTTCACAATTTCTCCCTTTCGCTGTTTGACATCCATCAACTCTATCGTCTCCTTCTTAACCCTCTTTGTTTGCGGTGACATATTGTTGAAACTCTTCGGTTAGTTGCTTGAAGCTGGTGATGGACTGTGGCGGTCTTGTGGAGATCCATTCCAATGCTCTCTTTGAAAGCGTTCCTGGAAATAAGTTGCAGAGAGCGAGGGAACTAATCCCTTGAGTATTCATGACAAACATGAATTCTTTGATATGTTGGGCGGGGTCCCCTGTCCCATCATACTTCTCAACCGCCGGAGCCACGAAGTGCGGCGGGAGCTTTGCTTTCCTTATCCTTTCCGAGAAGGGATACAGGCTAATGTTTATCTGATCGTCCTCCTCCGTTTCTTCTTCGCTAATGATTGTATTGTTCTTCCGATCCTTACTTTCTTCGCCATTACATCCTTTTGAATCCTTGTTTCTCAATTGTTCTATGGCCTAAGTCATTTCATCCCACTTTTTCTGATATTCCTCATCTCTCTACATCAATTCTTGCTGCAGAGTCTCGTTTCCTTCTACAATCCATTCATCGATCGATCTGACCAATCCTTTCAGCATATCTTCGAGATCTCTTTTAGAGATAGCTTCTGGCATTTCAGAGCTCATTTCCTCTTCGGTACGATTATTCTCTTCGGCGGTGTTCTTCGGCGCTTTCTTAGATCTTGGAGCCATTTCCCGTGTTTAGATCCTGCAAGAAATACGATTAGTTATTTTAGACTTTTCCTTACCAACGTCAAAGATCACTTCCCTGCTTCTATGTGGTCTCGTGGTTGCTTCTTGCTGTTCGTTTCCCACAGACGGCGCCAAATGAAACGAAGTATTCATTCTTATCCAATTCGATCTTCCTTACTATCCTATGTTACCTGGTTTCGATCATAAGTTTCGCAAGGGAGAGAAAGTGAGAGAGGGAGAGAGAGCCTTTTGCTAGAATCGAACTTTAGTCTATTTGCCATTTCCTGCTTGTTTTTATTTCATGGGGGTACACCCCTATTTATAGTGTTTTTGGACCTGGCCTCATATTGTCGGCCTGTGCTTTACATGTATGAGTATAATTTTACCTTCCTCTAGCAGCTTTGGCCGGTCACAGGCGACCGGCCATACTACATTTTATCTTGCCTGAATTCTATTTTCATCCGGCTAGAGGTGGCCGGATGCCCTATGTGCTTCTATTTCCATCCGGCGGGAGGTGGCCGGATGCCCTATGTGTTTTGTTTGGCTTGGTACACACACTTGTTCTCCAACACTGGCAAAGTGTCCATTTGGCAATCGAAAATTTCTCCAACCATTCGAGCCTCTTCTTCACTCACATTAATACAGTACACCATTGATTTTTCCATGTTCAAACGTAATTCGCTCATTTATGCAAACCCAATGAGGATTCTATGCAAGTACACTAGCTCTTTCCTCTTTACTCCACAAAAGATCAAAATATCATCAGTAAATTGAAGATGGGTGACTCTCACTCTCCTTGTTCCTACCTCTAATCCAGACCTTCTGACTCAGGTTTGCGCGTCTTGTAAACTTCCCGCTGTGATTCTTCTTGTCTGGCCATTATATATACTCGTTCAAGGCTTGGGAGAGGGCTAGTCATCAAAACATGGCTTTTGAGTTCTTCAAACGATTCGTTTAGACCCTGTTCTTTTCTTTTTCCTTTTAGTCTCGATTATTATCGTCGTCTTCCACCATCTTTAAGCTTGCTGGTAGAATCTTGAATCGATGTACTAAATCGAGAAGAAGAATTAGGGAATTTGGCTGAATTGGCTTCGCAAAGCGATTTATTTTGCTGAGAAAAAAGTATACTACGGAGAAGAATCACGGACGGGGAGGAATCTTGAAGAAGGAAATTCTTTTTGTTTTCTTATCTTTATTTTTTTAGAAACAAATTCCAACCAAACGAATTAAAATACTAGAGAACTACTTATTACAGGAGATAATTGAGTTTATACAGAAAAGGAAATACTGACTAACATATTAGGCCTAATTTGTAGCATTGAGCTAAATTATCATTCTTACAAACCAAAGTCAGCCACAATGCTCAGTCACTTCTAGGGGTGGTAATGGGTCGGGTTCGGGACGAGGTGAACCTGATTATTAATCTTCTAGGGGTGAACCGGGTGGTAAACGGGTGAAATCCATTAATTAAATTATAACCAATTAAAATTTATCCCATATAAGCTAGTCAACCATTAAAAGACCAAGCTAGAAAATATTGTTAATTATACTTCAAGCATCTGAGATGGCCACATATGTGATTTAAGTAAAATCTAGCTACCGACGGATATAAACTCATTCCACTTAAATGCACTACTTAATTAAGTAGGTGATAAGCCGCAGACTTATCATATTTATACATTAGATTTAGTATTATATTTATGTAATTAGAGTTATATATGAGTTATTTATGCTTATTATGTGTTAAAGTATATTATTTGTACAAACTTATGTTTTTATGAGTTTTCTGTGCAAGGAATGATTTTCTAGGCAAAAGTTCAATTGAAGCCGGACTCAATGCTGGATTAATCATGCACCGGCATGAGCATAGATCGGAAAAGGAGCTTTGCGGATGTAGTGCGGGTGAAAGTTGTCCGGCACATTCAAGGCCATGAATATGCCGGGTAGCGGAGGTCCGGCAGGCAACCCGGCACATTCATTTTGCGAGACCAAATCCTCTTTAAGACTTGCCATCCTTGATTATTGGTCTTACGTTTCCCTTACATTGATAATCTTCCCAAATCAAAGTTAGTTTAGTTAGTTTATTTAGTTTTTTTTAGTTAGCATCATATTTAATTTCCCCCCTTTGTTATTATAGAATAGGCTTTTGCCCGGATTAGGACTAATTTCTGTAAGTCCCTTGGGTTCGATACTCTCGGTCGTAATATACTTACACTATACTCCGATTGGGTTTTATTTTGCTACCCGTAGTAGAGTTGTAGATTTAGTTATTTGTTTTATTCTTTTGTATATAGTTTTATCCCTACAAATTTCCTGTTTAGCAGTAGGCATGCCCGCACCATTTTTATAAGCAGTGTAGACAAACCACTGCTTGATATATTCGATGTGGGAGGCAGGTATCCATTCTTGAATATTCACCGGCTCCCACACTAGTACATAGTTAAAATTTTGTTTCCTTTATATTGTATAAGGAGACTTCCTTGTACGGAAATTGGTTAACGAGTATAAACTCATACCACTAAAATTAGTCATCGCAGCATGACTTGTGTTTACGCTATCTGCCCTTCGATATGGGAGGTAAGTATCCATGTCTGAATACTCGCCAGCTCCCACATTGATTTGGGCTTACTGTAAAGGGTGATGGGCCAGGTGAGAAACAGGTTGTGTGTCGAGTGATGGATGAAAATTTCTCACCCGCATTCGACCCATCATCCGTTTTTTCCATTCATTTAGGCATATTATGGGCAGGGTATAATCTACCCATGAAGTTTTTGCAAAACAATATTATCAGTTGGTTAATCAGTTGGTTTACACATTATCAGTTGGTTAAACAGTTCAAAAAATATAATAAAAAATTAACAATTTATATTGATTTTACACAATCATCTATTTTTGAAATCAGTCATCAGTCCATATCAGCCCATATCAGCTATTAGCTACCAGCTCTCAAAACGCAAAAGAATGGGTCAGTGCCTTCTTGTTTTGGCGATAGTGTTGTGGGTAAAGCTATGAAGTGCCTGAAATGATGCTCTTTGCCATCTCGATATTCTTTATTTGCTTGGAAGCTACAAGGCATGCATAGTGCTATGTAAAGCCTCAATTGCTCATAGATGTGGTGACAGTTTTGACAATACTTGCTCTATGTGTGGTGGAGTTGAGGATTTATTGCATGTTTTTGTCCACTACGTCAGGTTGATCTGCAAGTCCCTACGAGTTGCTCTACGGATGCAGCCTTTCGTGATTGGTTTTTAGATTGTTGTCTGCATTTTGATGTAATAAAATTGTCCATGCTAGTTTGTTTTTTATGGAAAATTTGATTTGTCAGGTGCAAGCTTCAACATGGTGTGACTATGAATTTTGTTTGGGCATTTCCTTGACACTTACGGATTAAAGTTAAATGTGGTATCTCGTTCTTATAGATCACCTGTCTAGAACGAGTACAAACATGATTTACTCTCTATACATGTTGATGCGAGTGTCCATCTCGTTACGGGTTAGGTGTAGTATGCTATAATAATGAAAAGGAGGTTGTGGCTGCAGGAATGAAAGATTCTTCACGGTCATATTCTCCGCAAGTTGCTGAAGCGCTGGAGCTTAAGTTTTGGGATGCGGAAAGGAAAAAAGGTGTATTTGCGTTTATAGTTACTGTTTGATGGTTGTAGGATTTGTTTATGGGAAGGGTGAGGTAGATGTGGTTGCTAGGGTAGTTTTAGAAAATGTTAAAAAGCAGTTATGTAATATGGTGGATTACTGTATTTCTTTTGTTCCAAGGACAGTCAATGTAAATGCCCATTTGGTACAAATATGGCACGTGTGAATGGTGGCAGTGGCGGATCCAGGATTTCGATGTCGGGGGGGCACAAATATAGTTTCATCAGATGAAAGATAAAGTTTAATACATATTAATGAATTTAAGTGCGATAACTGAATATACAAAAAACTACAATTGTCCTCTTCGAGTTTTCATATTTTGAAAATGATCAATGATAACATCATCAGAAAGTTGTAAAAATACATCCTTTTCAATGAATGTGACTAAACAATCATTTAAAAATTGATCTCCAATGCTGTTACGTACCGGAAGATCCAACACTAACTTCAATAGCTTATATACTTTTGAAATATAAGATGCTTAGAAGTCTCCACCAACTTCATTGAAAGTTGACCAAGATCTTTTAGGTTTGAAAACCTAATATCTTCTCGCATATCAACAATGAAGTTATCAAGCTGATACTCAAAGTTGAGTATTTCAATGCTTGTAAAGTCACTTTGATATAATTTTGACAACTGTAGCACCTTTTGCTTGTCAAAAGAGGAGAATGAATTGACTGGGCTCAAGCAAGCCATGCAAGTAAGCAACTCCATATTTCTCATCAAATCGATTGTTGAATTCTTGAAGCTGAAGATCAATGACTGCAAGAAACACCTCAATCTGATAGTGATGAAAGTATGTGCATTGTTGAGCAAATCTCTTAGATCTTCCTTGGGGAACATATGTAGCATTCATATCTGGAACTTCAATCTTATATTCAGAGCAAAAGTCAAGAACCTTGGAGAAAAGTTTTTCCCACCCTCATCTCTCATATTTTGAATCTGAAGCTTGGTCATTTTGGCAAGTGACATTGCATTTACAATATCCAGATCCCTTCTTTGTAAAGCAAGACTCAGTTCACGTGTGTACCCAAATATGGCTAGCATCAAGTGAGCCATGAAGACAAAGTCAAACATTCAACTTAAACAAGCAACCTTGAGCTTTTGCTTGATCTTCTGATGGAACACTTCCCATTTTGCAAAGAACATCAATTATATCGGGATATAGAGAAACAACACTTAAAATTGATTTGTGATGAGATCCCCAACGAGTATCCCCAGGTCTACTCAAGCCAAGCTCTTGATTTAAACCTTTCCGAGTTTCAAGAGTTCCTTCTTCTATGGCCTTGGAAACTCTTTGAGTATACCTTTCTCTGAGCATTTCTTTTCTTTTACAAGAAGCACCAACCACATTTAGCAAAAGTTCCATTGAATCAAAGAAAGTCAAACATTCAATATTCTTCTTAGCAACAGCAACTAGTGTTAGCTGAAGTTGATGAGCAAAGCAATGGATGTAATGCACTTGGACTTTCTTTCAAAATTAGAGCCTTAAGTCCATTAAACTCACCACTCATATTGCTAGCTCCATCATAACCTTGGCCACAAACTTTAGACAAACTCAAAGAATGCTCCATAAGCAAAGAACACATTGCAGCTTTAAGTGATAAGGCGGTGGTGTCACTAACATGCATAATTCCAAGAAAGCACTCCACTACCTTACCCTTACTATTCATAGCGTAGACAAAGAGCCATCTGTTCCTTCTGAGATACATCACTGGATTCATCAGCCAATATCCCAAAACATTCATCACCAAGATCTTCCATGATAACTTTAGTAGTTTCCTTAGCACATGCATTGATAATATCTTTTTGAATTGAAGGTGAAACCAGTTGATGGTTTTTCGGAGCATTTTTCAAGACTACTTGTCCAACACTAGCATCTATTTCCGCAAGCCATTTTAGAAGTTCAAGAAAGTTACCTCTATTGTTTGAATCTTCACTTTCATCATGACCACGAAATGCCAATCCTTGCGTAAAAGGTACCGCAAACATTTCAGTGAAGCTGTCAATCGAGCTTTATATTCTGCCTTAGTGTGATCAGATTGCTTCTCAAGTGCTTGTATGATTGATCTGTTGGGGTTCTTGAGAGATTCATACTTCTCAAAACATAGATTGTGGCGACTTCTAATGACACCCACATGCTTCATCAATTTCTCAACTTTTTTCCAATTTCTGAAACCTTCTCCACCAAACAAATCCTCTCCAGTACCAACACTAGTCTCAACGTCATTCTTGAATAGAAAACAAACAAAGCAAAATGCAGCATCCTTTTCAACACTATACTCGAGCCAAAAATACTTATCATACCACATAGCATTGAACTTGCGCAATTTAGTACCACACTTTGTCGTTGGGAAGATTAATCTTGGTTGGCATGGACCTCTAAGTATGTATGCTCGTCTTACAGCATTCTGCTCATTCACATGGTATGTCGTGATTGCTCTTCTTAGTCCTGGATCATGTGGAAGGAGACTAACATCATACATGATTTCGTCACCTTGTAGTGGCATAGCATGTGCAACTGAATCATCATCCATCTCCATTTTATCTTCGCTTGCTTGCCTTTCGGAAAGATGCTCATTATGTTCTTGAATTTCTTTTGTTTCTGCTGGAGTAGAAAATTTAGTAGCAGGTGAAGAAGCTTCTTGAGATTTTCTTTTCTTTTCAAACAAAGATTGAATAGTCTCAAGCTTTCTTGCTGATGTCTTCATTTTTAATCTGAAAACAAGTTTGAGACATATGTAACACATAAGCGATCTTTGTAAGTCTACTCTAAATTTAAAATTAGTAATTAAATGTGACAATACAAAACTATCTAGTGCATGTAAAATTAAAATTAAAATCATTTAGTACTTAATTCTACAATAATAACAACTCATAAACAAATCATATTGTTAACTTAAGAAACGGTGAGAGAGTACTAATTATTTCATAATTCAAAATCATGGAACTATATTTAATTTGGAGCATTAAATACTAATTTATCATTATAGTTAATGAGCTTTAAAAAAATATTACTACTTACTGTTGCTTGCTAGCTGCCGTGCGTGAGTGAGGGTTTGGAATTTGTCCACTGTACCGAACTCAGTCTCACGTGAAGAATGAATTGAAGATGGAGAATCTGAAAAATTAGAAAGTGGAGTGGAGAGGGAGACACGAGCAGACAGAGGCGGGGTTGGGGAAAGTGAAATCGGGAAAGTGAAAAAAGTGGGTTTTGAACATTTTGACTCCCTTTATTTTTTAGGTATAAGAGCAAAACAAAAATAAAAAAGAAATTGTGTACACCAAGTTTCGAACTCTGTATCAATTGGGTATAAACTGTTAACTCTTACCAGTAGACCACTTGAAACTTTATACTATTTTTGTAACTTTGTAAACATAATAAAACATACAAATAATTTCTGAAATTTTGGGGTGCCCCCTTGCCCCCCCCTCTATCCGCCTCTGAATGGTGGGGAGTATGTTTGTTGTCGTACAATTCTGAATGTACCAAAATTTTTACAGTATTAATGTTAAGCTCTTTATATTTCGGAAAAAAAAAAACAAACCAGGCCCAGAGATTTTTTATTCGTCATTGATAAAACAGGAAGGATCTTATACCATGTGAAAACATTTAAGAAAAAAGTGCTAGCAATAAAAAAATCATTCATATCTACTATCAGTGAATTACATAGTGCAATCTTTATATATAGTGAGAACAATGTACTGAACTACCAAGCAGTGCTTGACACTTATTATGTGGATAAACTACAAAAAGGACACTGATTATAAATTTATACTTGGACAAGTGTTGCTTCGGTTGGGCTGGTCTTGTTAGTGTTGGACTTAACCTATATCCTTTGTACCCAATAATGTATAAGTCGGTTGGTATTCTTTTTTTTTATCAAAAGGCAAGAATTTATTCAATCATTAACCTGAATGAGAGAAGGTCTCTCATCCAAAAGAATGTCTATACAATCCGAAGGAGGGGAATTGGAAAAATTGTAATTACTGCAGCACACATGCGCTGCTTTTGCTAAAAAATCCGCAAGAGCATTCTTCTTGCGGTCAATTTTCCTCCAATAATAGCAGCTGAACTGATTCCTCAAATCCCAGCAAGCTTTATATTATCAACCAGGGGGTTCACAATAGATTTGTTGAGTAGTTTAATCGCCTCTTCTGAATCAGACTCTAGAATTAGATTCTGAATATGCGAAGATCTAGCATTCTTCAACCCGTCTAGGATGCCCCACAATTCTGCTTCTAATACTGATGAATCTCCTAGTTGCCTCATAGCTCCAAACACCCAATTACCTTCGTGGTCTCTACAGACGCAAGCCGCAACAGATAATCCTGATGATAGCTTGGACGCATCTGTATTTACTTTGAAGTATCTAATAGGCGGGGCCTCCCACTTCTGCCTTGTCTGATTGCTCCTCTCTGCAGCCCCATTTATATCCAGCTTCTTCGAGTACATCAACCAGCTTTTCAACCTGTACCAAAGACTTCATTAGGCATCAAGATTTCAGAAAGATTATTATGATATTTCACATTACGCCAGTACCAAAGAGTATGGCAAGTAACAGCAAACACTTGAGACCAATTGACACCCTTCAAATGAGGAAAATTTATTTTACATTTCAAGTTCAGTTTAATCAGGAGTAAAGGACAATCCGTGGGAAAATTTGGTAACTTGATGTTCTCACACAGATTTCTCCAAACTTTAGTGGCAACTTTGCAGCTTCTTAATATATGATCAGTGTTCTCACAATCCCCACAGGAGCTACATAAGTTATTTGTAATTAATCCATGTGGGTAAAGTAAATTTTTTTTATTTCAGCGCCTTATGAGCAAAAACCAAAGGCAAGTCTTGACTTTTCAGGGACTTGGAGGAGACCAGATTAGATTCCAAACTCATCAGAATTCCCATGATCAGTAAGCAGCCTGTATGCGTGAGAGACAGTAAGGTTCCCATCCTTACTTCCGTCCCAGCTAATCCTATATGCAAAATCACCATTCCGGATGATTTTTCCAGAAAGGGTATTAAGAACTCTTGGGGGAAGGTGATTCGAGAGCAGATCCAGCTTCCAGCCATCATTCATAGACCAGTAATGGCATGCTTTCGCATCTAGATCCAGCCCAGATGTGTTAAAAGCAAAATTAATGAGAGGCTCTTTATATAACCATTTATCATACCAGAAACTGATTGTTCTCCCATTTCCCAGGTTCCATTTGGAACCAGCCTCTATAATGTCTTTACTTAGTAAAATGTTTCTCCAGGTTGGGGATGGATTTTTATGCTCCAATTTTTGGTATTTATTAAGAAGAACTCTCCCTCAGAGGCTATTTTGATTGTGAATCAACCTCTAGGTGAGTTTAGCAAAACAGGCTTTATTCATACTACTTAGATCTCTTAGTCCAAGACCTCCCCTATTCTTTGATTTGCAGATTGTAGACCAAGCAACGGTGTGCAATTTCCTTTCATCAACTGAATGGCCCCAAAGAAAATTTCTAATTTTTTTCTAATTTATAGCAAGAGCTCTGTGGGTTTTTTTGGGACATCATCTGGAATGTTGAAGTTACCTCAAGGACTGATTTTGTAAGAACTAGTCTACCAGCAAAGGACAAGGATTTAACCTTCCATCCATCAACTTTCCTCTGGTCAGTTTCTATCAGTTTGAAAAAAGAAAGGTGGATCTACCTTGTACTAAATTAATGCCTAAGTATTTACCAAACTTATCAGCTCTTGGGATACCAACTGCCTTACTAATGTTAATTTTATCATATGGCAACACATTCTTAGAAAAAATCACCCTAGACTTATCGAAGCTGACCTTCTGACCAGAAAAGGAACAGAAAGAATTTAGGACCTCTTTCATGGATAATGCATTTTCCTTAGAAGCTTACCCATTAAACTAGTCACCCAAAAAATATATACGTTAAAGGAGGACCTCTCTTGCATAACTTGATAGGGGCCCAAAGACGATTAGCAACAACACTTTATATCATATGAGACAATCTATCTAGACAGAGAACAAACAGATAAGGAGAGAGAGGGTCTCCCTGTCTTAGTCTTTTAGTGGGATAAAAGACCTCATATTGTATGCCATTCCAAAGAACTTTCATAGAGACAGAGCTAACACAGAACATGGACTAATTCAATAAAACACGGGGAGAAATTCAGGCACTCTAAGGTATTCCTAATGAAGCTCCAGATAACCTGTCATATGCCTTTTCAAGATCTACTTTAATTACAATCCAACCATCTTTTGCTTTAGTTCTCCCCATTGAATGGAGAACCTCCTGCATAATTACGTGGTTATCTTGGACATGTCTATGAGGGACAAAACTATTTTGAAATGGGGAGACTACATCATAGATGATAGTTTTAATTCTGTTAGCAAGAGTTTTAGCTAGAATTTTGTAGGTCACATTATAGAGAGCTATGGGTCTGAACTGTTTCATAGATATAGGAGTAGGAACTTTAGGGATAAGACAAAGAAGGGTAGAATTGAGGCTTTTACAGAAATGACCAGAAATGAAAGCATCTTTAATAACCTCAAAAATATTACTTTCCACTGTTTCCCAGTGATTCTTGAAGCACCAAACTGGAAAACCATCAGGCCCAGGGGCTTTGAAATCACTCATACTTCTGACAATTTCTTCCACCTCTGATTGAGAAGGGGTCGTACTCATGAGAGTTAATTGGTCTTCACTAAGAATGGGAAAAGAATGGACTGTATTGCTGGTTTTGGAAGTGTCAGCCGAGAACAAAGATTTTAAATAATCAGTAACTAACCTAAGAAGGTTATTATCACCCTCAACTATATGACCATTCATATCCTCAAGACTTAGGACTTTATTCTTGCCTCTCCTAATCAAAGTTTTCCTATGAAAATATTTGGTATTTCTATCTCCAAAAAGGATCCATTTCTCCCTAGATTTTTGGTACCATAACATCTCTTCCTGATTAAGATCCGCTCAAGCTCTTTTCTAAGGCTCTCTTCAAGTCTTCTCATAGCAGAAGACTGTCTACGTTCTAGGGCATTTTGGATACCAGTTAGCCTAGCCAGGGTTCTATTTTTCCTATGAAAAATATTCCCAAAGGTAGATTTGTTCCACTCAGTTAGGGTGCTGGCAAGAAATTCTAGATTCGAAGATATGTTAACATTATTAGACCAAGAAGAAAGCAAAGTGTCCTTAAACGTGGGGTGCGTTGCCCAAGCCACCTGAAATCTAAAAGGCCTAGAGCCACTAGGCAAAGAGATTCTATCCTGAAAGTGGGTTAACACTAGTGATCAGAACCAATTATAGGGAGGTTAAGGCAATAAGAAATGGGAAGAGATCAAACCAATTAGCTGAGACAAGAGTTATGTCCAATCTTTCAAAAATAGAACCGTTGGACCAGGTGTAGAGATTACCTTTTGCTGGGAGTGAAACTAAAGAGTCAGAATGAATCCAATCAGCAAATGCTATGCTACCTCTATTAAGAATTCTAATGCCACCTTTTTCTCATCCAAGGATACAATCGAGTTAAAATCACCAGAAATCAACCAGGGCAAATCAGATGGATCCCTAAGGGAAGATAACTGGTTCCAGAGATTTAAACGATAAGCTATATCAGGTTTAGCATATACAAAAGTGGAATAGAAGGAAATATTATAATCAAAGTAAGAGTATGTATGAAAAAACTGATCCTCGGAAGCTAAAACCTCAACCTTAATCTTATCATCCCATAGAATCCATAGGCCCCCACTAAAACCATTAGCATCTTGCAAGTGGATATTACTAAAGCCCACCTTCCTAGTAGAAATAGCTTTCTGCCCCAAAATTCAAGGCTCACAAATAAACACGATAGCAGGTTTATGCAAAGCAATTAAATTTTTAACACAAGGAATGAAGCTAGCTTTAGCTGCTCCCGTCACATTCCAAGAAAGTATTTTAACATTCATGATAAATGAGAGGAAGGGACTATCAAGGATAGATATCACCTGATGGAATCTGACTTAATTCCACAGTTCGGGTAGGATCCATATATGTAGAGATGACATTCCCGCGCTCTTGAGCAAGTCTTCTTTCCTTGTTTGACTCTTCAATAAGTTCCACCAAATCCTCTGATTGATGAAACTGAATAGAATCTCCATTCTGATTTCTGTAGTCTCTGTTATCTTATGTGTCTTTACTTCATCTACACTTACCTTCTTATCGGGAATAATGGTGTTTTCAAATGTATCGTTCACCATCGATACACTTCCTTCCTGATCTGTCTCTGCCAGCGCTTGAAAAGGGTTGTTGTGCCTATGGTTATTCTCAGTTTTCCTAACTTCTGCCCTTAAAACTGCCTCCTTACCCTTACCGGAGCCTTGCTTTATGTTTCTAGGATTTTCCCCTCCAGACCTTTTCTTTCTAGAGACTCTCATCTAGGGCCCAAAATTATCAATCTCGTGCGGTCTGTCAGTCACCTTCTAATTAGATACAATCTAAAGACCACCTACATTGACCGGGGCTTCCTCATCTTTGTTTTTGGGACAATTGTCCTTCAAATTCCCAAATTGACCGCATCTGAAGCACAAGGCATGTACACCTTCATACACCACTTGATGAGTCTGATTACCGATTCTAAACTTACCCAGCAATGGTTTAGACAGGTCTACCGAAACACAAACTTTCTCGTATAATGTGTCTACTTTGGATTTATTTATGGAGATCTTGCGGGTTTTCCCTAATTTGTTTCCTAGAATTTCAAGACATGATTCTCTTTAGTACTCCTGTCCCAAATTTGGGAAGGATACCCATACATCCAAGAACGGGATAGCTTCTTTAGAGATATCAAAATCTTTGACCCATTTTCTCACTGTCAAATAGTGTTCCGAAATAATCCAGGGGCCCTCGCTTAACACATAATCCCTATCAGTTTTATTATCGAACTTAACTGAAAAATAACCATTACCCATGGCTGCAAAATTGAATTTCACTTTCAGACGCCATCTCTGATTCAAATGTTCATGCATTATATGGGTGGGAAAGGACTTACCTAGGAGTTTGACAATTAACGCATACTTCCAATCTTTCTTGATTTCTTGGAAGATTTCTTGAGGAAACTGAACTCTGGGGCAAAACTCATCAAGATCAGTATCATCGCCCTCCTGGACCATATCATCGATTTCTAACACTTCATCATCGGAAATTTCGTCTTCCATATTACCTTTACCCAGAATCTGAAGATATGAACCCTTGCAAGCTTCACTAATAAGTCTATTCACTTCATGTTGTCTTTCTTCTTCCCGCTCAGAACTAGATATCTTCTATTTCCTTGCTCTCTACTTCCGTCAATTTCTTGGGAAGCTTGAAAGCAGAACTCCATAGTTGCTAATCCAGCTTTAAATTGAATGAAGAAATAACGACCGGTAAACTGCACGGTACTAGTGAAAGAGGAACGATTCAGGGCTCTGGCCAAGAGACTGTGTTCGATTTTCTTCAAGGGAAGAAAAACGACTGTGCTGGAACATACGGCGGAACTTAGGGCGGCGATAAGGAAAGCAAAGTGGGAGGTCGGGGGCGCGCAATAGCGGAACGCAAGTCTCGATTTAGGAGAGGAAGAAACGCGCGTGAGAGCATTCTTCAATCTACTCATCTTTGAGCGGTGTTCAGTCGGTTGGTATTCTTCATTTAGCTTATTATAATCTTGACTTTTTTTCTTTTTATTAATTTGGGCTTTCGCCAATTTTATTACAGATAACTGGTAGTAGGACCAGTTTAATAGGCTAATTCATGGGCCTCATTAAAACCCTTCATGAACAAAGCCCAGTGGAAGAAAACCCAAGAAGGGAAGAAGAGTACCCAGCCCGTTACAAAGCAAGAGGTGCCTGAGATTAGTCACCAGTTTATATCAATATTACATAGCCATTAATAAAGTGATAAGTTCTATCCTTTATTTTCCAAATTGTGACCTTGCCTACTTCATCCTTGTACTTTGCCCAGTGGTAACCTTCATATCCGCTATAATCTTGAGATGTGAAAATTAATGATAAATTTCTCACTGAAATGAATGAACCGTTGTTAAGGAAAACTAAAAAAAATAGAAAAACCTGTTTGGTTGACATTTGACACAAGTATTTTTAAAAAAAGATGAATAACTTAATGTTATAAATAGTGAATGCAAGTATTGCCTCTATGTAACCCCCTACCGCTAATCACATCATTAACTCCTAACTGTCTCGTTCATTACTACATTTGTAGCGGAAAATCCAATTACAAGGTGGGTGGTACAATGCTGTTAGCCACCCACGTGACTAACAAGGCCTAAATTCAAACAGTAACGGTCTGATGGACCAGAATTCCCGAGTACTTACACAAATACAATCCTCATTCCATTTCTAAACAATTACAATCCCACTATACCGAGTCTATCACAAACTAGTTACCGATAACACTTTCGGTCTTACTCTACTGATAAAAACATAAGCAAGTTAAAATATACTACCCATGCTATTGCAGCAGTCCCCGTTCTACTCTCGAATGGTAATTATCTTCATTGTACCTGAAAAATAATGGGTGGCCCCAAAGGGGCTCAACACCTTTGCTGGTATGGTAGTCGTGTAACCCGCTACTACCGGACCACAAACAACTAATTGTCGTCTAAGCATGCGATTGATTTTATTTAAATCGTAACATGAAATGCTGTAAACACACAACATGCTCGCATAACACAGTATTCATACATAGGAATATAATCAACAAGGTTTATTTATCAGTTTCATTAGATTCTCTACCTTGTTCTTTAGGCCTTGAGAATCCCTATCTCAAGCAAGCCTCACTCACATTAGCTATTAACTTATCCATTTAGTCGGATAGTTTTCTCTTGTTCTCTTAGATCGATAGACACCCTCTGGTCTTGATCTTGTTTTCTTAGTTATTCTACTCTTGAGTAATCTTCAGTCAATCACTTGACCTCCGGTAGAGATACTCTCAACTCTCTTCACCGGCTTTTCTCATGCTTACCCCCTTATCTCTCTAAGTCGGATAACTATGGTTAAGCCTCTTAGGCCTCCGGGTAGAGACACACGTATAGATCTCACCCCGGGCTTTCGGGTTCTAGTCTTACTTCCCCGTTTTCAACCCTATACCGGGTCTAGCATGGTGGGAAGGTTCAACTAGAAACCGGAACTACTCTCTTAGTTTCTTTCTTACGTACATCTGAATCTCCATCGGACTTCTCACATTCCCAATTACTCCTCTCCTCGGAGTCATAATACAATCATGTATACTCGTCTAGAAGCAGCACGCTCTTGGTGTCATCTAATAACTTAGGGAATTCTCTTGAGGTCTTACATTCTCAATTTAAGGGTTGCCCCTATGTTACCAATACTTAGAAGTTTGGTTACAGTCTCTTGTTGGTTCGAATCCTCATGTATGAGGTCAACTAACCATTGAAATGGAGTTTAACAGTCCCTATAACTCTTTTCACGTTTCATGTAGTTCTTAAGATTGAACTATCGTTGTTCTCATAATAGAAGATATCTTATATTTTCTTCCACTATTAATTATTTCGTGGACTATTTTGTTTCGATTCTCTAACCATTATTTGTCTTTCTTTCAAGAGTTGGTCTACTATTCTAAGTTAGATCGCAAGCTCAAAGTAAAGACGGTTAGCTCACACAAGAACAGCAAGCATCAAGATATCAAATGCAATAAGTTTTCGTGCATTTATCTTATTAGGTTGGTGCATATAAACAGGTAGCACACAAGCCGAGTGTAACTCGGTAGGACACAGATTGCAAGAAAACCATACCGTTCACCAAGGAATTACTCTAGTGTGTTGTCTCATGCTCCTCAGATTATTATCGCATCACTGCTAACATTCCAAGCATTTCTGTCAACGTCACGATAATACGGTATTTAACGACTAGTATGCCCTTATTTATCCTCGTTGTCCCGTTAATCATAACTTTACTCATGTGATCATAAGTTCTCAACTTTTACATTCAACCTTACACTTGTTTATACTTCTAGTGACCTTTTCATGTCACTAAACAAGTCCTATTCCTCATCTAATACCATTACCAATCAATTCCCCTTATATAATTCCATTTACAAACTTTCGGTTGCATTTTTACGCTGGTCCGGGACTTGGTCCGCACCCTAACTCCCGCCAGTTCAATGTATAAACTCTCTGGAACATTTTTTGCCAGGTCCGGGACCTTGTACTGCTCTTACGTCCTGGACCAAATGCAGGATCAACTCTCGGGTGGAATTTTCATGTGGTCCGAGACCTTATACTTACCCCAAGTCCCGGACCTGTCCTGTAATGCACTCTGGCCTTCTTTTTAGTGTGGTCCGGGAATTCTTGCTAGAACCAAGTCCTCGACCAATGTTGCGGTGAATTTTAGGCAGTTTTTTAGTAGTGTTCCGGGACCTTTTACAAGGACCAAGTCCCGGACCCTGCTACTTCCTACTACAATTGACGGTTTTCATTTGCTCTTCCAACCTCATTTCTTACCCATTCTTTTCCAACCTTTTCGCATGCTTCCAAACATGTTTTAACACCATAATCACACTTCAAAATTCCTAAAACATTGATCAAACTCATCTCTCAATCCTTGATCATTATTCAATTTTCTTTCTCATTTTCTGCACTTGAAACTTAAATTTCTAGGTTTCTAAAATGCACAATTGTTCACCACCTCACTAATCCATTTGTTTCACTTACAATTGCTCATACTCATTTATCCTTACACATCTTGCACACTAATACCTTATTAATCATTTCTCAAGCTTATACACTCTAAGCCCAACTAAAAACCATCCCAAGGCATTCCAACATATTTGCTACAGATTTTGCACAACTCAAACCAATCCTTATACTCTAGTTTTTGTGTGTTTAATTCACCCATTTACACTCTATTTCCTCCTAATCAACCTTAGGTTCTCCAACCTCATAACACCACCGCCTAAAATACTTGGTTTCTATAGAAGTTTCGCCATAACTTCGTTACTATACCATCACATCCGAATTTCATTATCTTCATCACCTAATCCAAAATATCCACAATTCAACACAAGCTATCCAAATCCTTAATGGATTCTACCAGCACCCAATTTCATCCAAAATTCACCAATCACATTATAATGCAATAATCTTAAATGACTTGGCTCCAAGGCCCTTAAATCAAACACAATTCATCATTGCACTAAGCATAATCACAATTTTCTCTAAGTCAACCAACCACATTTCCAGCACATATTTTGTTTCATTCTTTTAATTATCCCATCCCAAAATTCTAAAAGCATTAAGGATATACTAAGGTAGATTATTTACCTTAAGTTCCCAAGCTCTCCTCTTTTCATTTCTTTTCCTCTCTTCTCTTGATTGAAACCGGCCAAGGGAGTGAATACACTTGCCACCTTATAAACCTGTATTAAATGAAGAAATGGGACTAAGTAAATACACTTAGACTCATTAATTAACTTAAGGATACAAGGAAGAGCTTAAAGCACTAGAATTGGGCATTACCTTTGAAACCCTATAATGGGCTTTTGGTCAACAACCAAGGAGGGTTCCAACTACACTCTTGGAGCTTGAAAAAATGCTCATACAAAGAAAGGAAGAGTGCAAAATTAAAGGCTGAAATCGGCCATGGAAGGGGAAGGAAAGAAAAATTGGAAATCAAAGGATTTTTTGGTGTTTCTTACCTTAAACCAACAGTGTAGATGGCCTAGCTCAAGAAATATGATTTTCTCCTCAAATGGAGCTCTACCCATGGATGTGGACTTCAACCTTTGGAGATTTTGAAAGGTGCAACAGATAGCCCAACCCAACTAAGAAGAATATGTATTTTTATTTTTAATCTCGGGCTTTGTGGTAGATTGGGCAAGCAAAAGAAATGCAAGTTGTTGCTTGAACCGTGAGGAGAAGAAGAAAGGAGAGCAATTCAGCTGGGAGAGGGAAAAAGAAACGGCTGGGAAGAAAAGGAAATGGGAGGAGATAGGGGGAAGGTATGTACTTATACTACTTTATCACTTTTACTTTATTTGTTTCTTCTCTCACAAATTGGGAGTCAATTTGCTGAAAAGGTAAGGGTGAATCAGCACCCAAAAACCTGCCCTCTTAATTATTTAGGCAGGGGTAGTTTATTCTTTTAGCAAGAAACGCTCCTAAATCCCCGGTTTGGCACTATTCATTAACCGGGCCCGTTTTCCGGATTTTTTCGTTTATTTAATTTTAATGGTTATTAGACCTTCATTAAGGTTTAATTATAGTTATATGCTCAACTATAATTTTTACAAGTCCATGAAACTGCTTAAAGTCGCATTTCCGGGTTTTCTCAAAAAACATGCTTTAGGACTTCATTTATGTTTTTAACTCACTATATGGATTCGTTTTCTTCGGGAATTGTTCCCACATGTTCTTAGTGTATAACTAAGTCCTAGGAATCCATCTAGGACCCTAGTCAAGGTCATATGCCTCCTATGGTTGTGTAACACATATTTTTACATTTGTGTTTTTTAAGTGTTTTCCTCTTTCTTTTGGTTTTACTTTCTTCACCAATATTCTTTGGGCATTAGGCCTCTAAATATTATATTAGAATAATTTAATCACCATATTTAAGTCCGGGTATTTCACCCTATTAGGTTATCCCCTAGCTTCTCTATAAATAAATACTATTATACTCAGTTACTACGAATAAAAATATCCGATTATCTTTCTATCTTTCCTCTGTTATCTCTAATTTACAACACGTTATCAGCACTCTCTAAAATTCTACGCTAATCCGGCTCCGTTCAGTTCCATCAAGAGGTAAATCCTCACATCATCATTGTTGTCAAACCATTTTTTCCCTTTCTCTCTCAATCGTAGCACCGACGAATGGTTAACAAATCTCATTATAGTAATTGCATTTAGCAGTCATTACCACCATTAGAGTTGATCAAATGGACGGGCGGGCTGGGCTTGGAAAGGATTTTAGGCCTGTCGGGCACGTTTCTAATGTCCAAGCTCGGTTTTTTATTTTTCGGGCGGATTGGGCCAGGCCCGGTTTTTTCTAGCTCTGCCGCTACCCGCTCCCCCCACCCGGTTTTTTCATTTTTTTATAAATAATTATAAAAATGTGAATAAATAATAAAGTTATAAATAAAATTTTAAATAAATAGAAAAATTCAACATAAAATATTAAGTAATTAATAAAACTCTAAATAAAATCTTATATATAGTATATAAAATTACATAAAATATATATTATATTATATCTATATTTTTAAATTGTAGTATATATTTAAATTAGGGTCGGGCCAGGTTTTGATTCGGGTCCAAAATTTGGCCGGAGCCCGGTCCGGTTTTTAATTCGGGCCTAGTTTTTGTCCAAGTCTGCCCGAATTTTTTTCCAAACCTGATTTTTCTAATTTTTTTTCTCGGACCGGGTTAGGTTTGATCAGCTCTACCACCGATTATTGTTATATTCATTCCCACTGTGATTTGATCGCTGCCACCTCTCGGACACATCGAAAGAAAAAATATAAGGAAATTTCATGAAATGCCACTATCTTTTTGGCTAATTTATGAAATGTCACTATAACTTTTACGAAAGTACATGAAATGCCCTATAGCAAAAAACGGCTATTTTTTTGTTTCTGATGGCTAGTTCTTCATTCAGATCCCTTTTATGCTATAAAAAGATGTCCATATCTCTCCCATACTCACCTATAGCACATCAAACGTGTATCCCCCCTCATACACAACCACAATAGAAGAGAAATTTCAAACGATACATTGCAAGTAGAGTTTCCAGCAACTCTCAAAGTTTCATACAATCAGAAATCAGCAGGATTCACTTACTATAATTTCTACAACTATGGTTTCTTCAAATGGTGGGCACCGGTTGGGGAAGATCGGTATGATCCCCGCTTAACTTCTTAACCCGAGAGTACATCACAAACAAATACCACACAATAATGTCCACTACAAGACCTATTGTTTATGAAGAGGAGGGGACTGTAGAATCAGGACATTCGTTGTATGGTATTGACAACCTTAGGAAACAGATAAAGAAGGAGGTAGAAGAGGAAATGAAAAGTGCCATCAAAAAGTGGTGTATCAAATTTTTGTAATACTAGTTGTTGTAATATGTATCCGCAAATTGTAATATTTCCTTTAATTCATATAATATGTCTTAGCACTAATGTTCACCCATTCTATCTTTGATCAGAATACAAACAAGTCCTAAGCATACACAAAGCTGTATCAAAATATAAAAGCTGTAAAACTATTTACAGCACCTATTCACCCCACCAAAAGGTTCACCAGAACCACATATGTAGAGTACAATAGCTTCATGAAGTTTTCTACCAAAATACAAAAAGTTGTAATGGTGTTTATAGAACAACACCTATTCACCCACCAAAAAGGTTCACTAGAACCACATATGTGGGGGATACATGTTTGATGTGCTATGGGTGAGTATGGGTGAGATATGGACATTATACAACCCTACAATGAGCTTTTATAGTACAAAAGGGGATCTGAATGAAGAACTAGTCGTCAGAAACAAAAAAAATAGCCATTTTTTTTGTTAGGGGCATTTCATGTACTTTTGTAAAAGTTATAGTGGCATTTCAAGTACTTTCGTAAAGTAGTAGTGGCATTTCATGTACTTTCATAAAAGTTGTTGTGGCATTTCATGTACTTTCCTAAATTTTTCAGAAAAGTGACCGTTGGAACACAAAGTAGCCGTTGAACAGTGACATAACTTTTTAGGGGCAAAAGGTCATTTTACAACAAAAAAACTGACATTGGACGGAAAGTTAACATCTGTCAGACCGGAGGGGTATTTCTTGAACTTTTCAGAAAATATAGTGGCATTTCGTGACTTTCTTTTTTTAGTGGCATTTCATTAATTAAGGGAAAATATAGTGGCATTTCATGAAATTTTCCTTAAAATTTATTCAATCCCATAAAAAGAATATTGTGTTCTAAACAAATAATTTATACCAAGTTTTATACTAATTAAGTACCATAAATTATACCAATTAAGTATCATAATTTATACCATACATTTATAAATTACATTTTTTCTAAAAATTTAAATTAATTATTCAATATAAATTAGGGAAATTTCATGAAATGCCACTATATTTTTGCCTAATTCATGAAATGCCACTAAAAAAAAAGAAAGTCACGAAATGCCACTATATTTTCCGAAAAGTTCATGAAATGCCCCTCCGCCTGGATGGACGTTAACTTTCTGTCCAATGTTAGATTTTTTATGTAAAATGACCTTTTTGCCCCTAAAAATTTATGTCACTGTTCAAAGGCTACTTTTGGGTTCCAACGGTCACTTTTCTGAAAAATTTACGAAGTACATGAAATGCCACTACAACGTTACGAAAGTACTCGAAATGCCACTACAACGTTACGAAAGTACATGAAATGCCACTACTACTTTACGAAAGTACATGAAATGCCCCTGTAACACAAAAACGGCTATTTTTTCTGTTTCTAACGGCTAGTTCTTCATTCAGATCCCCTTTTGTGCTATAAAAACTCATTGTAGGGCTGTATAATGTTCTATCTCTCCCATACTCACCCATAGCACATCAAACATGTATCCCCCACATATACAACTACAATAGAAGGGAAATTTAAAACAATACATTGCAAGTGTAGAGTTCTAGCAACTCTCAAAGTTTCATACAACGGAAATCAACAGGATTCACTTACTATAATTGCTGAACTGTGGGTTCTTCAAATGGTGGGCACCGGTTATGGAAGATCGATATGATCCCCTTACTTCTCAGCTCGAGAGTACATCACACAAATCCCACACAACAAATGTCCACTACAAGACCTGCTGTCTATTAAGTATATAGAGAAAATTCCGAAAGACACTTCAAGCAAAGTGCGGATCAACAGGGATTTGTACTCTTTTGAAAGGTAAGCCTCTAAAAGTCGTTTCGTTAGGCAGTTAGCTTTTTTGAAACACGACAATACGTGCGCTCATATGAAGCTCTCAAAATACACTGTATTTGGGTTTGATGTGGGGCCAGTTACTTATTTTTGTACGTTATGCGGCTATATTTCTGTACATTATGCAAAAGTTTGCTAACTTACATCTTGTAATTTGTTTACTATATTGAGTTTTGCTGACCCTCTGTGCTTGTTTTGGAAAAATCAACTCTCGAGTTGAGAAGTTAAGCGGGGATCATATCAATCTTCCATAACCGGTGCCCACCATTGAAGACCCCACAGTTCCAACAATTATAGTAAGTGAATCCTGCTGATTTCCGGTTGTATGAAACTTTGAGAGTTGCTGGAACTCTACACTTGCAATGTATTGTTTGAAATTTCCCTTCTATTGTGGTTGTGTATGTGGGGGGATACATGTTTGATGTGTTATGGGTGAGTATGGGAGAGATATGGACATTATACAGCCCTACAATGAGTTTTTATAGCACAAAAGGGGATCTGAATGAAGAACTAGCCGTTAGAAACAGAAAAATAGCCGTTTTTTGTGTTACAGGGGCATTTCATGTACTTTCGTAAAGTATTAGTGGCATTTCATGTACTTTCGTAACGTTGTAGTGGTATTTCGTGTACTTTCGTAAAAGTTGTAGTGGCATTTCATGTACTTCGTAAATTTTTCAGAAAAGTGACCGTTGGAATCCAAAAGTAGCCATTGAACAGTGACATAAATTTTTAGGGGCAAAAAGGTCATTTTACAAAAAAAAATCTGACATTGGACGGAAAGTTAACGTCCATCCAGGCGGAGGGGCATTTTCATGAACTTTTCGAAAAATATAGTGGCATTTCGTGACTTTCTTTTTTTTTAGTGGCATTTCATGAATTAGGCAAAAATATAGTGGCATTTCATGAAATTTCCCTATAAATTATATTATATTTAGTAAATAATATTCAGAAAAAATATTTTAAAAATTTATATTCTTAATGGTAGATAACTTTATGACATGATAATTTTCGATAACAAAAAGGTTATGTTATAAAACTATCTGCAAAATAGAACATAAACTTTTCAAAACTAAAAATTTCTAAATATAAGTTAAAAATATAAAATAATTTACTTTGAAGAAATAATTTAAATTGATAGAAAATAATAATTAAAAATGTATGGTAAAATTATGGTACTTATTTGGTATAATTATGGTACTCAATTGGTAGAAATTATTGTTTTTGAACACAATATTCTTTTTTATGGTACTGAATAAATTTTTTCAAAGTAAATTATTTTTTTATTTTTTAACTTATATTTATAAATTTTAGTTTTTTAAATTTCTGCAAAATAAAAAGGGAAAATTCACAATATGCCATGATTTGAGTTTGTAATTCACGATATACCCCTTTGGGAAAGTTGTCCCTAATATGCCACGATTTGAGTTTGAAATTCACAAATGTCGCTGTCCGATAACGGACGTTAAATTCACCGTTAACCTTCTCTAGAAAATAACCAAAATGCCCCTAGCGAAATTTAAATTTTTTTTAAAAAAAAATTATGGCCCTGGATTGATTGTGCAGCGGCTATTTTTTAATCAACTTTAAAAGTACACAAAATACCCTTGTTTGGTTTTATAGTTTACAATATGCCACTATTTAAGTTTTGTAGTTTACAATATGCCACTGTCTGAATTTTGATGTTCATAAAAATGCCCCTGTTTTTTTCTATAACGACAAATTTTGAGTTCAAACAACTAGTTTTGAGTTCAAACAGCTAGTTTGAGTCCACCAACTCTTTTTTTGCCTTTATAAAGACCTTATCGTATATAAGAGTACAAAGACCATACTAAAGCCATAACCATGTTTACCACTATAATTAATGAAAAGTTTTAAACATATCATTGCAAATGTGGAGCCCCACAAACCTTACCCTCTCCCTCAAAGACGCTTCGGTTGGAAGGGCGTACTACAACTGCTGGGCTTGTGATTTCATTGCGTCCCACAGGTCACATGTGAGCTTAAAAAGCTTCAAATTTGATATTGGACCAAAATATAACACTTTAGCATCTCCATGTAAAGTTTCATCAATTTTGGACAACATTAAAGCATGTTTAATTTGAATTATGAAATCACAGGGGTATATTGTGAATTACGAAAGAAAACAGGGGTATCTCGTGAATTTCCCAAGTTTTTTTGAAGAGTAATTGTTACATAGTCAAATCTACGCCATTATTTAAAAAAAATCAAACTTTTTGCCAGGGGTATTTTGGTCATTTTCCAGAGAGAGTTAACGGCGAATTTAACATCCGTTACCGATAGTGGCATTTTGTGAATTTCAAACTCAAATCGTGGCATATTAGGGACAACTTTCCAAAAAGGAGTATATCGTGAATTACAAACTCATCTTGGCATATTGTGAATTTTTTACCAAATAAAAAATTATCAAATAATTTACTTTGAAGAAATAATTTAAATTGATAGAAAATAATATTAAAAATGTAATTAGGTACTTATTTTGTATAAATTATGTTTACTAGAATAAAATTGTTAGAAAATTGTATAAATATTTTTAGAAAAATAATATTTTTTGGTAGTGTAAATTTCGAAAATGAAATATTAAAATATTTGTTTGTAAAATTTTGTTCTTTTTTTTTTAGGGGAATTTTATGAATTTTTTTTTAAACTGTAGTAATATTTGTTATTTTCATTTTTTAGGGGATTTTATGAATTTGCCAACATGTCATATTTCATAAAATTTCCTTTTAAATATTGTACCAATTGAATTCTTCTTCCGTGAAATGATCTCAACATGCCTGGAGGAATACTAAGCTTATCCAAATGTTAGGTAACAGTTCTTCAACAAATTAAACTCCATTTAAACATCATTCTTCATAAGGAGCGTTTAGTTTAGGCAAGTGCAATTATGAAGAAGAGAATGGAAATAATTCATAATGAAGGAATCACTCATTCACTTGTCAAATGGTCATCGTACCACTAATGAACAGTGACTCTCACATACAGACCATACAAATCCACATCTATACATGGTATGATGTATCTAAGGCATCAACTCAATGTCAAGGTAAACAGAGGCATTAACTCAACGGGAAGTTTGAAAATTTCCTCCGCCTATGAAGCAGAATCGACACACACACGACGTACCCAGGTTTCATGTAAACAAAAAAGAAGAAGCTATTTTTCCATTTAATACGGCTGTGGACTCCCCCGCTGGATTTACCTCGCTCTCTTCTTTCCTGCCTTATCTTCTTCCTTCCCCCTCCTACATACGGAACGGAGAAGGTGGAGCTAGAGCCATATTAGAAGGTGGAGAGTGACATGTGTCAACAAGATATTGGAGACAAAAATCAAGAGAAGAAAAATAAAAGAAATGAAAAGAGAGAAAACAACACACGCGCCAAGGGAGGGGGGCTGAAATGGTTAGGAGAGAGAATTTATAATTTTTTTTCAAAATGTTATAACTTATAAAATATAAGTGCAAAAATAAAAAAAAATTATACCATTGTTCATCATTTTTCGTGCTCTTCGAAACAAGACGCATCATGGATATGTTTTGGTCAACTTAAAATTTTATGTTTTTAGAATGAGTATTATCAGGTAGTTTTTAAGTGAATCTTACTCATTAGTAAAATGAATCTTATTTAATAATAAAATGAATCATATTCATTAGCAAAATGAACTTACCACAAACACCCCAAAAACCACCATAGGATAGCTAAAAACGTCGAAGGCATTTTTAGGGTTTGTGGTTTAGGGTTTAGGGTAAACTGTCGAGTTAGTGACGACAATATAAAGCGTAGAACTAATGCCAAAAAGATTACCCTACCCCCCCCCCCCAAACACCCCAAAAATCACCCTAGGGTAGCTAAAAACGTCGAAGGCATTTTTAGGGTTTGTAGTACAGGGTTTAGGGTCTAATGACCCTAAACCCTAAACCACAAACCCTAAAAAAATGTCGAGTCAGTGACGACAATATAAAGCGTAGAACTAATGCCAAAAAGATTACCCTACCCCCCAAACACCCAAAAAACCACCCTAGGATAGCTAAAAATGTCGAAGGCATTTTTAGGTTTTGTAGTACAGGGTTTAGGGTCTAACGACCCTAAACCCTAAACCACAAACCCTAAAAAACTGTCGAGTCAGTGACGACAATATAAATTGTAGAACTAATGCCAAAAAGATTACCCTAACCCCCCCCCAAACACCCAAAAACCACCCTAGGATAGCTAAAAACGTCGAAGGCATTTTAATAGCATTTTAATGACCTTTGATTCACTTTTCCTACACTTAAGATTCACAATGAATCTTAAATATATTTTGTACATATAAAAATAAAAAAAAATTAAATTTATCAAAACATATTCATGTTTGGTCTTATTTTAAAGAGCTCGAATTATGATGAATACTGATATAAAATTTATGTTATTTGGACTTATATACAATAAGATACAACATTTTAAAATTTTGTAAATGATAAAGTAAAAAAAAAATTGAAACAGTCGCCACCTTCTAAGGTGGCGTAGGCGCCATCTTCGACTTGCCCCTACATAAGCTCCTTTCTTTCTCCTTACTTACAACTAGCAATACATCTGAGAGTTTCAACACCAAATTAATCAAAATGGAACCCTCATCAACTCAACCAGGGGCGGAGCCAGAAATTGAAGTTGAGGGGGGCATGAACAAAATTATAAAAAGTTAGGGGGGTCTTTTGTCAAAATTTTCTAAAAATTTTTTTTTACACTATAATTTTGTGTAATTTAGCAAAGTTGGGGGGTGTGTTGTACCCCCTATCCCCCCTCTGTCTCCGCCACTGAACTCAACTAAGTACAAACAAAGGGTCTCATGATAAATTGTCTTCTATGATTCCTTGGCATGGGCTGCGGCCCACTCGTAATGCATCTCTACTTCCTCCACAACGGTAAATCAGTCTGATTCCAATCCTTTCTTTAAACCGTCAGTTTCCCTATCCTCATCATACTAACAATCTTTACCTTAAATCAACATCTCAGTTCTCATCCCATTTTGTCTCTTCCTATCTGCACTTGGAACCGGAGTCATGGCTGGTGTAGGAGACTTCCTCTATTCTAAAAGAATTGAACTCATCCCTGTCTCAACCGCCTCACTCATCCTCCCTGTGCAGGTCCTCTATTACGTTATTGTTCAGCGGAAGTTTACACCCACTCTGTTAATGCGCTTGTGTTACTATCAAAACGCAAAAATTTTGGGTTAGGACACACCATGTATAGTCGTTTTATTCTGCACCGTGACACTATGGCAGGGGTATTATTTAGGTGTGTTGGGTGCGACTCATTTCGAATCATCATTGTTGTCTCATTGATTTATGTCTTCTAGCTACAAAGATACTAGCGGTCGTCATCTATAAGAAGAAGTTTCAGTCATAGAAGATGGTCTCACCGGGACTCTCAGTTTAGGGATTCATATCTAACTTTTATGGAGAGATCAAGAAAATTAGAGACAATAAAAATGCCAACAACATTGATAGGGGATCAAACAAGGATGATGGTGGTGAGTCCTACTCTTGCACGACGACTACAGATGAAAATGATTTAATTCACTTTTTTGGTATTTTTATGGTGTCTCCGTCTGTTGATCACCACCGTCATCCTTGTTTGATCCACCATCAGTGTTTTTGGCATTTATATTGTTTCAAATTGCTGATCTCTCCATAAAAGTAAGATATGAATCCCTAAACTAAGAGTCCAGGTGAGACCATCTTCCTGATTGAAACTTCTTCTTGTAGACGATGACCGCTAGTATCTTTGTAGCTAGAAGACATAAAGCGATGATAACACCAGACAACAATGATGATCCGAAATGAATCGCACCCAACGCTCCTAGATAATACCCCTGCCATATCGTCTCGCTGCAGAATAAAATGACTGTATGTGGTGTGTCCTAACCTGAAATTCTGGCTTCCACGACTACAGCTTACAGTATGTATCCAAATAAGGTTATTAATCACCCACATGTTTATGATGGGTTAGATTATTTAATGATGATCTTCAGAGAGCATAAAGACACTGATGACATCCATATTAGCCAACTTCAAAACCTGATTGTCATATCATCTATGTTAGTCAAACCTAACAAATACAATAATACACAAGTTGGATGGATGATGTCCAAGGAGAGGAAGTGGTAAGGAGGATCAACCAAGTTGACCTTAGACAAGGCGAAGAAGCAGCTTCAGTTAAAAGGGTGTGATCATGATCTGGCGAAAGATGATAAGAAGTTGATAGATTTTCATGACATAGAAGCTGAGGAAGAAAGTGAAGCAAGACAAACAAAGGAATTTATGAACTAGGATGTGAAATTAGATGAAGGTCAAGCGAAAGAAAAATTCGATTCAAGATGCATAGTCAGGGGCGGCTTTTAGCATGTCTAGGAGGTGACATGGAACAGGGCCCCCAATTTAGGGGGGCCTCAAATTTTTGGGACCTATTTTTTTAAGTAGAATCAATTATTTTGTAGTTTATATAATTAAAAGGCTATGAAGGTTTCTAACCTATTCAATAGAACATATAAATAACAGTTGATTGAATTTATTAGTATTAAGTCTTTTAGTAGACAAATAAATAAAATTTTAGATAAAATTGTTTTATACTCTAATAATATCTATTTTAAAAATATAGATATATTAATTTTTCTTCTTTTTCTATGTAAACAATGACAACCTCTTCAACTACGTTCTTCTATCCAATCAAGTATTATGATTATTTTTTCAAAGATTTTATTGTAAAATACTAGCACACGAATATTTGTAAGTGATTAGTCAATAATGAGTAAACATTTTCTAGTTTGTCTGAATTGTTATTTTTTGACATTTTATCTCATTACATAACTTAATATAAATTATGTTGTGACATAGCAAAATTAATAATTTTATATTTTCTATTTAAGTTTTAATTAATTAAGGGCTCATTAAAAATGTAGCACAGGGCCCCACGAATTACCGAGTCGTCCCTGTGCATAGTGACAAGTAAGAGTTATCTAAGAATGGTGATAGTTGAAAGTAAGAAAAAAAAACACAAATGTAAGAAAGCATATTAAAGTTTATGAAGAATTCCCATATAATAAGCTAATAGAAGCAAGGTAAAAGTTGTAACAAATTACTCTTATTACGAGAAAGATTTATTTAGAACCTCAATATCGCTCGCTGAACTTTCAACCAGTTTATCAAAAAATAAAAATAAAAGGAGTAACTATCCCATAACTATATCAATTGTCTTTAACAAATAAGATGAGTAGGCAAGTTCTTATGTTATATGCTTTTCCTTTTGCCCATCTCAAGTTCTCGACGGATATATTTGTCCTCAATTATATAAAAAAAGGTACAATAATAAGGAATGGAAAATACAAACACCACGCTACACTAGCTAGTCTAGATTGGTTTCGTCCGTAGAAGCATTTATGCTGCTTTTATTTAAAAAGAGTAGATTTATGATAAAAGTACGTACTATATGTGTCTCAATATTATTGGTTCAGAATATTAGACAGGCCCATAAAAAGTTAATTTGAGTACATTTGCCGATTTACTATTAGTTAACCATACTTGAATATAGTAACCAGATACACATTTATTGCACATTTATCATAAAGGCAGCTTTAGCTGCTTTTCCGAACACTACCTAAGAAATTTTAAATCTACCCTCCATTGTATAATCTCTTTCACTTAGAACAGCTAACGCTTCATAATGTAGCAAAACTGAATCCAAACCTGCACACAAACTAATTAGTAACTGTGAGTTATATACACAGTTATACAACCGAAACCTGGTTAAGTTCAAGGTTAGGAAAGATATGTGATCTGAGAGTTGGAGGGACCGCGCGACACACAGACCCCCAAAGTCACAAATTTTTGACGTACAGTACTCTCCCACTATAGGAAGTTGTTAGAATGACATACTACTAAAGTGTAATGGTAGTCACCGATCCAAACAATGAATCTAAATGATCAATTGACCCGTCCAGGTAAGTATGGAGTAAGGTTGAAGATTCGTTCTTTTTATAGTAGGATATCCGCTCTGACTCTTTAGTGCCGATGCGGAAAGCGGAATGCAGAATACTATACTCATCTCTCCAGTGCAGTCTGCACGCAATTTGGTGAGAGCTTAATACAAAAAATTGCATGAAATGAGCGCTGAGAGCTTCGAGTTTTCATAGTAGATTAATCTATATATTTGCCACTTGTCTCTGTTTTATTTGTTCTTTTTTATTATTGGACCCACATCCCTCTCACAGAGGATATTTACCCAAACAAGTAATAGCTGTGTTCAAAACATGATGGGAGATTAATCCATAGAACGGAGCCTTAGGGGGCGTTCGTATCGGCTAATCGTGGATTTTCCACGAATTGTGGGCATTAATATGCCTTTTTTCTTGGATTGGCCCACTCAATAATGTCCACATTAATCTGAAACACAGTTTTAGGGCTCGTTCGATACGGACATTAATGTGAAATATTGACATTAAGGCGCCTTGAACATAGAGGCGGGACAAGACATTTGCACGAATTCCGTCCACGTTTTGCAGCAGAGTGTGCTTTATCTTAAGCTTCCAAATGCTGCGTTTCAACATTGAGGTGCTTTAACTCTACAGGAGTTTTACCAACATACCCTCTTCCTTTTTCTATATTTTCGTCCCACCCGTACGACATCGTCCGCGTCCTCATCAATCACCATACTTGCATTGAAGATATCTATGAGCTGCCAACTCTTGCCTATCACCATTGCCATTCGAATGGGTTCTGAGTTCCCATTTCCTTGTTACGTCAAGCAAGGGTAAGTTGAAGCAGCAGCGATTTCTTGATGACAATAAAGCACCGGTTGGTGAGTCTACTTCCTGGATGTGGTTGGTGTATAATGAATCCTCCAATTTCTTGGCCATCGAAGATTGAGCGAGTACTACTCGGTTTGAGATGCTCGGTTCTCAGATATTTCTGTATATACAAAGAGAATTTCGAGTTTATGAATGACTGGCGAATGAAATTTCCTCTGCTTTAATTGGTTTTCTGGGAATAGGAAAGAGAAAGGCGTTGTTGTTTGTTGTTGTTACTCTGGGATTGTAATCTGTAACGGGATGAGAAACGGGAACAGGGAGATGCCGGTTGCCAGGGAGGGAGTGACAGGGGTCATGTGGACTGGATGACTGATGAAGTGAGGAGTATCCATATCATCCTCGATGCGGGGCATTTTGGTACATGTTGCTGCTGATGGAGAAACAAAATAGACGCGGGTATCGAACGGGCCATTGTGCTAAAGACGGAGTTCAACAAAAAGTAAGGGTGCGTTCACTTCGGGGTAATCAACAAAGGGAAACGGAATCATTCCTTTGTGATTGTTTGTTTTGTATTTTTAGTGATTCTGTTTCCCCTATTTCAAGTTTGAAAACCCCATATTCCTCTTTAGTGATTCCCCTCAAAGTGGGAGGGAAAGTATTCCCTTTCCTTCCTCTTTCCCCTATCATCATCTTTAACATAAACAAATAATATATGATATATGATTTATATAAATATTAATATATGATACATAATATTTATTATTTAATATACAATATTTATATCTAATATATATAAATATATTTTATTTATAATTTATATCAGAATAAATATAAATATGGCTAGAATATAATATATATTATATAAATAATATTAATATTTATTTATATTTTAAAAATGAACAAATACTATATATAAATATATAAATATTATTTATAATTTAACTACAATAAATTTGTAATAAGAATACACATTATTATAAATTATAATAATATCAGTATATATAATCATTTATACATATTAGTTATAATTTAATAAATATGAACAAATATAATATATAATATATTAATATTAATAAATATTTATCAACTTTAAATGCTATAAAGATAAATAATTTATATATATTGTTGATAAAGTTAAAATATTTGCGTATATAACATACAATATATGAAAATATTTATATATATTATTTACAATTTAATTAAGTATTTTTAAAAATTATTAATAATATTATATAAAATTTAAATACAATAAAATTCAAAAATATCAGTATATAGTTATATGGAATTTATATAATTTTTTTATATTATATACAATGTAAATAAATATTATTATATATATATATACTAATAAATACTATTTATAAATTAAATACTATAAAATTAAAAAATTAATATATTATATATGTAGGCAAATTTCAAAATTTGTAATATATATATATAAATATATATATATTTGTATATTTAACCTATATAAAGTTAATATATATATCATTCATAATTCAAAAACTATTTACATATGCTATAAAGTTATATATAATGTTACATAAAAATTAGATAAATATTAATTATATTATTCATAATGTAATTAATTATTAACACTTCTCTGTTTGGAACCAAACAACAACAAAGACAATCATTGAGAATTGTATTCCGTTTCCGTGTTAGAATCAAACAGACTTCTAGATTTGGGGGAATTCCTTTCCTTTCCTTTCCATTCCCTTTCCTGATTCCATTCCGTTTCCTCGACTCGAAGTGAACGCACCCTAAGTTCTTAGAAGCTGCTTTCGAATTCCAGCATTCGTTTCCGACATTAACGCCCAACTGAACATGAAAATGGCATTAATGTGCAGTTTCAGATTAATGTGAGATTAATCTGTCTCTCGAAGCTGTTAAACGCTCATGTCTTCTTTATTCTATCGAGTAATTGAAATTCTTCATCCGTGAAATTTACAAAGCTTATCCAATTATTGAAACATATGGATAATTCAACTTAAATAAAGTAAAACACCTCATTCTATGGTGACTATAGACAGTGGCAGTGGTAGAGGCAGATTCAGGATTTATTAATTCGAGGGGTTCAAAAAATTAGTGGTCACAAATATTAAGAAAAATATCATGTATAAATGATACTATATTTTATAAATAAAGAATTTAACAACTTTTAATAAAAGAAAAATGTTCAAACTTTATTGAGGTAGAAGTAATTCAATAGTTATAGGTTCAAAAGATAATAAGTACTTCTATCATATAAAGAGATAGATAAACAACAAATGATTAGTAATGTTAAATGTAATAGATTGCACATTTATACAATTAAAATAACAAATATAATTGTAAGGACTTCCTCTATCCACTATAAATAATAAGAATTTGTTTTTTTTATGTCTTTTTTTGTCTATTTATTTATTTTATGTTATGGGTGAAACTTTTTCACTAGTACAAAAAAGGCCTATTTCGGCGGTTCCAAATAGCCTATTTCGGCGGTTGTAAACCGCCGAAATGGAGTGCGCCGAAATAGGTACACCTATCTCGGCGGTTGTAACTAAAAACCGCCGAAATAGGTGGTTGCAAAACCCAACATCAAACCAAATCTATCTCGGCGTTCTTAGCTTACAACCGCCGAGATAGGTCCAAGGTCGGTCGTAAGGTCGGGCCCTGGGGTGGTCCATACCAGAATGTATTTTGGAATGGACCGACCCAGAGCCAGGGTCGGTCCCTGGGTTGGTCCGTTCCAGAATACATTCTGGTATTGACCGCCCTAGGGACCGACCTTACGACCGGCCTTGGACCTATCTCGGCGGTTGTAAGCTAAGAACCGCCGATAGGTTTCTTTTTCATATCTATTTCGGCGGTTCTTTGTACAACCGCCGAGATAGGTCCATTTTTTTTCCACCAGGGTAGCTCTCTATATACCATATGAACACCTCAATGTTTCAAGCAGACCTGCATGTGTATCACATATATCACACTGCCAGCACAAATGGGCAATCAATTTCACATTCTACGGCTATCAAACGGGGTCGGGTCACAACCCCAACTTACTTAACAATTAACTAAATCATATATGTAAAAATATACCGTAATATTACAATACTGATAACTTTATACAGTAACTACTAATGTCATGAGTTACAACTATTCAGCTACAAACGCAAATTCAAGTAACGAAGTTTGTGATGATGTATTCTGCCCAATCTTCAAGAATCTCAACAATTTGTGGATCTTCATAATTCGATACGGCCGTTTCAAAAGCCTGGAGTAAAAAAAACAACATTAATTATAAGCTACAAGTATAACAACATACGAAGGTATATATCCAAAACTTTAAACAAATCTTACCTTGTCTAATGATTTCTCTGGTAAAAATGTTGTCGCGCCTACTATGTCATGCATAAACCTCATGACATAGTTTCCACATTCAGAACCTCCAGGCTGCACTGGACACTGTACATATACATACATGTTCAACATCATTCTTTCAAGTCTTTACAAGTATTCCTACACTACGTACACCAATTAACACAATTATATACCTTGACAATGTTCCATGGGATGTGTTATTCTTCGGTGGTTTTCCCAATGACATTAATGAAGCTTTAAATGCGCTAAATTAAACCAAACATATAGGTTAATAGACACATTAAGTTACAATTTCCAGTAAAAAAAGATTAAGTAATAAACATTATTCTACAAGATAAACAACTCACTTTACAAGCACAGCCGGTATCATTGGTCTCTTGGCACTTCTACCAAGTGAGTCAAACTGAAAAATCCTAGGGTTCTTCATTGACAACACTAGTAAAGACCAGTGTCGGCTGTTCACGTATTAGAATACCATTAATTGAATACAATTAAATGATCATCATATAAATAGCAACGGAAGATGAAGTTACCCTTGATGAACCGGTAGCATAACGTAAGACTTGTTCACATAGGTGTAGAGCGACGTTGCTAAGTATTGCACAATACGCTCGAGGTCACTTGACATATTCGCCTGGGAGCACATAGCAGAACACAAGTAACCGAAATCGTTGTTGCCATGTTCTTTGACTGCCTTATATTGCACATGTCTTCACCATAAAGACAATATCGTTAGGGATTTAACATTTCATCAACACTAATTTAAAATTCAATTCAAATATGTACAGGGCAGTAATCACTCACACCATGGCTAACTTGATGATTGATACATTCAGTCAATCCCGGTTGAATACATCCACAAAATTGTTCATATAAGTTAGATTATATTACTGGTTCTTCCACTCCGCTTTCAATCTAATCTACCGTGCAATGACTGAGGAGCTTCTTAACCACTTCTCTGTAGATAGAATAGAAACTCATTAGTTTACGTATGTTAATTGTTTATAATTACGATTGCAAAATATATATAATGAGCTAAAAAGATGAAGATGTAGGTTGAGTATATTACGGGTTCACAAATGAAATGTATTCAGCTCCGTACGACTTCAATCCGGTGAACCCATTTAGTGATTTCCCTCTACAAAGACACAACCATGCTTATTATTAAGCATTCACCAATCATTCAACAACACAAATTTCCATTATAAACCAAACTAATATATACCAAATTTATTCCTTATTTGTAGTTAGGTTGTTTTACAGTGAGTGAAGAGAATCAAGAGATAAGTTAAAGTATATTACCGGTTCCTAAAGGAATTGTTTTCAGCCTTTCTTCTCAATCAAGCATGCGAGACGTGTAGCAGTACCAATCTCTACAGAGGCAACGCAAGCGCAAAATAAGTATCAATTGAGGGCGCAACACTATATAACTTACAATGTTTATAATTTGCTTATAATTATAAGCACAAATAATGCTCAAACATTGTTTCACCCCATATATAAGCATAGTAAATCTAGCCCAAATAAGCTAACCTAACTATACTTAAAAGAAGGGCAAAAAACAGTAAAAATATTCACTCTGACATTTCATCAAACACCTTGTGTTCATAGTTAATTTGATTAGTTTAACAACCAAATCTTTCAAAGATTTGACACACACACAATAAATATCAGCATCCACAATCATAATGTGATACGAATCTATCAATTTTAACAACACATTTGTAATTTTTTAGTCAAAACCGATTTGGGGTTTTTATTACCATAGCTACTGTTGTGTTGCAGCAACAACAACTCCGATGACAACCACGCACGACCGGCTACGGCGGCGGCGATGACGGCGAAGGCGGGAGGAGGGCGATGAACGTCGGAGCGGTGGCGGTGTGGTGGCTGTCAAAATCGGAGCTGAAATCGCCGGTTAACAGAGAGAAGAGGGGTGGGGTTAGGTTGTAACACGTAACTGTGTCGGGGCTGGGTGGGGGTGTTTATTAAATGACCTATTTCGGCGGTTGTTACTAGGAACCGCCGAAATAGGTACTCCGTATTTATTTAAAATAAAAAACATCTATTTCGGCGGTTCCTAGTCACAACCGCCGAAATAGACTACCAAATATAGCTATTTCGGCGGTTGTGACTTGGAACCGTCGAAATAGATGTTATTTTTTAATTAAGAAATTACGGAGGACCTATCTCGGCGGTTTCTAGTCACAACCACCGAGATAGGGGCGCTGAAATAGGTCATTTTTGTACTAGTGTTTATTTTACATCCTTTTCTATTTTGACAATATTTATTTGTTGTAATATTTTATGATATTTTCATATATTTTTTTCAAATTTTCTAAATTTTTATATATTATTTTTAATTTTTATTATATTCTGAAATTTTTGTGATTCTTTTACGAATTTTTTAACACTTAGGGCATATTGTGAACTTTAAAAGTACTTTGTTAACTAGTAGGGGTATTTTGTCTTTTTTTCATCTGGTCAATGACTATATTGACATTTTCATGGACTTTTACGAAAATATAGTTACATTTTGTGACTCTCTTTTTTTAGTGGATTTCATGAATTAGCTTAAAATATAGTGGCATTTCATGAAATATCCCAAAATCATAAATATTTTATCTTGAATAAAACAAAAAGTAAATAATATTTTGTCAAAATTATATATTATTCATTCAAAGTAAATTACATTATATTTTGTTTAACTGATACTCAGAAAAATTGATTTAAAAACTTATATTCTAATTTTTAGATAAATTTATGATATAATATTATGTAGATAACAAAAAATATTATATCATAAAGTTATTTGTGATATAGAATATAAAATAAATAAATAAATTTTTTAAACGAAAATTATCTAAATAATGTAAGGTATAAATTATGATATTTAATTGGTATAATGGTACTTAATTAGTATAAATTGGTAGAAAGAAAATTGGTATAATTCATGTTTAAAACACTATATTCTTTTTTATGGCACTCAATATTTGTGAAAAATATAAGAATTATTTACTTTTTTCAATATTTTATAATATTTTTAATAATTCTTATAGTTATCTATATTATATTTGATTTTTTGTGTTGTTAACACTGTGAATTTTAAAAAATACCTCTTTAACTAGTAGTGATATTTTTGTCTGTTTTTCCTTCTTCTGATCATTTTATGACTTTCTTATTTTTTGGAGCATTTAATAAATTTGTCAACAATATAGTAACATTTCATGAAATTTCTCATAAGAGGGTGGGGACTTAGGGTGTTCTGTTTTCTTTCTGTAATCACTATTATTACATTACTACTTTTTATGAACTCCATCCTAGCTCATCTCATGCGATTGTTTTATTCCGCTTGTGCTTTAGCAAGACGATGCAAGTAGTATTTAGTAAGCAACCCAGAGAACCCTAAAAATATAGGTAACTATAAAAAATGTTAAGAAAAACAATCGAAATAAGTAAAAAATTATATTAAAATATCAT
Organism: Limonium bicolor; assembly: GCA_023374045.1. Taxonomy (NCBI): domain Eukaryota; kingdom Viridiplantae; phylum Streptophyta; class Magnoliopsida; order Caryophyllales; family Plumbaginaceae; genus Limonium; species Limonium bicolor. The sequence continues at coordinate 107,194,357 of CM041778.1, forward strand.
AAAACATTGAAAAAATATAATATTTCTTAGATTTTTTCAAATTTATTTAATACTATAAAGTATAATATAGAGTTTTAAACACATAATTTATAATAATTTTTCTATAAATTTAGACCAATATAGTACCATAAATTATACCAATTACCATAATTTATATCAATTAATTACCATAATTTTTACCATACATTTTTAAATTATTTTTTCAACCAATTAAAATTATTTGTTCAAAATAAATTATTTTAAATATTAAATTATATTTGGAATTGATTTAATTTATATGACTTTATGGCATAATATAAGTTATTTTGAACAATAATTTAAATTGATAAAAAGACAAAATAATTTAAAAATGTATGGTACAAGTTCTGGTTGTTAATTGGTACATGGTGAGTAATTGGTAGAAAAAATTGGCACTAGACTAGTTTTATTTTTAACATAATTATACCAATTTTTTTACAAATTAAACACCTCAATAATACCAATTAATTACCATAAACTGTACCATACATTTTCAAATTTGTTTGTTTTTATCAATTTAAATTCTTTATTTAAAATTAATTATATTATGTCATAAAGTGATATAAAAATAGAATAGAAATTTAAAAATAATAATTTTGCAAATATTAATTAAAAACAAAAAAGTTGAATAAATAACTTAAATTACTAGAAAAAATAATATAAAAATGTATGGTAAAAATTATGATATTTAATTGGTATAAATTATGCTACTATATTGGTCTAAATGTATTGAAAATTAGTATAAATTATGTGTTCAAAACTCTTTGTTATTTTTTATGGTACTAAATAATTAAAAAAACTAAGAATTATTTATTTTTTTCAATGTTTTATGATATTTAATATATTTTTTATAATATTTTAAATATTTTTATAGTATCTATATTTATATAATATTTTGAATTTTTTTGAATTCTAGTGAATTTTCTAACATTTAGGGACATATTGTGAACTTTAAAAATACTTTGTTAACTGGGAGAAATATTTTTATCTTTTTTACTTCTGGTCAATGACATAATGGCCTTTCATGAACTTTTACAAATTATAGTGACATTTTCGTGACTTTCTTTTTTTAGTGATATTTCATGAATTAGCAAAAATATGGTGGCAGTTCATGAAATTTCCCAAAAAAAAAAAAACAACCTGCATGTGCCCCACGTTAATCGTCCATCTATAATTTGATTTCTCTTAATCGAACTCACTCCACGTCGATCACCAATTCATATATACATGTATATTACCTGAATTATATTGTTTTGTATTTATTTATTCATTATATAATTATCTTGTGAGGTGTCGCGGTAGAAATTTTTTTTCACCTGAGGCATTGTGTCATAATTTATATTTTATTTATTATAATATATATTGTTTAAGTTTTTACACTTCGCACTTATTTATTTATTAACGTGAGGCATCATGCCGGATATTAATTTCACGTGAGGCATCATGCCAGATATTAAATAATGTGAGGCATCGTGCTAGATTTTATTTATTTTTAATTTTATTTCATGGTGTGTATCTATCCAATTCATTTATATTATTTATTCATTATTTTTTTATTTCTTTGGTATCACATGAGGCATTGTGCTAGATATAAATATCACGTGAGACATTGTGTCAGATATAAATATTACGTGAGGCATAGTGCCAGGAATACTCATCACGTAAGGCATCGTGCCAGATTTACTTATCACGTGAGGCATTGTGCTTAATTTTGTTGTTATTTAAAATTTCCATTAATTCTGTATTATTTATTATTTTATTTCGATATATGGTTCAAGTTTATTTATTTATTATTATTTATAATGCTAACATCACTGCATACGGCATTGCGCCTTTAATTTTAATTTGTAAAATTTGAGGCATTACGTCGGAACGTTTTTATAATTTTATATAAAAGTGATGTCATGAAACAATAGATGTATGATCATTTCTATATTTGCCTATTTTATGACAGATCGCTTCAGAATGGCAAACAATACCAAACCCGCTAATATCAAGTTCACAGTTTTGGACATCACTGGAAATAACTATTTGTCGTGGGTATTAGATGTCGAGATTTATCTCGTGCAAATGGTCTTTAAGATGCCATTAAGGATGGAAATGCAAGTTCCCCTTAAAATAAGGCAAATGTCTTGATCTTTCTTCGCCGACACTGACGAAGGTCTAAAGTGTGAATATTTAATAGAGAAGGACCCACTGGTTCTATGGAAATCTTTGGAAGAATGATACGACCACTAAAAAGGGTTCTACTTCCCATAGCTAGATACGAATGGATACACTTAAGGCTGCAGGATTTTAAAATCATTGCAGAGTACAATTCTGCATTATTCAGAATTACCTCCCAGTTAAAATTATGTGGAGAGGAAGTCAAAGATGCGGACATGCTCGAGAAAACATTCTCCACATTTCATGCCTCCAACATGCTATTACAACAGTAATACCGTAAGAAAGGTTGTAAAAAGTGCTCTGAACTAATTGCATGTTTGCTAGTAGCCGAACAAAACAATGAGCTATTGATGAAAATTCATCAAGCCCGTCCAAATGCATCCACATCACTGCACTGCCTGAAGTGAATGCAATAAATGACCCAAACCGTGGTTGCGGTCGTGGTTGTAGAGGTGGACATGGACGTGGACGAGGTAGGCTTATGGACGTGGGAAGAATACCGTGCATTATCGTGACAGCAATGTCCGAAATGCGTCTCCGTACCAAAGAGAGAATACAGAAGGTGGACACTCTAAGAAGAAAGAAGAATGTGTATGCCACCGATGTGGAGACAATGGTCATTGGGCTAAAAAATGTCACACAAGTAAACACCTTGTTGCTCTTTACCAAGCCTCCTTAAAGAAAAAGAGAAGGGGGACATGTGGAAACATAATTTACACAAGATATCTCTAATTCTGATTTCACACACACCTTGATGTGGTTGGTTTCTTTACCCCCGGTGCAAGTCTTGGTAACTTGATTGAAGACCCGCCAAAGTCTAGAAATGAAGTGCATCATGCTTAGAGTTATCTTATCTCTTTAAAACATTTGTGAACAATTTGTTTTATTTCATTATTTTGTTATTTTTTTACAAGTTTGGATTATACTTCTGATTGCTCTATTTAATTGTGATTTGGAAGATTGTTATTAGATCGTACTATTTATGGATTAAATTTTCTATTCATCTTACTTAATGAAACTTTTTATTTTTTTATGAAGAATAATTATCATTAAAGAATGTCATTGATGGATGATGAAGATGTATGTCTTATTGATAGCTAGTGTTGCAACGCACACAATTCTTAAGCGCCCGGAAATTATTTACGAAATTATGTGGAAAAGGTTTCTACCATATTGGGTAGTATGAGTATTGTTGAAGGGTTTGGAAAAGAAACTATTATTCTAGCTAAGGGAACAAAAATATGCATTGAAAATGCTTTGTTTTCCAGTACATCTCAAACAAGAAACCTGTTGAGTTTCATTGATACACGCCGGAATGGATATCACATTGAGACGGGGAATGACGAAAATACTAAATATATTGGCATCACAAAAGTGATAGCTGGAAAGAGACAAATGTTGGAGAAGCCATTTACTATATCTTCTAGGTTGTACCCTGCGTATATCAATACAAATGAAATACATGCTGTTGAAAAACTGAAATATTTTGATGATTTCAAAACTTGGCATGACCTGTGAAAAAAAAAGGTTTCTTCAACTAAATATTTTTCCATGTATTTCTTGTTCTAATGGAAAACTAAGTATACGGCCATCACCAGTTAAACTTGAGACAAAGCCGATTGCTTTTCTCGAAAGGATTCAAGGTGATAGATGCATCTACTAGATGGTCACATGTTAGTTTATTATCAACCCGCAATATGGCATTTGTAAGATTATTGGCTCAACTGATTTGATTGCGAGCCAATTTTCCTGATAAGCAAATCAAGTCCATACGCATGGATAATGCTGGTGAATTTACCTCCAAGGGCTTCAATGACTATTGCATGTCCATTGAAATAACCAATGAACACCCAATAGCCCATGTTCATACCCAAAATGGTTTGGTAGAATCTTTGATCAAACATCACAATTAATTGCAACTGTTACTAATGAGATCAAGACTCTCAGTATCTACTTGGGGACATGCTATATTACATGCAGCTCATTCGCATCAGGCCAGTAAGCCAAATACGTTGTCGCCAATCCAAATGGTTACAGGTCAAGAACCCAACATCTCCCGTCTACAGATTTTCGATTGTACGGTATATGTTCCTATACCTCCACCGCAAAGAACCAAAATGGGAACTCAAAGAAGAATGAGAATATGTGTTGGGTTTGAAACTGTCTCGATTATTAGATATCTCACACCAACAACTAGGGACTTGTTTATAGCTCGATTTGCTGACTGCCATTTTGATGAGTCACATTTCCCACCATTAGGGGGGAAAAATAAGCAATTAGTAAAGGAGATTACATGGAATGAACAGTCATTACTACATTACGATCCTCGCACTAAGCAATGTGAACTAGACATTCAGCATATTATTAATCTCCAAAAGCTGGCAAACCAATTGCCTGACGCATTTACCAACCTAAATCAGGTGACAAAGTCATATGTGACAGCTAAAAACGCTCTATCTAGAATTGATGTCCAAGGAGGATAGGTTTTCAATTGAGTCTAACACATGTATATAGCGTGGTAGACTAGTCGGTTCCAAAGATAAAAACCCTCGAAAATGAAAGGGAGCATGCATTAAAGATGGTCTAAGTGAGAAGGCTGAGACTCTTGAAGAGTTTGTAGACATGAAAGTTACAGAAATGTAGAGCAATCAGGTACCAGAAACGAAAATGATAATGAAGAGACCTCGATCAACTATGTCATGACTGGAATTCGATGGAACTGACATGAAATTGACGTTGATGAAACTTCTGCATATGATGTAGCGCTACAAGTTATGAATGATGAAAAGGATCATGAATCAAAGTCTATTGAAGAACATAGACAAAGAAATGATTGGCCAAAAGGGAAATATGCTATTGAAGCAGAATTAAACTAGCTTAAAAACGTGAGGTTTTTGGACCAGTGGTCCATACACCCAGTAAGGTAAAATTGGTTGGTTATAAATGGTGTTTGTATGAAAAAGAAACGAGCAAAATGAAACTGTTAGATACAAAGCTCGACTAGTTGCACAAGGTTTTAGTCAAAGACCTGGTATTGACTATGAAGAAACTTATTCCCCAGTTATGGATGCCATAAGTTTTATATACTTGATTAGTTTGGCAATCCAAGAAAATCTTGGGTTTCGTTTAATGGATGTGGTTACAGCCTATCTATATGGATCGCTTGATAGTGACATTTATATGAGGCTACCAGAGGGATTTAAATTGCCCGAAGCATTTAAATCAAGCTCTAGATAAAAGTTCTCTATTAAATCGAATAAATCCCTCTATGGACTAAAGCAGTCAGGCCACATGTGGTATAATCGCCTTAGCGAATTCTTGCTTAAGAAAGGCTATAAGAATTACTCGATTTGTCCCTATATGTTCATAAGGAAAAGTGGATCTGGGATTGTCATAATTTTAGTCCATGCTGATGACCTCAACATAATTGGTACATCGGTAGAAATTCAACAAGCTGTTGAATGTTTAAAGTCAGATTTGAAATGAAAGATCTTGGAAAGACAAAGTTCTTCCTTGGACTGCAACTCGAGCATTCACCAAGTGGGGTATTCCTACATCAGACTCAATATTACAAAGGTGTTAAAAAAGATTTTATATGGATTATGCTCATCCATTAAGCTTTCCAATGGTTGTTAGGTCCCTAGATGTAAACAAGGACCCATTTAGACTCCGTGAAAGTGACGAAGAGTTACTTGGTCCTGAAGTCCCATATCTAAGTGCTATTGGAGCATTAATGTACTTGGCGAGTTATACTCGACCTGATATAGCATTCTCAGTAAATCTATCAGCAAGATATAGCGCTACTCCAACAAAAATACATTTGGATGGTGTTTAAGCATGTACTCCTTTATCTTTGAGGTACAATGGATATGGGGTTATTCTTTCCAAAGAAACCTGAGTCTTATTTAGTAGGTTATAACGATGCTGCCTACCTATCTGATCTCCAAACGCAAGGTCATAAACAGGTTATGTATTTACTCATGGAAGTATGGCCATATCATGAAAGTCTATAAAGCAAACGAGTGTCGCCACCCTCTAATCTAATCGCAGCAAATTTTAGCGATGCACGAAGCCAGTCGAGAATGTGTTTGGTGAGGTCCATGATCCAGCATGTACAAGAGACATGTGGCCTAGCTTTTGATCAGAAAATTCCACGACATTATTTGAAGACAATGCTGCTTGTATAGCTCATATGAGAGATGGGTACATCAAAGGAGATAGAACAAAGCACATATCCCCCATGCTTTTCTACACCCATAAGCTTCATAAGAATGGAGAAATTGATATACAAAAAATCCGCTTAAAAGAGAATTTGGCAGATATATTCACCAAGTCACTTCCAACTTCAACTTCGAAAGTTAATCCGCAAGATTGAACTATGTACATTCAGAGATTTGAAGTGGCATTTAGTTCAGGGGGAGAACTTATGATTGCACTCCTTTTCCCCTAGTCTTGTTTTTATTCCACTGGGTTTTTCAAAGCAAGGTTTTTAACGAGGCAATCAATATTGGACATTCAAGGGGAGTGTTATAAATAGTGAATATTTGTATTGCCCCTATTAGGTTATCCCCTAACTTCTCTATAAATAGTGACTATTGTACTCAGTTACTACGGAATGAAAAAGCCCTATTGTCTTTCTATCTTTCCTCTGTTGTCTCTAATTTACAACACTAAAGGTAATTCTTACTAGTAGTTTTTCTAGAAAATGGAGATGTAAACCGCGCTTCAAAAAAGAAGAAAATATAAGGATATGTATTTTCAAAAATAACATAATGTGCCCTCTCCTCTCTCATCGCACAGTCCTCTCACCACTGCCCAACATGCCATCCACCACCTTCCTAACTGCGGTGTAGCATGCACTTTCTACCTCCGCCACTACACACCCCAAACCCCTAGCCTTCTACTCGACCATCAAATTGGATCTACTTTATCCACCTCCACCATAAACGACAGTTCACCATAGCTCCACAAAATAACTCGCTGTCACCATCCCACCTAAGCCAACCTACACCCACACATGGAGAGACAAGCACAGTGTTCAGATAACCTTTATGAAGGCACCAGCCTAGGCTTTATGTGGAGACTGTTCCAGCCGTTTGGGAGAATTGTAAACGTGCATCAACCAACAAACAAAGGATCCCAACAAAATACTCGCTACGCATTTGCGGGATTCGAAGGAATCAAACAAGCAAGAAATGCCATTCTGGGTACAACGGTCAGTTGCTGGACGGGGCAAGGATCAAAACGCACTTTGCTAGGATACTGAGAAAGCAAAGACCTTCAAGTATGCACAATACGTTCAAGATAGTTGGGGTCCCCGTCGGGATGTCTTAGATGCAGCAACAGACAGCTAGCCCTCCATCAAGGCCTCTATTAATGATAGGCGAGAGGACCAAAGAGAGGAGACATCTAAGGAAGAGGGTGCATCAGAGAATGACCCACTCCACTTATTCCCCTCAGAAGACCATTCCTCTGTTGGATAGAAGTATAACCGTGACTCAAAATTCAGATGATGATTGAACACGTTCATAAATCCTTAATATCGGACGTATTGGTGAAGCATGTAATGTGCATCTCAGCTAGGGAATTTATCATTGTGTCAGGAGCAATGAAGAACACGAATCAATTTAAGACAGGAAGGAATGGAATGCGGAGGAATGGGATATTGAGATTTGGCATGAGGCTAGACCAAGATCAAGCAGGGTAGTAAGTGTAGTTATTCGTGGCATTCCCCCCCCCCCCCCCCCCGTTGTGGTTTGAACGATCAGTAAGAGAAATTCTAAAGAAGTTTGGAACTGTAGTGGAATTAAAACCAACATGAGAGTGGCTCCGGTCAATTTAGAAGTATGCGCTATTGTATAGACAGCCGTGAGGAAGATCATCAACCAAGAGGTTGAAGTGATGTTGATAATGCAAAATCAACAGTGGGTGTGATTGAGATCTAGTTTGATGAGATTGGCGAAAGGGTGGCGGCAACACAAAAAGAAGATGAATTTTCCGGCGAGCACCCTCCCGAAGGCCAACATAGAGGAATGGAGGTTGGATCAGTATGACATGTCATCAAATCCTATTGCGCCACGTAGACGGGATAGAGGTGACGATGGGGAAAATTTATACATAAGTCTGTAGTGAATGAGGTAGTAGAGATGGTAATAACGTCGTTTGGGTACCCAAGAAAGTGAGCTGCCGATTGGTTAAAAGTGACATGTTTGAGTTTCTCGATATCAACTTCAAACAGAGGTATCATGACCTTTGCTCTGCTCAGGGTCTTGAGAAATCTCTCTTTGAACATAAAATGGTTATATATTATAATCAGTCGCGTGCGACAAAATGGTGACTGGGATACACCACTCGTCCTCTTGAAAAGACGATGCTAGGGGAGAATATACCGTAGCACTGGAATATGAGGATAATTCCCTTCACGAGGAGTCGGAAAGTAAGCCGCATTGAATAATTCCTCGGCCTCATGCGGGTCCCAAAGCTTGGGTTTTCCAAGTTCCCGATAGTGGGCCAACACCCTAACTGAAGCCATCTTGAGCCCAACAATGGCTGCACTATCTCTAGTGTGTCCGGACACTTTAGAGTTAATATAACCCCACGAGGTAGTGTCTACCAATTGAAGGCCCAAGCATTGAAAAACTGAAACATGTGAAAATAAAAGTAAGAAGTTTCAAAATCGATACCCTTCTCCCTCTTTGGAAGCTAAACATTGTTTCAGGTATGGGAAAAAACTGGGAATTCGCACCCCTTTCCCCCAATAAATCCTTGGCCAATATAGACATGATACTAAGGAGAGGTAAGTCTAAGCCCCGTTACCGAGATGATGGGAACGGTAATTGCTTTCCAAATCATTCTAGGAACTCGCAGAGCAGAGAAGTGGGCATTTCTGAGAAAAGAAAACCCAGAAAACTCAAGAAACATTGATCGGTCTTATGGAAACTCACCACTCCAATCCCTACAATAAAAGGAGGAGCTCGTGGGACCAGGCAAGAATTCTGAATGACTAGAAGTATTCTAGGAAGGTCAATTCGGAGGTCTAATTATTGCTTGGTCCCAAATTGATATAAGGATGAAGGAAGTTGAGAAGAAGAGTCGGTAGATTATTGTGAGTGTGGAGTTCAACCTATTACAATTCATAGGCGTAGTAGTATTTGTCTACAAATCTATGAATCATAATGATAGACTAATAGTGTTCCAGGATCTGGTGGTGGAAATCAAGAGTTGCTTCTCCTCTCCTCATCATGGGGGACTTTAATGAAGTAATTAGCAGTTCATACAGGGAAGGGAGTCATTACAGCAACAAATCAGTTTCTCTACTACCAGTTTCGATCAGGAAGTGATGAGCTTGCTGCAGGGTGGGGGTGAGTGTTGATATGAACTGTATTTTCAAGGACAGTTTTGGTTGGAGTCATTTGTCTTGGCAGGGGCGGACCCACATGGGGTCCTATGGGGGCCCGGACCCCATAGCATTTTATAAAAAAAATTAAAAAATTTAAAATTTAGTATATGTATAATAAAATGACAAAACTAACAAATAGTGAAAGTGGTTCAGTGGTTAAAAACTCCTAGTTTGATGGTCAGGAGTTTAATTCCTTACCACTTCATTTTGTTTTTCAAAAAATTAAACACTAAAGCAGGCCAGCCCAATTAATAGTAAGAAACGGGCCTAATTTGGTCAGGCAATGAGGTTTTTCAGGAGGTATGCTAAATTGCTAAGAGATGCACCTAGAGATGTAGCACGTGGTACACACCAAGAGGAGTTGCAAGCTACGATCCATGAGTATTTCTATCTAATGACATGATGCAGGCCAGGGTGGCGGGCGTACTCATCCGGGTTGGGCCACAGGTGCTGCATAGGGCCTGTGCTGTTGCAAGTAGTTTGCATTTTGGTCTGAAGAAAAGTAAAGCATCAGACATAATTTGTACTTGGTTCTGCTTTTAGGGTTTAAAAAAGTAAATAGAGCCTTCATCATCATCCTCATCCCCACGCCCACGCCAAATTAAAGAATAGAGCTGCCTGCTGCCGCGCACACTCGCCACTCCCACTCAGGTATGTATGCTTATACTTTACATTTTTTTTGTCTCCATGTGCTGTCTGCAAACCTCAAAGATTAAATTAAAAATTATTGAATTGCAATAGCACCATCCACCACGTTTTTTTTATTCAACAACAACTTCAATTGACATGATTCTGTTCATTTTTTATGGAAGAAAGAGTTGTCGCAGTATGCATATACAGATATACTTTACAATTTTTTTTGTATCATGTGTTGTCTGCAACTGCAAACCTCAATTGATTAACTTAAAAATTATTGAATAGCATAGCAATGCTGCAGTAGCACCAGCCAATAGCCACCACGTTTTTTTTATTCAGAAGCAAACTTCAATTGATATGATTCACTAAATTTATTTTGTAGCCTACGGATAATTGATGTAAACTTAGTTTTTTTAATTTCTTTTTTTGTTTGTTTGATTCATCATTCTGATTTGTGATGTATATTTTGTAGGTTGGTTTTAAATTTGTAGTGTTATTTTTTATGCTAACTATCTTTATTTTACAGCTTTGCAATGGAAAAATATTTTAAGAGGTCATCATGTTCATCACAAAGGTCACCCTTAAATCAAGAAACACAAGTTCATGGTGAAGTTGGATCCTTGAATCTTGGTACCGAGATTCTAAATCATGTGTCAACCACTAATGTCGAACAAAACATCCAACATGCACTTTCTTTAGAGGTTGATGTCTCTTCCTTACCAGCTGACCCTGCTGATAGAAAACCGATGATGTTTTATCACCTAAATGTGCGGGATCAAGTGAGAAGACATTACATTCAAAAAGGTCCGTATCAACCTCGAAATCTTAATTTCCCTGTGAGTTATTTTACAGACAAATCACGTCAGTTTAACAATTTATGGTTTGATAAATATCCTAGTTGGTTGGAGTACAGTATTAAGAAGGATGTCGTGTTTTGTCTACCTTGCTATTTGTTTCATAATGAGAAACTTGGACATCGTGGAGGGGAAACATTTTCTGCTACAGGTTTTAGGGCTTGGAACAAAAGTGAGAGATATTCAGCCCATGTTGGTGGACCATCTAGTACTCATAATCAATGTTCCAAGATGTGTGCTGATCTTTTAAATCAAAAACAATCCATCCAGAAAGCTTTGATAAAGCAAACGAAGCAAATTCAGACATAATATAGAACTCGTTTGATTGCATCAATTGATGTTGCAAGATTACTTTTGACATGTGGGTTTCCTTTTCGAGGTCATGATGAAAGCGAATCTTCTGGCAGAAAGGGAAATTTTTTTACTGTGCTTGATTGGTATGCGAATCGTGTTGAATCAGTGGGAGATGTCACTTTGAAGAATGCTCCAAAAAACTTACAATTAACTTCTCCAAAGATTCAGAAAGATATTGTGAGGGCATGTGCTAATGAAACAGCCAAGGCTATCATAGAGGACATTGGAGATGATTATTTTGCAATCTTAGTTGATGAATCTCGTGACGTGTCTCATAAAGAACAAATGGCTCTTGTGGTGAGATATGTTGACAAAAGAGGATTTGTGATGGAGAGGCTAATTGGTGTTGTTCATGTTGGTCAGACGAGTGCAGTAGCTCTAAAAAAGGCTATTTATTCATTGCTTGCTCAACATTCTCTTAGCCCTCATAATATTCGTGGTCAATGTTATGATGGTGCTAGTAATATGCAGGGACATTTGAACGGATTAAGAACTCTAATTATGAGTGACTCTAGGTCTGCACACAACATTCATTGTTTTGCACATCAACTTCAACTAACCCTTGTTGCAGTTGCAAAGAATCATGAGGATGCTGCATGGCTTTTTGATGTGGTTAATGTTGTCTTAAATGTGGTTGGCACTTCCTTCAAGAATAGAGACGTGTTTCTAGCCGAGCAAGCAATAATAAGAGAAGAAGCTATTCATTTAGGTGAGCTTGAAACTGGACGAGGTTTGAATCAAGAACTCGGGCTTAATAGGCCTGGTGATACTCGTTGGAGTTCTCATTTAAAATCTTTACAAAATTTGATTATTACATTTCCATCTTTGATTGAGGTAATTGATGATATTGCAATGAAAAGTTCAGATGGAAATGATCGGCAAAAGGCACAAGGACTCCTGAATCTATTACAATCCTTTCGATTTGTTTTTATGCTGCATTTAATGGAGAAGGCGCTAGCAATCACTGATCAGTTGAATATGACTTTGTAGAAGAGAGAGCAAGACATTGTTAATGCTATGTTTCTACTTGCTACAGCTAAGACTCGGTTGCAAGCAATGAGAGACAATGGGTGGGAAGATCTTATTTTGGAGGTTACTTCTTTTTGTATGAAGCAAAATATTCTTACACTCGATATGGATGCTATGCACTATCGTGGAGGATCAAACTTGCGGCGTAGAGATGATGTGACAAATGAGAATTATATCGTGTGAGTATCTTATATGCGATTGCTGATATGCAAATTCAAGAGCTCAACTATCGTTTTAGTGAGGTGAATACAGAATTGCTACTTGGTTTGGCTTGTTTGAATCCAGCTGATTCATTTGCTCACTTTGACAAGACTAAATTATTGGCCATGGCACGTTTATATCCAAATGATTTTGATTGTGAAAGTAAGGTCCATGAGCTTAGTCGCCAGCTTGATAATTGTATTGCAAATATGCATCATGATCCAAGGTTCTCTGATTTGAATGGAATTAGTGCTCTTGCAAGGAAGTTGGTTGAAACAAAACAACATCTGAATTTTTCTTTGGTGTTCTTGTTATTGAGACTTGCACTAATTCTGCCATCAGTTGCTACAGCGACAGTTGAAAGAGTGTTTTCTGCGATGAAGATTATCAAGACCGATCTACGTAACAAGATGGAAGATGATGTGCTTAATGATTGTCTAATTACTTATGTGGAAAAAGATGTTTTCAATACAATTAGTAATGAGACTATTATGTACCATTTTCAAGCAATGAAGACTCGTAGAGGACAGATGTAAAATATTTGAATATTAGTTTGAAATCATATATATATATATTTATATGTACATGTACATTAATTAATGGACCCCATAGCATTAAAACTCTGGGTCCGCCCCTGTGTCTTGGACAATCCAGTTTTTCTTCTATTTTATCCGCTAATGCACGGCTCTGTTACACACATGTAATCAGCATACCATTTATGCTGTAACTCACTGGTACTACATGTAGCCTACCTATCGGACAAAAACTTGGTGGCAAGATCTCCCTATATCATGTGATATTTTTTTAGATACGGTCTCTTAAAAAGATTACTTGTAGCCTAGGTGTAAGGATAGCATATAATTGTTAGCTCTTTTCCCCATTAGCTGGATGATTTTGGTTGTATTTGAACATGGTAGGTATTATTTTTCCTTCTCAAGTTTTACCCACAAATTTAATTTGGAGAGATTTTAATGAGATCCGTTATACCAGTTCACCTGATTACATTTAATAAAATGACTATAAGCTCAAATTATATATAAAAAAAACATTTAGCCTACCTATAAATAAAATGGAGATGTAAACCGCAGAAGCTGCGACTATAGGTACGTATGAAACATAGGAGTATATACATGGCGTTAATTAGGGCACGCTTATGGTTTCCGCACGGCAATTCTTTGAAGTAGATGTTAGATGTGCGCAGTAGTTAGCCGCATGTTTCGTCCGGTATATTAATTACATAGTCAAGTTGAAGAGAGTATTCGGAGTATAATTTAGAGGCTACTCATTTTCGAAAAAAAAAGTTTGAATAGACAAAAAGAAGGAGAAATAAATGTTGTTGCTCGTGAGCCTACCCTATGGTTTGCATTCAGATAGAAGTATATGATATACCGTGTCCATTACAAAACCACAAGCTCCAGCCTTCAAGTCGCATGTCTGATCAGTATTGAACACAATTAGTTTCCTTCTTTCCTCTGATTGTAGAAGTTACGTAATGTATTTACGTACCCTTCGTGCATATGGTCTAGTAAACTAGTACATCCCGGTTTCGTTTGTCTTCGCATTTTTATATCATATTTTAAGCATATAGAGATTATTCTGCATCTGTGTCACGTGAGCCTAGCTCTAATAACATACCCGGGGTGAATACGTTCACAAGGAACGCCCCCACGACCTAGCCCAGGCGGTTGCACAACAATTTCATAGGGTCCACCATTGGGTTCTCCCGAACCAATGTGCTTTGAGCAGAATAATTCAACCAGAGTGTGTTGAGTAGGATTCAAACACGGGAGTAATGCATCTTGGCAAGCTTTCAGCAACCCCGTGTATTCGACTGCACTATGTCCGTGCGGGCGTCTAATAACATACTGTCACATACAAAACAGTTTAAATAAAAACAGTACAAATATACTTAACAATATATACCTTAAAACTAATACCACTTTATACAAGTATAGGACACACCCTATTACTTCATGCAGCTCCACTTTGTTTATGGGCATTCAAAACTCATCCCGAATCAAGTATATATTCTCAAACAAAAGTCTTTCAAGGGAAAAAAAATTTTAAAAAACTTGATCGCTGATAGTCCATGTACACACATCTGTCGGATTAGCTTAATTATCGAATTGTATTTTTATGTGGAGTACATAATTATGAAAATTGAAGTAGTACACAGGAGTAAATTAAGTATCAACGGTCAAGACAATACTTTAAAAATTAAAAAATCAAGACACATATGTTTGTTGTACTATGAAATTATTGGTGCAAATTAATTAATATTGGCTTCATGCGCAGTAAACAACAATTAAGTATATTCTGGCTCCATGCTAGCTTACTTTGTCAATATTGATAGATTCCATCTTCCAACTTTGTCCTTTGTCGAATTGATCCACGCATAGATCCATCACTAGTTCTTGTCTTAGCTCAACCTTCAAGATCAGATAGAGATCGCAAGATGTTGAGTGGATAAGTACTCGTAGCTAGTTCAATAAAGGAGAGACACAAATCCGTTAGCGGTTATACAGCAGCCACCAGTTATGTTTTTCATATATCTTCCACGTATAAAGACAAAATACTCATTTATTGACCCCCTACCTATTT
The DNA here is from genome assembly GCA_023374045.1 of Limonium bicolor. Taxonomy (NCBI): domain Eukaryota; kingdom Viridiplantae; phylum Streptophyta; class Magnoliopsida; order Caryophyllales; family Plumbaginaceae; genus Limonium; species Limonium bicolor. The sequence goes on from CM041778.1 coordinate 107,209,615, forward strand.
CAATTTACGTGGCTATAAAAATTACCTCTTAAAAATTTCTTCTCTACTCTTCCCATCACTCACTCATTAATTCTCCGTATTTATACACTTGTACATGCCTTAATCCTTCTGCCAAACCAGACACTCACTCCAATGGACAACATTTGGTTATGGATATGTGACCTTCCCAACTCACCCGAATGGTCAGTTCCCGGCGGCTCAAACACATTCATCTACCCACTCGCAACCTCCAACAACAACAACACCGCTACCGCTAGCCCTAAATCTTATCATAAAACTAGTACTACTGATCATCAGCTAATAACCATTCATCTCAAAGCCGAACGCACTCAGACATTACCCACTACCGAATCAGAAGATGATGATTACTTAACCTTTTTCATCAACGTTTGCAACGGTGATTCAGAAACCATCCTATGGTCATCAAAAAACTGTCCACTTTCCTCTTCCAAACCACCCTTCTTACCTCTCATCCTCCAACTTCTCCAAGAAATCATACACCTCTCCACCTCCACCAAATCACCACCCTCAAACGGATCCCTAACTCTCAAACCCGACCCAATCGAATGGATCCTCACTACACACACACCCGAATCCCTATCAGCTTTCTTCTCCCTCATCTTCCTTACACGTCTATTCTGGCTTTGCGCCTTTAACTCCCCAACTGAAGTCGCCTTCCTCTACTTCCACTCAACTTTCCCATCCCGTAACCTCGACTTAATCCTATCCCGTCACACCCACAACACACCCGTCCTCCGTGCTTTCTTCTTATTATCCGGTGTCGACGTCGAACGCTCCATAGCCCGCGCTGTCGGATACATGCTCGTCAAGTGTCTCATCATGAAGGAAATGCAAGTCCCCTCTTTTTCCTTAACCACTACTAATCCGACAACGACTAATTACTACCTCGGTCTAGCTTACGCTACCGAGGCACATGGGCTATGGATACTAAAAAGTCATACACCGGTTTGGGCTATGAGGCCCACACGTTCTGCTTTTGGTAAGAGTCCATTCCTTGTTGACGCTAATGAATCCGCTCTCAGATACTCTTTAGCCCATCAACAGCTTGAATCCATCATTCAACTGGAATACACTGTTAAATTCCGTGACGATTACATTCAAGTCACGGCACGTGTTGACAATATACGTCTACAATTAACGAAACTAGGGTTTCAAAACAAACTCGATGAAGATGACGATGGCAAGAAAACCACTTCCTATGCTGAGGAGCTTTACTTCCCATCACGTGTACAGACATGGATCGGACCTGAGATCGGGTCAACGTACGTTTCCAGTTTAACTCTTGGCAAGTCAACGGGTGATACTAAGCGGGAAATGGAGATGCAGAGAGTCATCAAGGGTAATTTAGGTAATAAACTGAAGGCACCGAGGATTAAAGCAACATCAAGGACTTCAACAAGGGCGAAAGTTGAGAACTGGAGATGGGACCAGGATGCGGATGGGAATTGTGTGGTGTATGATGGTGTGTTGCATGATCCGGTAACGGGGGAGGAAGTTTATAAAGTGGGTGCTGGAGGTGGGAATGGGTTAAAGAAGAGATATGTGGGAGGGAATAGATTGTTTACCAAGAGTGGGAGTTTAGTGATTAGTGGTGGAAGTGAGTGTGGGGAGGAAGTGAAGTGGAGGTTGAAGAAGGAGATGGAAGGGAGTGTTTTGAAGTGGAAGTTTGGTGGGAAGGTTTGGTTGAGTTATTGGCCGAGTGAAGTTGGGAGTAAGTGTTTTGAGACAAGGTGTGTTGAGATTTCTGATGAGGTTGACTTGCCGCTCATGCGTAGCAGTAGTACCTAGTAGTAGCTAGTAGTGGTAATGTATGTAGGGAAAGATCAAAGAGGTGATGGTGAATTGGTGATGATATGTATTAATTCATGTGTAATATTACCGACACTACGTACGTAGCAGCCTAGTGATGCGGTAAATAAATACTGTATTTTTTTTTATAAGTAGCTTTGCAAAGAGCTAAACTCTTGATTTACATCAAAGACATAACTCGATAAGGCCAACGCGAAATTGAAAATACATCAGAGTAATCACCTTAACTTGTTCAAGAAAATTTAAAAACTATAGAAACTTTTTCAACTAGGAGAGATAAAAGAAGAAAGTAACAAAGACTTTGAGATTTTGGTGTAGATTAGTTTTAACAAAGCTGGACCACGACACAAATTCTTGATGTCGCTCGATCACAATTGTCATCTGGAAAGCTTTGATATTTTAATTCCGACCCTCCGAGACATTAGGTCCAAATATTCACCGCTCAATTGGACAGTGGAAGATCACCTTAGTTAGCGGGTAGGACGCTTACTACAACTCGTCTCACTGGCTTTTTTAAACCTTAAATGAGGTGGATCCCCGATGCTCCATCCAGTCTTATGATTATTTTTCTTGTAAATATAATCATTACCCATAGAGAACGAGTATAGTTTTGTTTTGACAGTTCAGGAAAGGGAATGGAGCAGCCTAATCTTCTTCCATAATAAAGACATATTTCTGGGAAAGCCAATTCTTTAGTCTCCCCAAATTTTTGTGATTTCGGTGAAATGACTACTTGCAAATTTATTTCTGCTATCGCCTTAGCATCCACCGGAGTAGGCCTCCCCTTAATCCGGCTGACATGCATTCCAATACATGTTGTCTAATTCATGATCCTATTTACATCTGCTTCCTTAAATACCCGAGCAATTGGGCTAGACGAGCACACAACCTGTCAGGCATATTCCACATTTTTATTAACGGTATGCTGCTCGGCTGGGATTGGGGACTGACCCATATATGTTGGTGTTATTTAATTCTGCATGTAGCTTCGTGTCCACAACTGCCGCACATGTCCCCATATCACTTAAAATCATCATTCTTGTATAACCTTTAGCAGTTTCTGACTCATCTAGCCCGTTAGCGCCTCATCCGTTGATATTCCCCATGCTGCGTGCAACACACATTATCACAGATGCAACTTTTTGGCTTTTTAGTTGAATCATTATGCTTCTGCTACTCATATCCTCGATAACGGCATAATTAGTCTCAAGCCCTGAGCAAATTTCTAGGACTTCCGCTGAATTTATCACCAGGTCGCATCTCTTCACTATACTCATCCACGTTTCATATTCCACATCAACTTCTCGGCAGCATGCAAAACAAACCACGACTCGCCGCCTCCGGTTCCACCTGGTTGTCGTCGTTAGTATCCTCCATCCTCACCTCCGCCGGACCTGCTCTTTCCCCCATCTCCGCTGTCCATACTTCCATGACCCCAACTATTGACACCACATTGTCAAAAAGTACCTTGACCTCTTCACTTATAATCTTCAAACTTGTTGTTGTCATCGTAACAAAAATCTCTAAGCTCGTCGGGAGTATTTCCATATTTGTCTCAGTTTTTATCACCTTACCAAACTTTCCCAACCGAGTGCACCGAGGCTCTTGGCCACGTCTGAGCTAGTAGGCCATGAACAACGAAGTTCACAACCCGGCTAGAGTGGGACATCCCATCGATCCACTCATCAAACACTCCACTTTTTCTTATCCCACTCGCCTTTTTGCAAGAACTTGCATTGTTCCTCTTTCTTGTGGAATATCACTATGTAGTCATATCCCGACACACATATAATATGTTCAATCTCATCAGCCGCTGCAAATGTTTCCATATTGCTTTAACTTTGGTTTTCACCCTTGATTGAACTTTTATGCTTCTGTCTAACCTTGAAACTAAAACTCCAGATGGCGCCGGTTTAATAGGCCCCTCATGCATCTCCTCCACTATTTCTTGGTTAGACTCTCGTCTAGGTTGCTTTGGTACGTCAGCTTGTGGTTGTGGAGGGGCCGGTGGCACAAAGGTTGGTGCATAAGTTGAACTTGATTTCAGCTAAAATTTCACCGGTTTCAATCCTGGTTTAAGAATTCTGATTTGTGGTAGTTTTGTGCCAGTTTTGGTCTGGTTGTTTTGGCTGGTTGTTTTGTGGTAATTTTGTTGGTTGTTTTGTGCTGGTTGTTTTGTGGTTGTTTTGAAAACTAGTGTTCGGTAGGTGGCGGTTTCGACTGACTATTTTGAATAAGTTAGTTTTGTGCAGTGCATTTACCGTATTTGTAGTTACAATTAAAATTTTATATTATATTTTAAAATAATTTTTTGTTAAAAAGTTAAAATATATGATATTCAATTATAGCCTTACTAATTATTATTCTTTACTATTTTTTAGTGACAATTAATTTATAATATGTAGACATATTAATTTATAAATAAATTTTTTACATGTATTTGAAAAAAAAAGAATAAACCATTGTATTTAGAGCAAATATATTAGATGTTATATAAAAAAAAATTTTATGGATTATATATTTGTATTTATATAACATTTCAAATGTATTAATACTTAAGATTATTTTAACTTTTAATGGAATTAAAATATATTGAAATGAAAAAAATTTTCTTTCTAATAATAAAATAATTGACTGTAGCGAATATATATATATACAACTATCACTTATTATTTATTATTATATATTGTTTAATTGTTGATAAAATATTTGTTTTAAACATATATTTGTAGTGTAAAAACAATATATTATTCAATTAAATATTATTTATTGAAATTCAAAAACGTAAATTTAATTTAATACTGGATATGCCAAGAAATGAAAAATAACGTATATTAGCATATAAAGTTATTCTTTAATTATTAAGCACGGTATAAAACATATAATAACTTTGATATATTGACAAACCATAATAGTTTGTACAAACAGTTTTGGTAATTAATCATTACTTAGCAAGTGGAAACTTATATTGATATTTCTAAAATATACTACAAATATTTTGTACTCTAGTAATTTTGATATAATTGAAAGTTTACATCGTAATTTTTATTAGTTTACTCTTTTCCTTGTAGAATATTTTATTATAAATGATAGATAGTAATAGTTTTAAAAGACTATTTATCTGTATCTGAATAAACAATTTAGAAAAACACTACTAGTTTAAAACTAGTTCTATATTATTTTCATTAATTTATAATTTAGTATACCAAATTTATAAAAAAACTAAAAATAAAAAAGGGGAAATAAACTAATTTATAATATTAATCTATATAATTTTTAATTTAATTTTGTGTCAAATTTAATATATAATATCATTTTTAAAATATAATTATAAATATTGAAATTTAAATTAATTTTTAAATATTAATTAATATTATTAAAATATTCTCGCCCCCTTAATTACAGTTTTCTAGCTTCGCCTCTGTTTACGGTATTCATTATATTTGCAGCATAAATTGTTGGTTGTTTTGTGCTGGTATATTTGTGGATGTTTTGAAAATTGTTGTTCGGTAATGGCGGTTTGGCATTTTTTGTCAAAAATGCCACATTTATACCACATATATACCATCACTGAACGCACCCATAATATAGCTCCTGTCATGTGTCAAAATTCTGGAGAAGAAAAGAAAGGAAAAAAAGGGGAAAAAAGGAACACGCATGTAAGTTATGGGGCTTAATGTGGTAGGGGTGAGGAATAATTTTTTTTTCAAAATGTTATAACTTACAAAATAAAAGTGGAAAAATAAAAAAAAATTATACCATTGTTCAACATTTGTTGTGCTCTTCAAAACAAGATGCATCGTGAATATGTTCTGGTAAACTTAAAATTTTATGTTTTTAGAAGTAGTATATATTACGTAATTTTAAAGTGAATCTTATCATTAACAAATGAATCTTATTTAATAATAAAATGAACCTTATTCATTAACAAAATGAATCTTACCCCAAACATTCTAAAAACCTCCCTAGGAAAGTTAAAAACACCGAAGATATTTTTATGGTTTGTAATGCAGGGTTTAGGATCGTTAGACCCTAAACCCTAAACCACAAACCCTAAAAACCTGTCGAGTCAATAGCGACAATATAAAGTGTAGAACTAATACCAAAAGATTACCCTACCCCCCTCCCCCCCCCCCCCCCCAAACACCCAAAACCACCCTAGAAAGCTAAAAACGTTGAAGACATTTTCAAGATTTTTAGTGCAGGGTTAAGGTTCACTTATAAAACACACAAAGGATTCAAATTGTTTGTATGAAATGTTCGCTTTTCTTAAACATAAGATTCACTTTTTTTAAACGAATGATTAACTTTCAATAAATGAAAGGTTCATACTGTTCTCACATAAGTTTATGGTAGGATTAACTTTTACTAGAATTAAACATAATATTCATTTTTCTTAAACCGTTGATTCACCTTTAAAAAACCTTTGATTCACTTTTCTTAAACCTCTGATTCACTTTTCTTAAACGTCTTATTTACTTTAGTATGGGTGATTTCAAAGTAGGGGTGTTAGAGTAGTATAATATTGCTACATGAAACTCTACTAGCAAATCTTAAATAACATTTTGTGTTTATAAATCAAAGTATTATATAATGAAAATAAAAATAACTATATTAATTAATTAGTGATTCTAAACATTTATTTTGGAATTTATTCTTAAAATAAATAATATACATACAATAATAGTTAAACACCAATAATAATAATAATTTAATTTAATTAGACTAAATAATCTGTATACCAAAATATAATAAACTAGATGGCCCAATTCCAACTTAACCATACCAAAAGTAATAAAATAACCCAACTTGACTAGACTAAAAATAATAGAATAATTCAGTATAAACCTGAAATACCACGAACTTAATTAGGGTGATTAAATTAATCTAATATGAAATTTGAAGGCTTATTAGTGCCTAAAGAATTTGGTAAAGAAAATAAATCCAAAAGAAAGGGCAAAAAAATGCCTAAAAAGCGAAAAACGCTAAATTGAGCGTTATGTGACCGTAGGAGGAATACGACCTCAACAAGGGTCTTAGGTGGATTTAAAAGGCTTAATAATTCCTAAATAATGTATAGGAACAATTCCCGAAGAAAATGGATCCAAATAATGAGTTAAAACGCTAATAAAGCTTTAGCGCACGTTTTTCGAGAAAACCCGAAAACGTGGCTTTGAGTGGTCAAATGAACCCGTAAAAATTATAGTTCATTAAATAACTATAAATAAACATTAATAGGAGTTTAATAACCATTAAAATCAAAGAAACGAGAAAAATCTGGAAAACGGGCCCGGTTAGTGAATAGTGCTAAAACCGGGTAAAATAACGAGCGTTTTCTGTAAAAGATGGAAAAATGCCCCAGCCCACTTAATTAATGGGGCCAGTTTTTAGATGGGTAGTCAGCCCCCTCTCACATAACTAGCTCTTCTATTAATAAGTCAAAAAGAGCAAAAAAAACAAAAAGGTACACATACACCTTTTCCCCCTCTCTCATCCTTTATTTTCTTTTCCCTCCTCTCTTTCCTCTCTTTCTTCCTCCCAGCCGATTTATCCTCCCCCTTTCTTCTACCTTGCGCCAGCCTCCTCCTGCCATGGGTACTCAAACTTCTTTGCCTTGCCCAAGCTTCATGAAAGCTCAAATCACAAAAATAAATACATATTCTTCTTCCTCTCATCATTCTCTATCTTCCTCACTTTTCAAAATCCTTAAAGGATGAACTTCGCCTCCATGGGTTTTGGCCATTTGAAGATAAAAACACATCTTCTTGACGCTTGGAGTCTCCTCTTAAAACTAATTAAGGTAAAAAGATTCAAGAGAAAAACTCATTTTTCCCATTTTCTTGCCTTGGCCGATTTTTGGCTTCTCTTGATGCCTTGTATTCTTCTTGTTTTGGAGCTTTGTTTCAACCCTCCAATGGTGGTGGAACCCCCTTCTTGATTCAAGGGTTAAAACCCCTCTTAAAAACTCCAAAGGTAAACCCTAACTATTGGTGTTCTAAGCCTTTCATTGAAATTGTGTTATTCCATGGGTTTAGGATTTTAATTATGTCCATTTTGTGTTCTTTGAATGTTGGGATGGAGTTTGGCAACTCCATTGCTCATCTGACCAAAATTAAGAAGAGGAAGAGGAAGAGGAAAATTGAAAGGAGACTTGGAAAACTTAAGGTAAGAATTCCACCTTAAAGTTATTTTGATTTCCATAGTATATGGGATGGGTTAGATTAAATAATAAACCCAAAATTTGCACTATTAATGTGTTTGGAGAAATTTTGAGAGAATTGTGACCTTGTATTGATTAAGGGCCTAAGTGTCATTGCATTGAGTTTGTGAGTTATATTGTTGGTTTGGTGAATTTTGGTTGAGCTTATGTGCTGGTAGGACCCTTTAAGGGTGTAGCTAGATTAGGAATGAAAAAGGATGAGAATTGCTGAAATTGGATATGTTAGGTTTTTGGGGAGGTTATGGCGAAATTTGTGTGGAAATTGGGTGTTTTTAGTTGACTTGGTGAATGGGAGAACCTAGGTGTTCATTTGGGTTGAGTTGAGTGGATTAATAACCTTGGGATGGTAGATGGAGATTGGGTTAGACAAGGGTAAAAATCTATAGCAAATAGCATGTGAAGGTCTTAGAAATGCTAGGAAAGAGTTAGTGTGAAAATTCTTAGAAATGGAGGATAGACTTGGGTTTAGATAATGCAAATGTCTAGGAAGGTGTGGTGATGGTCAATAAGAGATTTGGTAAGGTTGGAAGGAGGTAGGAACTAGCAAGAAAAGCTAGAAATGCACAAGTGTGCAAAATGTAAAAGTGAGAATGAAAAATTGTAGAAAACTAGGCAAGAATTGAGTGGTGGATTTAACCAATGATTGGAAGAGGTTTAGAGTATGTTTTAAGGTGTTTAATTATGTAGAAAACTTGTGGAATGATTAATGAAATATTAAGTGTGGATTAAGGGTTGAATTGGAGTTGAAAAATCACACATGTAGCAGGTTTTAACAGGGTCCAGGACTTGGTACTTCGACAAAGTCCCGGACCACCCTCAAATTATTGCCGAGAGTACACATCCAAGCTTGGTCCGGGACTTGAGAGATGGACAAGGTCCCGGACCACTACATAAAAATGGCCGAGAGTTTAGTTCTTGATTGGTCCGGGACTTAGGGTATGGACCAAGTCCCGGACCACCCCCAGAATCTCCTGAAAGTGTTGTAAAGGGTCTAAATGATGGGGGATTGATTGGTATTAGTTTTAGATGATGTTTAGAAGTTGTTAGGTGACTTGTAAAGGTCCTAAGAAGTATAAACAAAGGTTGGGAAGTGAGTGAGTAAGTTGAGGAACCAAGTACACTTAAGTAAACCGAAATAACGGGATACCGGGTAAGTACGCGAGTATAAGTACGTACCGTATAATTTGATATTAATATCAATGTTTGAAACCTTTCAGAGGAACAAGTATGACGAGGAACTAAGTGAACCGTAAGGTGTAAGGTAAGTTAACCCAGGTGAAAGGTATGATTTTCTATGCCCCGTATGCTAACGGTGTTACTTTGATTTGTGTGCTTGTTTGATTGTGTGATCACCTTAACAAGGTAAATGCACGAATCGGATTTTTTGCACTTTCTTGTGCTTGTTTGTATTGCCCTTGTTGGATTGTTTGTTAAATTAAAGTTTATATAATTCATGAAATGTGTGTTTGTGGATGAAGTGCTTGATGTTGAATGTGCACTGTAGTTCGACTCATAGTTGAGTTTTGTTTGAGTAGAGACTCGTAGAAAGAGTCTTGTTACAAATTAATGAAAACGTGGGAACACACTAAACCTACAGCCAAGAAACGATAACACAAACCCTTGAACTCACTAGAACATGAGAGTATTGTACGGAATTAGTAAACTCCGATAACGGTTAGAGAACCGAATTGATTTAATCCACAAAATAAATAATAGTGGAAGAATATAATGAACCGCTATTTAGAGGATTGATGAATGTTCAAGATGTGAACCTTGAGAAAAGTAAAGTATGGTAAGGTATCTCCAAACCCCTAAGAACGATAGTCGACCCACAATGAGAATCCGACTAAATGAACAATGTCCCGAACATGAGAGTATTCGATAAGTTGGGTAAAACCTTAAATTAGAATACTAGACCCTGAAATTCCCTAAGCTAATGGAGGATATCGAGAGAGATACTTCTAGGCTAATCTATGAGATTGTGAAATGACTTCGAGAGAGGAGTTTTGGGAATTTGAGTAGTCCAGTAGAGAATCGGACATTTGAGAATTTGAGGAGCTAATTGTACAGCCCTGTTTGTATTTGTAAGCCAGGTGGTGGGTCTTGTGTATGACCCTGCCCGGAGGTCATGGGTAATGACTTAAAATATACCTTTGAGTATTGGAATTGAGTATTTGATTTGAGTATTGGAATTGAGTATTGGATTTGAGCATTGGTATCGAGTATTTGGTTTGAGTATTGAGAATTGAGAATTGAGAATTGAGAATTGAGTATTGAGTATTGAGTTGAGATTGAGAACTTGAGAAGTTGAGTTGAGATTGAGAGTAAGAGAAACTGAGTAAGAGTAACCCAAGAGAGAGTGGGTAAGACAATGAGTAGTTGAGTAAGGTATAGTGAGGTAGAAACCCTCAGGGCCTAAGATTAAGTAATACTAACTAACAAACTTATTGTGTAGTGTGGTTGTATTCCTTGGCTGAATTTTGAGTATGAGATTTGTAATAATGAAATATATATAGATATTGTATGCATGTTGATTGAATAAAATGAATCACATGCTCTACCAAATAGTCGGTGTACCCCCGTTAGCACGGGGTATGCGAATTCATATGCAGCAATTTTTGCTGAGCCCCTAGGGGCACCGTTTTTATTTTCCAGGTACATTGAAGCCGATCTCCGTCCAAGAGCGTAAGACGGGGTGGTGGTATAAGCTTGGGTAGTGGATTAGTGAAAGTTGTATTTATTTGAATTGTTTCAGTTAAGCCGAATTGTATCGGCAGCTTGATGGTTGTAGAAATCGGTATAGATTTGATTAAGGTTTTTTTATTGGTATATGTATTGAATTGTTTAGGAATGGAAATATTGTTTGGATTAGAACACTCGGTATATTCATCATCAGACTGATATAGTAATTGGTTGGTTGTATTGAGATTGGTTGGCCTTGTTAGTCACGTGGGTGACTAACAGCATGTATCACCCACCGGTTGTAGTTTGAATTCCGCTGCTTTGTTGTTGGTAATGGAGACGGGTTAGGAGAAATTGTGGATTCCGGTAGGGTGTTACAAAAGTGGTATTGGAGCGAGAGTATTGCTCTGATGGTTGAAATACCAAGTTTGGAAATACCGAGTTAGGAATTAGAGACTTAGGGCTAAGGGTTGAGTGTTAGCGTGTGAGGTATGCTAGATAGGAACTTCCAGTGTGATCTGGATACCTGCAATACCAATCCGCCCTCCGAACCCCCGTTTTATAATTGGGAGAAGAACGCCAGAGAGATGGAAGACCTCTCATACTCGGAAAACCCGATCTGGCAGTTGTAGGATAAACCTTGTACAGAGAAGAACCAGTCATACGGTAGATCAAGAACTGGAAATCTCGGAGACGGTTCACGTTGGAACGAAAATAACCGCGCCTAACGGCAGAAGAATGAAGGTCCTAAATGTAGATAATGGAATTTGCGGCCACCATGGGGCGACGTGCTTCGCAGTCGCGAGAACCATGCGCAGCCGACAAGAAGGGAAGCACAACTATGCAACGAAGCAAAAAGGCGGAGTAACAAAACTCGAGACGAGAGAGTCTGCGGACTGCAATGCTTGATAATACCAACAACGGTATACAAACTGACTAAGGAATTAGTCAAGGTTGAATAACTCCAAACCTACAACGCCAAGAGGGAGTAATACCCGAATGGCATAGCTCAGACGACTATGAGGGAGTGTTTATGAACTTACACCAACAGGACTACGACGTAGCTCCTAAGGATTAGTCAACCTCGGTAACCACCGTAAGGGCATGGGAACGAGCAACGAAGCAAGGTACACGGAGTACCTCAAGGATCGGGAAAGCACCCGAATTGTTGACAACCTTGTCAAGAACACTGGGAAGCTACTCAGGAGATTGTTCACTAAGATCAAAAGATCAAAGGAAGAACCAACGAAACCACCAAATACGGATGGAAACAATACCATAACCGGTATATGTTACCCTGAAAAATGACCTACCCGCGCACTTGCCAGGGCAAGTGCAGCAACCAAAGGGCTATTTGGAAAACTTTTCACAACCAACGAGTACTCACTAAAGTACCACCATGAAGATTGAAGCAATCATAGTATCTTCAATCCTAAAAACTTGAAGAAGGAATCCTTGGAAAGGCCTAACGGCCGGCCTGGCCATCGCATTAACAAACATACTAGTCAGCGAGAAGCTAGACTTGGTCAGGACCTCAGACATGGCAACACCATGAAGATTTTCTTTCAAACTCAAGATTTTATTTCAAAACCCAAATTTTCTTTTCAAAACCATAAACCTTTCTTTTTAAACCACGGATTTTCAAAACCGAACCAGAATAATCACGGTGAGTATCATGGAATGATACAAGAGGAGTTGACAATAGAATACTTCACCTAGGCGTGTGACGAGCGCTGCGAGTGTACCCAAATACGGGATGTGGGATGACCGCACTCCAAAGGAGCTTGCGAGCCTGACAGACCCTTTTGTGAGTTAGTTGGGTAAGTGGTAACGTGCCAATAAGGTACCCCACGTATGTATACAAGTAGTGTACGAAACACGGGAAGTAGTTGACTCCATTCTACGGACCGTAATGTAAATTCAAGCCGAAACAGTTGGACAACTCGAACGATCGAAGAACCCAGATAAACTTACAAAACTAAAGGAGTCAAGAACCCACTCCAGGAGGGAGATTAAGAGTTAAAAAGTGCGAGAAGCACTAGTAACTAAGTAAAGACATTGGATATGTCTCAAGAATCTGAAACAAAAGCATGAAATAGTCGGAATGTATACCCGGTCTAAACACAGTGAGGCAAATTCCCAGCAGGAACATCAATGTTCAATGGACAAGATGGAATACCCAGAGTGATCGTATAAGGTACCGGAGGATACCATTCATCACCGAAGAGGATATTTATCGGTTAAAACATAATAGAAGTACCTATGGTCTACCCTAAGAACCGGAGACATTATAACCTAAACGGGACAATTTGAAATCTAGAACCGCAATGCGGAGAAAATTGAACATTCTCATAAGTGTTAGCCAAACGTAATGGCGTAACTTGATAACCCCAGGGCAATCCACGAAGGGTGTCTGAAATACCCCGAATAATTACTACCGTAATTAATAAGGATTAAATTAAATCATGAGCAATAACTACTATAAATATTGTTGCAGAAAATATATAGTCCAAAATGGACATTAAATTATACATTAAATCTTTAATCAAAGATAAAATATTATTAGGGAGAAATAAACTCCTAAGTGTAATATCACATAAAACATGTTAGTACAAGTGTTAAATACCACTAGTATACCTTAATAAATTATATAAATATTTTATATACCCTAGACAAATTATAGACACAAACATGTACACATATACACACCTCTAGAAAAAAAAAATACTATAAGTAACAATGTGACATATTATAATATAGCCATATATACACACATGTACAATTAAGTGCCATAATTTTGGTTAAGGGAAATTTCAAATTCCCTCTAATTTTCTACCCTAGCCGGCTGTCTATATATACAAAATAAAACAAAACATCATTAGACATAATAAGTTAATAATATAGTACAATTCAAGACTTATTTTTCCCATACCACCGTCAGTACTCCATCATTTCCTTTCTCTCACGGTAGCAGCAGTCCAGGCTCCCTCCCCCATTTTCGATCTGTACAAAAACAAACAAGGAAGTACTACTTCATCTCCATTCTGTGTTACGACAGTCTGTACCTTTCCAACTTTTTCTTCTTCTTCCTCTGCTATTTCACACGTCTAACAACAGCAGCAACACTACCTCATCTTTCCCATCTTCCTGTGACAACAGCCAGCTACTACCAGTCTCCTCCCTTCTTTTCTTCTTCAGTAGACAGAAACAACAACAAGACCAACACTCCAGCACCATCACTTGCCTTATCCTCGGTACAACAACAGAGGAAACAAACAAAAAAAAACTGGTGAGAACTTCTTACTTTCCCTCTTCTTTTCTTCACGGTTCCAACTCCTTGCTTACCAGACCTACTGCTCCATATGCAGCTCATCTCCCTCTTCATGAAATAAAAGCAAACTCTAATCTAAGCCTTCATTATCGGTAGCATACAGAGGAGAAACAACAAGGGTAAACCAGCAAAAAAAAAATGGTAAGGTGCAACTTCCCTCTTCTTTCTTTTACGGTCTGAGTTTCCACCAGACTTTTTTTCCCATTCATACTACCTACTCTAGCCTTCTTTCTTTGCGTGAGACAGCAAAAAGAAACCCCAGTTGAGCTCTGATTTCTGGCACCGAAAACAGCAACCAGAAGCTGCACAAGTCAAGGTAGAAGTTTCCTCCTTTTCCTTCTTTTCATGGCAGTTTTTCCAGTTCCTTTTCATCAGCTTCTCTACCTTGTTTCAAGGCTGCGAATCCACCCTTAGAGACCCCATTCCATCCTGCTTGTTAAGCTAAAAAGCCGACACTAAAACACCCAATGGAAGGAGCCTAAAAACAAGGTAAAATCAAGCTAAACATGGCTGCATCATCCTTCTTTTCTCCCTTACTTTCCCATGTAACTTACTGAGTATACTCCTCTGCGTATAGCTGCTGAAAACACCAGTAAAAGCCTTCAAAAACTGAGGTAAAGAACTCTCTTCTTACAAAAAAAAAACTATACTTAAAACCTCCCTAACTAGCATGTTGCTTACAGTGGCTGACTAAGCTCTTTTGCTATGGCTGAAACGATCCATAAATTGGGTATATATGTACCCATATACTACCAGCAAGAGAAGGGTTATTACAAGAGGAATCGAGCAATTAAAAAGGGCGAGGAAGAGGTTGTGACTGGTGAGGAGTTGCTGGAAGAGTTTTTCCAGGTAATGACGTAAACACTCTCCTATTACCGTATAACTTACTAGTCTAAATATTGTTGTGGGAACCAAAATTTTAGGCGGATATATGTGTGTAGTTAAGTTAGTAATGTGTGGAGTGAATATGAGTTAAAAAAAAAATGAACCGTAACGTATATAAATTAGTTAAAGTCAAATTATGTGTTTAAAAGAAAACAAATGATTTTTAGAAGTTAATATACAAAATTTATATAACCGTGAGGATGAGTGTGCATATATATATGTGCTATCTAGATCCTAAAAAGATGTAGAAATTTAATAGTTAAATAATTAATTATGGAGGTTAAGTGTCAATGGTTTAATTAAGGTTATTCTGTGAGTGAATAATGAAAGAAAATGGAAGGAAAAGATTTAGAGAAATTCAGTATATATATTCTGTAGCAACCGTGAGCTAGGATGTGATTTTGGGACTCCTCTATGTCATTAAATGGTAAATGGTATGCTATGTTTAAGCCTTGTATTTAGGCATTTTCATTATGCTTACATAAAGCTTAAAACGACTATTATTGAGTTTTAAGGTGGTTTGAATAGATATATAAAATTCTGGTACAAAATATAGTTTTAGTGAACAAAATCACTTAGGAAGATATTAGATGGATGTAACTATATTTATAAGTCTACAACATGGTTTAAATGAATTTAAAACCTTATAAAAGATCTAAGTGAAATAAAAGTATTGTATATGGGATCAAAACATAATTAAACGAAAAATAGAGCACCAAGTATAATTAATACCGAGTGGGATTGATCTTAAGAAGTTTATATAAATAAAATGTGAATTTTATGAAACTAAGGGTTAATTGTAAAAAGAGAGATTAATTGGGGTATTTTCATAAATAAAAACAAATCTGGTCAAAGGGATAATTTAGGTGGTCAACCTTGACCACAAGTGTGGTTTGACCGAAGTTAAATAATAGAAGTAATTATTTTGGGTATTTAAAGAAATATTAAGCCAAAATAAACATTTATAAAAAAATGGGGTATTTAAGTGATTAACGAGAATTATAGGTGTTGGGAAATAAATATTAAGACCCTAGGGGTCTGTTTGGAAGTTAAAAGAATTTTTGGGTTAGTTTTGATGAATTAGTTAATTAAGGATTATAATATATTGTTTAAGTACTAATTTGTAACGATTTAAAAATCTATGGGTATACAATGTAATTTCTGAAAGATTAGGGGCTGGAATGGAATTTAAATGACCTTGAGGGTGTGTATGTAATTGGGTAAATTATGAGTTGGTTTTATGATTAATTTAATTAAGGAGTATAACATATAGATTAAGTATTAAAATGTAACATTTTATAAAACGTATGGGCTACTCGGTGAATAACCGAAACTTTGGGTGGAAATGGGAATTAGAACAACCTTTGGGGCTGTTCGGATTTGGGGAAAATATTGGTTGGCTTTTGGAATTAAATAAACCAACGTGTATAGTATAAAGTTGAGAAATTAAATTGTAAGCTTATAAAATAAATATGGGCCAAAATGTAAATAATGAAAGATAAAGGTTAAGGTGTGTTAAATCGAACAGAGGGGACTGTTTGGAATTGAGGGAAAATATTGGGTTAGTTTTGGTATTTAAAATAATTAAGGTGTATATCATAAAGTTTTAAGTATTAAAATTAAAGGTTGCAAACAAAGGGGTTATAGTGCAAATAAAAGAAATATACGGGTGGATAAATAAATTTGGGTAACATGTCGGGACTGTTCAATAAGATATATTTATATGTGCACATGTATATTACAAGGTTTAAATACCTTAGGTTATAAGTTAATAAGGCTAATAATGTAACAAGTATAATGTATGGGATATTTTTGTAAATAATCAAAACATGTGGGAATGATATAGGGATTTCCGAAAACAGTAGGTGCTGTTCGGAATTGTATACATAACACTTGTATATGATAATGTTTGAAACCTTAGATTATGAACTAATAAGGATATAAATATAGTGGTTATAATATATGGGTTGATTTTATAAATAATCAAAGTGAAAAGGGTAAATATTGCAGTTGCCGAAAATGTGTGGGCTGATTTGATTAATATGTGGACCGAATATATAATAAGGTTGGGATAGTATAATTTGACATAATGTTGAAGTATGAGAGGATAAATTTTATAAGGAAGTTATTAAGGAATAAATGTGCAATATAAACATTACATAACATGAGGGGGTAAGTTAGAAAATTTGTGGAAGTATATTGTAAGGTTGGAAACTTTTTAATAAGAGGAACTCTATAATTCATAGGATAGGAATTTATAATGCGTTTAACAAATCACATAAAAGGGGTTATACAATTACTTGTAGAACGTTAATATTACGACGACTGCGTTATGCGCACATACAAGTACATAGCATTTTATATGCGCGTGAAAAGTGCGTAAGCAATAAAGTATAACAACAATTGTAATATATACGTACCTAGGTGTATATATAAATGCCAACACATGTTCGTAAGTATAACTATGTAAATTATCTCGTATAACGAAATGGTTAGGCAACATGTATGCGCGCACGTAAGCGATATTTCCGCATGCATGCATCTCGACAATTACAAATGTAACTTCCATGTAATAAATATTATTACCGTAGCAATTATTACATACCCGTAGGATATAACGAGTGGTTGGAATCTAAATCCCTAAGATTAACAAATATCAAGTTGAACAACAGATCAACTAAGGGTTAGCTACGGGATGGAATTAAGGGTTGGATCTAGGGTGATTGAGTTTGAATTGTATATGCTAATATTAGAACAACATATGTACCAGAGGTACGAGTTGGTAGACACAAGTCTTGGGAGCGCTAGAGACTACGCGGGGGTTGTTACGCGAGCGTCGACGGTGTACGGTATGTTCATTGTGTGGTCCGAACCTCTGAGGGAAGCCTCGGTTCGGGTATTGATTGACTATGTGACAAGAGCGATATGTTTGCTATGCATGATTGTGTGGATTATTTATAAGGTTGGTAAGCGTTTATTATTGTGCGTGATGTCTTCGGACAATATTACTATGATTGTTTATGCGGTTGGAATACTAATATTCGGGAACTTTAACCCTAACTGACCTAAGTAAAACACTTAGGAATGAGACTCGGGATCCCCAGTCTCTAGATCTTGATACTCGAACATGACTTTAACCTAGACTATGTCTAGGGAAGTACATAAGACTTCAAAGGTAATAATGGTAAATATTTCTTCAAAACCTAAGTATTTACTTAGGGTAGTTGATTAAGGATTAATCATACATTGGAGAGTGTTGGTTATGGTAAATGGTATGGGAATCCAATTAGTTTCGACTAGTTGGTTGCGCATTGGTGATCACCGGAGTATAACGTCCGTATCGGACCGACTCCCTCTATATTCCGACGGGCCTAGATAGACTGTTGGACCAGGGTGCCGACTTTGGCACACGGCTTCGGCCATTCATGGACGCCTTTATCAGGCAAGTGGAAGCCCCGGGATCGAGTGATCCTTGGCAATGAGCACTTCGTGTGTACGGGAGGACTACTGTCCAGTGAGGTTATTTCCGGGTTGTCCTAACATGACGCCCAATGGTATTGAGAGTAAGACTAAATGGTGATTAACATAATTTAAAGGAAAAACTACTAACATCTCGATGGAAGTAACTACGCGTTTGTATGAATGTTTACTGTATATTGTATGACTGTTTATAGAACATGGTATCTGGTATGTCGTGGATTGTATGTAATGTATGGATTGTCACTTTGATGGATTACTGTATGCTTATGCATGTTATTTACTGTTGTATATAAACTGCAAAATGAACCAGCATGTAATCAACCTCATGTTCAGACGGCTAATTGACCTAAATGACCTAAAGGGTCTAGGATTACACTTTAGCATACCAGCATATAGTTTGCTGAGCCCCTTTTGGGGCCAACCCATTTCAGGTTGTGGATCGGGACGTGAAGCCGGAGTGCGGGAATATGGGTAGACTACCTCGACTTTTATTACCACATGTTTAATATTAAATCGGTTAGCACGTTGAAATTCTGGGAACTCTTTAAATGCTCACTTGTCATAGGTATTGGTTTGTATATAGGATAATGTAATAAATATCTCGTTCATCACTGCGGTTAGTTGTTGTTGTTCATTGTTAGATTACGGTTATGCTTCTTTACTCGCATGGGCGAGTAATGGCATGTGACACCCAAGTGAGGATTAATGTAGGTTAACTTCCGCTGTGAGACGTCTCTAATTACGCTACGTGAGTGATTATACGAGAGTGATTATTACGGGTTTATCGAGTGGGGTGTTACAGAAACTCAAAGAAAAATGACATTTCCTTCATGTTTTGTCATGTCCGAAAATCACTCTTAATGGAGTCATTATATTACCTTTTTCCTAGCTTCATTCCAATCTCTTATGGACTAGGTGGAGTCCTCTCTTCATAGACATTCAAACTCCCTTCAAAAATCAAGGTAAAACAACTACATTAATGTTGTTGAAATAATGTAAACCCAGGGTTTACAATGAGATGAAGCATAAAGCTTATATACTCATTTCAATGTTGGTACATTGTTAGTAGTTGACAAGGAAAGAAATGCCTCATCGGTTTTAAGAGGAAACAAGAAAGAAGTTTGGGTGGAAAAGAGGTAAATATGCTATCTCAATGTGGTTTAATGCCTTAGGAGAAATGAGCTTATATTGCTTATTAAAATGATAAGGAGCCAATGGTGAATGAGCTAGTAAAATGCTCTCAAGGAGTTTATTAAAGGAATATGTATTGGTGTGTGTAATTGCAGGTCAAAGACTTATATATTGTGGAAATTCAGTGTTTAAGGTTTATGCAATTTAAGGGCCTAAGAGCCAAGTTATTTAAGGGCCTAAGTGCCAAGCAATTTAAGTTATGCACTATATTGTGATGTAGTGCTAAATGTGTGAGGTTTGTGTGCAAAAATGTGTTGGATGGATTTTAGGTGTTCTTGAAGGAAATAAGGTAAAAACCTAAGAGTTTGGATGTGAGTATATACAAGAGAAGCTATGGCCAAATTTGGGAAAATGTGTAAGAAGTTCTAAGTGTTTTAAATGGTTTTGGTGAACTAGGAAGTGTTAAAGGTGAACAAATGTTTTACTTGGGAAGAAAACATGTATTAAGGTGATTTAGAGGGATGCAAGGATTTAGGTGTTATCTTGGAAGTTCTAGGAATTCAATGTGTGTTTTGAGAATGTTGATGTACAAGGAAGAAATGATGTTTAGGTAAGATGTGAAAAGGAGATTAGTTAGTAGAAAAGAAGTTTGAGAGATGATGTTAAGGTGTAGAGGAAACACCTTGGTATAGTGGTCATTATAGGTGAAATACCACCTAGAAATCTTAAGGAGAAAACATTCCAAGTGCTAAGAATTTTGTAAGGAATTTGTGAATGTGTAACACCCCTACTATTAATGCAATCATTATCGCCCAATCTCCTTACTCATCAGATACTCGCAGCGGAAATATACTTACATACAATGGGTGATACAATGCCGTTAGTCACCCACGTGACTAACAAGGCTACTGCTTCTACATACAGCATCGGTCTGATGGACCGGAATCCCGAGTACTACAAATCTACAATACATTCTCCACTTACCAATTACTACTACAATCTGCATTCAATACAATACTCCAAGTACCATACAACATAATCTACATACCGAGTTTACTAGGTTCCTTATACAAGTATAATACCTCTTCAAGTTCACACGTACTCACTAAGAGACTACTTACTACCCATTCCTCGCTACTACATTACTTTCTAAATACAAGGGGTGTGCTAGTTGATACACCTCTACATTCTACTACTACTATCCAATGTAGTCGCCGGTCTCGTGCCTTGACCACGTTCGCTTCGGGTACCTGCACACTAAAAAAAATGTCCCCCGAAGGGGTCAGCTTTCGCCGAGCATGATAACCGCATACCCCGCGTACTAGTGAGGGTACGCCGACCACTTGGTCGAATACATGCGGTTCATTTCATACAGCATACATGCATACTGCTCTTATACACAATACATGAATACTTACGCAAGCATACACACATACACTTCATTACATACATGGAGTACAATAACCATCAAATACATACTTACCTTCTCCGGATACATATACCCAATACATACACAATTTACAATACGGGTTAGCTTCATTGGTCCACCCGGGTTAATCGGGTGGAGATTACTCTTTTACTCATTACTTCATACATACGCATACATACTCATTCTCATATCATGCATACTTACTTACTTTTACTCTTACTCATGTTAAGTCGTCGGGACCTCCGGCCCGGGGACTACTCCGTCCCACACCGGGATTTACTTGGTTCACTAATCCAGGATGCTACCCACTTAAGGGATTTGGGCCGTGGACCAGCTTACGAACCAGGATCGGATCCAACCTCTTGTGTCACTCATCCTCACGCGTGGCCGAAGCTATATCGGACTTGTACTCTTCCAAGTTACTCACTTAAGTTAGGAGTTAGCTAGTTAGGAATTAGCACAAGTCAACATTCGAGCCACAATAGTACATACAAGCTCATATACACATCATACGAAATTCCATGCAACAACTACAAGTACACTACAAAAATACAATACACATCAATCATCCTATGTCTCATGACTTATACAAACCATTGTTCAAGACAAATATCAGAACAATATAAACAAGCACAGGTAGGTGCAAATATAATCCGATTCGTGCATTTAATCTTATTAGGTGATCAAATAAGCACACAAATCGGGGTAACCAGATTAGGATACAGGGCATGAAGAAATCATACCTTTCACCGTTGTACTTGTATCCCAATGTTCCTCCGGTATTCAAAATTCAAACCCTATGATATACATACATTCAAATAATTAAATCTAACTATTTCACTTAATTCGTACTTACTATGTCCTCACACTTCTTATACTTACACTTTACTATTTACTTTTCTTTTACCTTAAGTTTTACTTCTTACTTAACTTAGGTTTACTTTCTTACATGTACATGTATATGTGGATATACATACATATACAGATATAACACACATATACATATATATATATATATATATATATATATATATATATATATATATATTATCATTATTATTAAAATTTTTTTTTTTTTTTTTTTTTGTCAGGACCGGACTTGCGACCGACCTTGCAAGTCCGGTCCATTCCAGTAGCTACCAGTACCGAAAATTTCTGGCCCCGACCGAACTTGCAAGTCCGGTCGCAAGTTCGGTCGATTCCGTAGCTATCCTCGGGAAATTTTTCTGGACCGACCGAACTTGCATGTCCGGTCGCAAGTCCGGTCGATTCCAGTAGCTTACACGATGGGAATTTTTTTTTTTTTTTTTTTTTTTTCTGGCCGACCGAACTTGCATGTCCGTCTCGCAAGTCCGTTCGATTCCAGTAGGTTACAGACGGGGAAAATTTCTGGTCCGACCGAACTTGCAAGTCCGGTCGCAAGTCCGGTCGATTCCAGTAGCTCTCACCCGTCTTTGTAAATCTGGGCTCGACCGAACTTGCAAGTCCGGTCGCAAGTTCGGTCCGGCCCAGTATTTGCATTTAAATTCTGTTTTCAGTCCTTTCTTTCGCCCATTACTTCCCCATTGTTCCTACACTTAATCCCACATGTTATAACACTAATTAAACCTCCTAATACTCCTTAGTTCATTCACCAAATCCATTACTAAATCCATCAAACAACTTACACAATTCCTTACTTCCTTTCAACACTTACAATAGTTTCTCCAAGTAGTTTTTGCTACAGAGTTCGGGTTCTTATTTCCTCCATGCATAGTTCCCTCTCCTAATGCCATCTTACCATTCCAATTCATTTCCAAGCAACTACAATATCTATACCCCAGTCCAACTCTCCATTTCACCAAATCTTGTACACTCATTCCTCCTAGTTTCCACAATGCACTTAAATACTTTTCGCTACAGATTTTGTCATTGACACTCCTCTTCTATATCTCCCTCTTCTATCGACTTTCTAGCATTCCCAATGCATTTAGACTACATTACCCATCTCTCTCCACTTACCCTCTATTTCCTTAATCAAAATCTGTTACACATACACACCTTAATCACCTAGTTTCTAACACACTAGTGTTCCATTCCTAGGTAAATTTTGCCATAACCTCCCCTATAATTTTACACTCTCACCACACATTCTAATTCACATTGCAATGCTTATTCCACCTGTTGCAATAGACATCAATATACAAGCTCCCATACATTATACCAACACTAAACAATCACTTAAATTCCTGCACTTAAACACTCAATTCCCATTCTGTTTTGACAGTTTTTAAAATGTCTTTTTAAGGCTTCCCAATGCTTATACTCTCTTACACATTATACTACTACGCATTACAACTTTACAATACATGTTTTTTTTACTTCTAAAAATCTGTTACATACTCATTTACCAAGATATACAAGAACAAGTATTTACCTTGTTATTTCACAAGCTTCTTCTTTCTTTCTCCTTCCTCTTTCCTTTCTTCCTTCTCACCGGTTTGTGAACCAATTCTTACACTACAACCCATTGATATACACATTTCAAACACCATTCTAATATACAATTTAACCCTAACCCTTAAGTAAGTTCTAATATAGGTTTTAGGGTTTAGAATTTATATTACCTTCCAAGAGTGCAAATGAAGCTTGGAGTGGTTCAAGAACAGGTTTCCAACTCCTTCAACAAGCCAAAATCGGCTAGAACACAAGAGACCAAACAAGGGTTTAGTCTAAAATTCGTTTTGCCCACAAGAGCTAGAAAAAGATGGAGTTTTCAAAATTTTTTTACCTTAGAAGAACAAGGAGAAGGAGGGCCTTCTAATGGCGGTGTTGAAACTCCAAATGGGGTATACCCATAAAAATCGAAAGTGCTTGTTTTTGGATTTTGGAAAGGTGGAATGTAGCTCTTGGTGAGAGGATTACAATGGTGGTATTTTATAATTTTTGGAGAAGTTTGGAGAGAGTTACAAAGGAGAGAAGTTGAGTTTTGTGTGGAGTCTTCAAAACTCCATGAAAATCGCATGGGTGGAAGAAGGAGGAAAAGAGAGAGTGAGGGAGGGGGATCCTTACGTGAGAGAAGAGAATGAGATAGGAGAGAGAGTGGTAAAGTGAGGTGAGTGTTTACTTTTTGATTTTTTCTTTGCTTTTGTCTTTCTAATAATAGAGTATGGTGTGTGTGTGAATATGTAAAATCGGAACACTACACAGCAACTATGGGGTGAAATACCCCAAACCTAAGTATGTTAAGAAAACATCAAATCATGATGTATTAAGGCTAAAATATGCCTTAGAAAGATTGGTAGACAATTAAACCAAGGAAAACACAAGAAAGTGCCTTAAAGGCAATCAGGGCAAAAACGTGCTCTAAGCTTGGAGAGAATTGGGTGAGTACCCAAATATCATGATAAGACCTTAGTAATATCCTAATGGTCATTTTAAATCAATTAGCAAAGAAAACCAAGCTTGAAAACAAGTTAAAACACAAAATGTGCTTTAAGAAGTCTTAAAGCACATTTTTGAGAAATTGTCTTAGAATTGAGTTTTGAGTGGCTAGATGTCCATCATTACTCTTTAATCAACATGTGTACTAATTAGTATCACATTAGGAGGTCTAAATCAATGGGAAATCAAAAATTTCCCGATTATGTGCCTTGATTAGTGAATAGTAACTATTTAGTGCTAGTTTAAGTTTTAATCAATATAAGCTAATTAGTTGGTCAACAAAGACCATGACTAGCCTTATATTAATGGGGTGGCCGGTTTCTTATGTGGGGAGTCACCACATGAGTCATTAAATGAGAAAGGAAAAGAAGAGATAAGTAAAGAAGTTACTATTTGCTTTATTAAAGCAAATATCTTACCTTAGCCTACCTTTCTCTTCTCTCTCTCTTCATTTCTCTTCTTCCCACGGTTTCTTCTTCTCTTCTTTTGCTCCAAACCGAGAGAGCTTCATTCATGGGTTCTCCATCTTCAATCACTTGCCAAATACAACTCCAAGCTCCAAATCCAAAACAAATTACATATTTGTCTTAGTTAGGTCAAGACCTACCTTTCTATCTTTCCAAATCTTTCAAAGCTCCATTTGGGTGCCATGAGAAAACTCCATTGATGGGGAAAAATCAAGTTTGAAGAGCTCATTAGCTTCTCCATTCTCTTAAGGTAAGGAAATGTAAGAAAACCATGTTTCCACCATTTCTACACATTACCGAAAATTCCTTCTCATGGGGATTCATTTTTATCCATTGTTCTAGCTTGATTCTATTCTCCAAGGCCTAGAGGAGGTCCTACTTAATTCATATCCAAGCTTGCTTTGAGAATCCAAGGTAAAACATTCAGTTTAATACCTTAGAACACATTTTTAACCTAGGTTTTACTCCTTAGGTTAGTGTATTGTTTAGTGCTCATATGAGTCATTGGTTATTGATTAGAACATTGGCAAGAGAAGTTTGAGTGGTGGCCGATATTCATTCAAGAAGAAGGTCTAAGGAGGAGATTGAGATAAGCTTGAGGAAACAAGGTAAAATGCTTACCTAATGGTGGTTTAAGATTAAGGAATGAGTTTTAGATAAATACCAATGTGGCTTAGAGCTTACATTGTGTATGGGTTATATAACCTAAGGAAAAAACTTAAACAAGCTTATGAACTTGTGATTAAGGAGCTAATGAGAATGAGTTAGTAATATAAGGTTAAGGTGGTTTTTAAGAGCATTATAACTATATGAGATTGATGAGTGTATTTGCAGGTTGAAAGCTTATATATGTGGGAAATTCAGTGTTTAAGTTTAAGTCATTTAAGGGCCTAAGAGCCATGTCATTTAAGAGCCTTAGTGCTATGCAATTTAAGATTATTGCAATATATTGAGTTTGTTGAGAATGATTTGGTTTGGGTGATGAGATATGATGAGAAGACCTGATGTGTGTGAGATAGTTGATGAGGAAAACATAATGTGTTTGGGCATGCTATATGCTAGAGGTGCTATGGCAAAATTTGAGTAGAAATAAGTGTTTAGGTGATGGTGGTGAATAAATATGACCTAGGATTTACTAGGAATCATTATGAAGGATTTGAGTGGAAATGAGTTAACTAAGGAGTTCTTGAGGTTTAGAATGACCTAGAGATACCTAGGGAATTAGAGGAATGGTGAGTGTTTTGAACACACCAAATTATGAGATGAGGAATATAAGACTTGAGCATAAGTTTAAGGAGAAGGTATGATGTTTAAGGTGATTAAGATATGTTTTAAGGGAATATAATGACTAAGGAAGTACTAGGAAGTTTAGAGATTGTCTTGATGAAGAGGGGTAAGATAAAGTGTTGGAATGAGTGGTAATGACTTAGGCATTACCTTGGGGGATTTAGTAATCAAGAGAATGTAATTGAGTATTTAGAACTTAGGCAAATGTTGGTAAACAACTAGGAAGGAAATGTGTTGGTGTATGGAAGCTTAAGCTTGTGAAGGAACTTTTAGTAAATGCTTGAAAGAGTTTTAGATAGTGAGAGATGCTTGGGAGATGATGTTATAGTGGTGAGAAAAACATTGGCATAGTGTTACATTAAGTATGAACCACCACCTAGAACCTAGAGGAAAGCATTACAAGAGTAGCATTATTACAAGGAAAATGCATAATGACTAAGGTGGATTTTGGTGGATGATTTAGGTATTTAAAGGAGGTTATAAGGTGGGTTTAAGGTGCCAAGATGGTGTTGGACCTATTAGGACACTTGTGGAAGAGTTTGGAATTGAAAGAACATATTAATAGAAGAATCTGTAGTGGACCGACCCAGGGTCCGACCCAGTTCTGGGTCGGTCGGACCTTGCTAACCCAGCAGAAATGTCTCGGCAATAGACCGACCCATAAGGATGGGTCGGTCAGTGGGTCGGTCGGGCAAGATTTAATGAAGGAAAATGCTTCGGCAGAGGACCGACCCAGAGGGTTTTGGGTCGGTCGGTTTAGCTTTGGGTCGGTCGGATGAGTTTCAAGAGACGGAAGAGTTTCTGTAATGGACCGACCCAGGGGTGGGTCGGTCGGTGGGTCGGTCGACCCTTAACACTTAGAAAAAAAAGAAATTTTGAATTCTAAGAATGGCAATGGGTAATGAGGAATGCCTTGGTAGGGTAGTAATGATTAGGACCCTAAGAACTTAAGGGATTAAGTTAAGTTAAGTATAAACTTAAAGTTTAAGATTAAGTTTGTAAGATTAAGTTGTAAGACTTAAGAGGTGTTAGGTGGGGATCATTAAGAGTTAAGTAAGTTAAGTAAGTTAAGTAAGTTGAATTAAGTTAAGTGATTAACAACCTAAAACTGAATGAATGTTTTAGGACTTGGATTTGGACTCCGGAGGAGAGTAAGCAACCGAACGACCAACGGTGAACGGTACAGTTGTTTCTTCTTGTGACCTGCTTGCTAACGAGGTGTCCCTCGGCTTGTGTGCTATTTGTTTTTGTGTGCTCACTAAACAAGATAAAGCATGCAACCGGAATATATATACATATATATTATATTGTTGTGTGATGTTTGAAAACTAACACAACATACCGTGAGAACTTACTAACCAATGCTTAGTAAGAAATTGAGTGAGAATAAGGAACGCCCCCTAATGAGGGACGATATGAACCGAAAGAGGTTAACCAACAAACATGGTCTTGAGACTATTACTAACTGAACTTGAGTGAGGAATCCGAATGGTACCGGCACATGTGTATTGGGGGAAGTCGGTATCCTTATCAAATACCGTCTTCCAAAGATGACTTGTCCTCGGACTCGTCGCCTAGAGTCGACAAATAGACTCGACCTCCTCGGACTTCTTGTTTTAGGAGGGAGGCATACTGAGATGGTGTAGTGGGATCTACCTAAATGCCCAACTAATTCTAATAAATATTGTTTATGTAAACCAATGGAGCTGATAACTCATTGGTTAGGGCTACGTGACCCGACAGATAAACAATGGATTAAGGTACAACCATTCTAATTAAAGAACGGTTGACTTAATTGAGATAAGAACTGAGATAAGATTGAGATAAGGTTTGAGATAAGTTACAACCATTTCTACTTAAAGAATGGTTTGTATTCTAAGACTGAGATAAGATGGTGCGGTGGGATCACCTAAATCCCAGGTTCGAATTAGATACGGCCAATCCCTTCCAGGAAGGTTTGTATATAGAGATTAAGATTGAGATTAAGATTATTAGTTAGTTACAATCATTCCGTTTAAAGGATGATTGATTATAAGATTAAGTTAAGTTACAATCATTCCTGTTTAAGGATGATTTGTATTATTAAGATTAAGATTAAGGTAAGGTTAAGATAAGTTGCAACCATTCCTTTTTAAAGGATGGTTTGTAATATTAAGATTAAGATAAGCTACATCCACTCCTGATTAAAGGATGGTTGTTTCTAAGATTAAGATAAGAATCAGATTGAGGTAAGATAAGGATGGACTAAGATTAAGAGAGAACAATACTTAAGGAGTTAAATATCTAACTCTCTAATTAAGGGAACGCATTTAAGTCGTTCATTGTGTGTGAACTTTGATTGTTCATATCTGAGTTGTTGTTTACTGCACTTTCTATTATGTTGTGCATCTAATCAACCTCCATGCTATCGACAATTAGTCGTCGTAGCCACGTTAGCTTGGGGGCCATGAGAGGATAGTACCAGCATTCGTGCTGACCCCCTCGGGGCTTCTTTTTACTACACAGGTGAACATCAGGAGCGCCGTCGCAAGAGTAAGAAGAGGATACAGCTGTTAGGGATTAAGTGTGGCCTACGAGTTGTGCATGTACACTCGTATGGCAATTGAGTTAGTAAGATGTATAGGTTGTGAGGGGATTGTAAGAAGGTTATGTAAATGGTTAAGGTTGTTAGACTAATGTTCGGTATATTCTGTAGTCAGACCGTGGCAAGGTCCTGGATTGTAAAGAATTCCGCTGTGACATGTATGTATATATGCTGTTAAGTTGCGAGACCACAATTGGATTGAGTTGGGGTGTTACAAAAAGTGGTATCAGAGCGTAGTTACGCTCTGAAGACAAGAATTACCGAACTTAGGAGGATACTGAGGTTGAGATTGAGTTACGGGTTAAGGGTTGAGAGATATAGTGTGAGGTGCGTTAGCCAGGACTCCCCGGTGTTTACCGGATACCCATAGTACCTAGGCCCGCCCTCCACATCCCTAACCCTAAACATGTGGAACAAACGCCAGAGAGAAGAAAGCCTTCTCTTACTCGGGGAAACCCGATCTGGCAGTTAGCTAACAGTAAGCAATACCTGAAACAACTTGTCGTACAACAGTTATGGAGAACTGGGGATTTTAAAGGGAGCATAGCCGAGAAACAGGCACTACCCTAAGGAATACTATCAGTAAGGGGACGGTAATTACCGGCAACATGGGTCGACATGCTACGCAGTCGAAATAACCCCGCCATACCAATGATAAGAGACATGGGTACCGGACAGCGGTCCGAGTAGAAATAACAGTAGGATAATACAAATCATGAGGATTAAGAATAAGAAAATATTAAGGGGTTCCCTCAGAAAGAGGAACGCCCTGGTAAATGACAGTACTGTCAAACAACAAGGAAACTGCCGATGGACGGTTATCCAAAATAAGTGATTATCGAAGGAGTCCGAGGACTACCAATTCAAAATACTGGAAATTAGAAGGAAGTGTCACTACCGATGTACCTTGTACCAATAACCCATCCTGCATGGCGCACTTGCCATAGCAAGTGCTACCACGGTTGAGCCACATGAAAAGCCATCAAGGCGAAATAGGAGAACGCTACAGTTGTAGCATATATTAATACCGGATTGTAAATCCATAAGAACAGAAAAATAAGACCTTGGAAAGGCCCGACGGCCTGACCATATGAGATGAGATTACCACCAGTCCAGCAGGGAGCTGAACTTGGACAGGATACTAAACCATATGAATACTAGCAACGGTATAACCCACTACAACAACAACCGACAGTACGGTAAGAACACAATCCCGAACTCCAAGGGAAAACCTAAGAGATTGCTCGGTATTGCGAGCAAAAACACTATATAAGCAATGATATACAAGGGATGTATTATAAGATACTATTGAAACTGTTGAAGCATCGACTTACAACGAAAACGGGATAAGACTCTCAGAGTGACCATTAAGGATACCAATAACAACATTCTTCAATGAAGATGTTGGACGACCCAGAAATAAGGATAAAGAAATAAACATAAGCTATAACCTACTAAGAATTAAAGTCGTACAACCCTGGAAAAAGGAAAGCTCAAAGGACTACCCCACAGAGCGGGCATAGTCGAGCCGAACAACTGATGAATGACAGTTAATACTGTTTGTTTAACTCATTAACACCCAAGTATGATTGATCATCAACGGGTGGCGTAGTCAACGGAAGTGAACGAAGCGTTGAGATGGGAGTATAAGATAACAGGATTATATCCAACTTGGACACCGTAAGGCAAACGCCTAATACGAACCTAACCTTGACTATTGAAAGACATAAGTCTAATAAAATGACAGCATTGTCAAAGACATTAAGTAACCTCAGAACACCTGAACAACTTCCATAGCCGGAAGCAGGATGCAGCAACTTACCATGAAACCCGATATTACATTTAGTATGTAACCTAACGGTGGATGAAGTTCCAGAACCAGAATCTCATAAGGAAGACCTGCAGATGAGTAAGAGTACAAATAATGAACTGAGACATTAAGCATTAGGAGCCTACGAGCCAAGGATGTTAACCACATCAGAGCCCGAGGCGCAGTAAGTTATAAGAGAGCTTATTTAAGCCATGAGGAACTACAATGCGTAGATATGAACGGTTACCAAACCTATAATTTAGATTGGGAAAAACAATACCAAGAAAGGTACCAATGAGAATATTGAGATAATGCTAAGGACAGGAGCGGAGAACGAACCATGCCTTTTAGGGTGGGGATACCTCTCCTTGTTGTGAGGCCATGAGTGGGAATGAACCCCTCAAAAAGGGCTTTCACTTATTAGAGATGAAATACACTTTATTTAGAAAATGGAAACTATGAACCTTGAGATTACCTTAGAAATACCAGATACACTTGAGTAATAAGGAAGGTGGCACAGATAGACCCCATATCCAACACCCAGGATGTAAGAATTGGTAATGGTCAGGGATAAACATTGTGACTGCACATTATGGCACGTCAATTAATCAATGCTCAGAAGAGCTTGTGAATCAGTGGATGACTTCTTCAGTAACCAGTTAAACCACATGGTAGACAACATCACTAAGGATGAAAGAAAGCGAAAGACATTAGCCTACTTACGAATCTGAGATTGGAGCAGAACATCTTTACATCAAGAGTCAACTATTTTACAACACCGGTACGACAACCGCCATACACCGGAATGAGAGAACTCCCAGTGTGTTTACACCAAGAAGGGATTGAGTATAAGTTAAGCATTAGAATAAGTGAGTAAGAGGTTGCACCATTAATGGGCAACATGGTAAAGGCCAACTACCACGGTAGTAGTGGTCGTGAGTACAATAGTTAGATAAGTGATTAAGTCATGGTGCGCGGTAAGGCGACCATTATGTATGAGCCGTCAAATATTGACACTGAGGCAATTAGATTTATGAGTTAAGACCAGCATAAGTAAGAAAATAAGATGGTAGACGAACTGAGCATTGATGCCAGTAGTCTGGACCTGGTTAGGTAAGATTTCGCAGGAAGCACACTACCCATTCCTTAAGGAACTGGAAGTGCTTTCCTAATAGATGAATATGAGAAACAAGATAAGAGGCTCTACGAAGAG
Organism: Limonium bicolor; assembly: GCA_023374045.1. Classification (NCBI taxonomy): domain Eukaryota; kingdom Viridiplantae; phylum Streptophyta; class Magnoliopsida; order Caryophyllales; family Plumbaginaceae; genus Limonium; species Limonium bicolor. The sequence goes on from CM041778.1 coordinate 107,241,387, forward strand.
ACCTCATTATTAAGAGATCCCGAATCACGACGGAATACAGAAAGGAGCTGGAGTATACCATACCCAAGAACACAATAATGGATTTCCCTTGATTAACTTCAAGAAGAACAATAAATGTTATTATGGAACGATGAAGAGGAGATCGACAACAGAATACTTCATAATTAGCAATAGCTAAACGTGTGACGGACACTATGAGTTTACTAAAACGAGACGTGGGACGACTGCACCCCACAGGGGCTTGCAGGCCTGACACGCTCATTTATGAGTTAGTTGGGTAAGTAGTAATGTACCAGTAAGGTACCCCATGCATGTAGACGAGTGGTGTAAGGAACACGGGAAGTAGTACGACTCCGTACCACGGACAACGACGCAAGATCAGACAGACCATCTACTACCACAAACAGTTGAAGAGAAGAATTCAGTTGACCCAGTAAACGCAAGGGATCAGAGAACGATATTAAGGACTATGATGTGCGAGAAGCACGGATTGTAAGTATAGACATAGGACATGTCTTAAGATGAGTAGATTAAGACTGTAAAGCGCATTATGCTAACACAGTAGTTTCAGACTAAGAATCATCCTCAGACCAAAGGTCGTTGGGGAGAACAATTTACACATTCGAGAAAATACTAAAGTATGAGCACTTAGACTAAGAATCATACTAAGAATCATCCCACACCAAACTAAGCTAAGAATACGGTATAAGTACCGTTAAGAATCCTCGATACAGAGACAAGTCATTTCTGATCGAACTATGAGTAAGATAGATAACGTGAAGCTAGAATGCTTGTGGGAATTAGACATCTTGAACTTATTCAAAGATAATATAACGCTGATTACGTGGGCGTAATCCATTTTAGGGGGGTAGAGCGAAAACCGCTTAGCGCATGTTTGTGTAGTGAGTACATAAACTACGATGTGCATAGCACAAAATAATTTGAGAATATGTTTTACATAAACACTTTAAGATAAACCATGGTTATGCACACAGAAGATGTGAATACCATACATATTAAGTACCGATCTTGTTAACTCCGGTGTGAGTACAAGTTAAGAGAATTAAGGAAGAGGATTAGGAGACTAAGGAATAAGGATATATGAGGTATAAGTCGATATGAACTATGTGTGAGATAAGAATAGATAACACTATGAAGTATTATTTGATATGAGCATGAGGAAGGATATAGTAATGAGAATTTGGTATGAGACTGATATAGAATTTATTAGGATTTAGATCTTGAGGTAATTACTAAGAGATGAATCGGAATGTTTGATGGACGGAGTCCACACTTTGGAGATGTATTGATTTGATTAGAAGAACTAAAAGATAGAAAATTGGACATGAGTGAATTATTGATGTTTGAAAATGACGTGGAGGTGGAACTTGATTTTCTAGGGATCAAGGGAAACCGAACACAAATTGGAGTGGAAGGATGGTTCTACACTGATGCTGATCACATCAGGGTAGGATTATTCCTGAAACTCCCTACCAGTGGTCACAAGTAAATCACACTAAGGATAGAGGCCTTAGGATAAAAAAAATGAAATTGGAGTTGCTTGTATTTTTAATTAGAGGAATTATTCCTCACATGACCTCGTAAAAAGGATTACCTTTTTACTGGAGTCTCGCCCATGAAGTCGAGGACGCACGAGCCTTTGTCTTCGGACCGGTGACATGGGGAGAGCAGCGTGTTTTGTATTCTAGCCCATGGTGACGAGGACGAATGAGCCATTGTCTACGGACCGTGACATGGGAGAATACGTTGAAGTTATGTGAATGTTTTAATCATCAAAAGGAACAAAAGATTTTGAGTGCTACACATGCTTAAGCATGTTGTGTGATGTTTAAGAATAAGCATATGGTGGACTTAAGGATTCAATGAGATTAAGTATACATAAGTATGATCTTATGATCTAAGGAATGAGGTAAGACATGTATTCTAATGAGATAAGATGCATGGGAACTTTGGGACAAAGTTCTTTTAGGGGGGTAGATTGAAATACCCCAAACCTAAGTATGTTTAAAAAACATCAAATCATGATGTATTAAGGCTAAAATATGCCTTAGAAAGATTGGTAGACAATTTAAACCAAGGAAAACACAAGAAAGTGCCTTAAAGGCAATCAGGGCAAAAACGTGCTCTAAGCTTGGAGAGAATTGGGTGAGTACCCAAATATCATGATAAGACCTTAGTAATATCCTAATGGTCATTTTAAATCAATTAGCAAAGAAAACCAAGCTTGAAAACAAGTTAAAACACAAAATGTGCTTTAAGAAGTCTTAAAGCACATTTTTGAGAAATTGTCTTAGAATTGAGTTTTGAGTGGCTAGATGTCCATCATTACTCTTTAATCAACATGTGTACTAATTAGTATCACATTAGGAGGTCTAAATCAATGGGAAATCAAAAATTTCCGATTATGTGCCTTGATTAGTGAATAGTAACTATTTAGTGCTAGTTTAAGTTTTAATCAATATAAGCTAATTATTGGTCAAAAAGACCATGACTAGCCTTATATTAATGGGTGGCCGGTTTTCTTATGTGGGGAGTCACCACATGAGTCATTAAATGAGAAAGGAAAAGAAGAGATAGTAAAGAAGTTACTATTTGCTTTATTAAAGCAAATATCTTCCTTAGCCTACCTTTCTTCCTCTCTCTCTTCATTTCTCTTCTTCCCACGGTTTCTCTTCTCTCTTTTCTCCAAACCGAGAGCTTATTCATGGGTGCTCCATCTTCAATACTTGCCAATACACTCCAGCTCCAAATCCAAAACAAATTACATATTTGTCTTAGTTAGGTCAAGACCTACCTTTCTATCTTTCCAAATCTTTCAAAGCTCCATTTTGGTGCCATGAGAAAACTCCATTGATGGGGAAAAATCAAGTTTGAAGAGCTCATTAGCTTCTCCATTCTCTTAAGGTAAGGAAAATGTAAGAAAAACCATGTTTCCACCATTTCTACACATTACCGAAAATTCCTTCTCATGGGATTCATTTTTATCCATTGTTCTAGCTTGATTCTATTCTCCAAGGGCTAGAGGAGGTCCTACTTAATTCATATCCAGCTTGCTTTGAGAATCCAAGGTAAAAATTCAGTTTAATACCTTAGAACACATTTTTAACCTAGGGTTTACTCCTTAAGGTTAGTGTATTGTTTAGTGCTCATATGAGTCATTGATTATTGATTAGAATTGGCAAGAGAAGTTTGAGTGGTGGCCGATATTCATTCAAGAGAAGGTCTAAGGAGGAGATTGAGATAAGCTTGAGGAAACAAGGTAAAATGCTTACCTAATGGTGGTTTAAGATTAAGGAATGAGTTTTAGATAAATACCAATGTGGCTTAGAGCTTACATTGTGTATTGGGTTATATAACCTAAGGAAAAAGAACTTAAACAAGCTTATGAACTTGTGATTAAGGAGCTAATAGAATGAGTTAGTAATATAAGTTTAAGGTGGTTTTTAAGAGCATTATAACTATTATGAGATTGATGAGTGTATTTGCAGGTTGAAAGCTTATATATGTGGGAAATTCAGTGTTTAAGTTTAAGTCATTTAAGGGCCTAAGAGCCATGTCATTTAAGAGCCTTAGTGCTATGCAATTTAAGATTATTGCAATATATTGAGTTTGTTGAGAATGAGTTTGGTTTGGGTGAGGAATATGATGAGAAAACTGTTGTGTGTGAGATAGTTGAATGAGGAAAAACAATGTGTTTGGGCATGCTATGATGCTAGAGGTGCTATGGCAAAATTGAGTAGAAATAAGTGTTTAGGCGATGGGGTGAACTAAAATGACCTAGGATTTACTAGGAATCATTATGAGGAATTTGAGTGGAAATGAGTTACTAAGGAGTTCTTGAGGTTTAGAATAACCTAGAGATACCTAGGAGGAATTAGAGGAATGGTGAGTGTTTTGAACACACCAAAGTATGAGATGAGGAATATAGACTTGAGCATAAGTTTAAGAGAAGGTATGATGTTTAAGGTGATTAATATGTTCTAAGGGAATATAATGACTAAGGAAGTACTAGGAAGTTTTAGAGATTGTCTTGATGAAGAGGGGTAAGATAAAGTGTTGGAATGAGTGGTAATGACTTAGGCATTACCTTGGGGGATTTAGTAATCAAGAGGATGTAATTGAGTATTTAGAACTTAGGCAAATGTTGGTAAACAACTAGGAAGGAAATAAGGTGTTGGTGTATGGAAGCTTAAGCTTGTGAAGGAACTTTTAGTAAATGCTTGAAAGTTTTTAGATAGTGAGAGATGCTTGGGAGATGATGTTATAGTGGTGAGAAAACATTGGCATAGTGGTTACATTAAGTATGAACCACCACCTAGAACCTAGAGGAAGCATTACAAGAGTAGCATTATTACAAGGAAAATGCATAATGACTAAGGTGGATTTTTGTGGATGATTTAAGGTATTTAAGGAGGTTATAAGGTGGGTTTAAGGTGCCAAGATGGTGTTGGACCTATTGGGACACTTGGGAAGAGTTTGGAATGGAAAGCACATATTAATAGAAGATCTGTAGTGGACCGACCCGGGTCCGACCCAGTTCTGGGTCGGTCGGACCTTGTTAACCCAGCAGAAATGTCTCGGCATAGACCGACCCATAAAGATGGTCGGTCAGTGGGTCGGTCGGGCAAGATTTAATGAAGAAAATGCTTCGGCAGAGGACCGACCCAGAGGGTTTTGGGTCGGTCGGTTTAGCTTTGGGTCGGTTGGATGAGTTTCAAGACACGGGAGAGTTTCTGTAATGGACCGACCCAGGGGCTGGGTCGGTCGGTGGGTCGGTCGACCCTTAACACTTAGAAAAGAAAAGAAATTTTGAATTCTAAGAATGGTAATGGGTAATGAGAATACCTGGGTAGGGTAGTAATGATTAGGACCCTAAGAACTTAAGGGATTAAGTTAAGTTAAGTATAAACTTAAGAGTTTAGATTAAGTTTGTAGATTAAGTTGTAAGACTTAAGAGGTTTAGGTTGGAGTCATTAAGAGTTAAGCAAGTTAAGTAAGTTAAGTAAGTTGAACTAAGTTAAGTGATTAACAACCTAAAACTGAATGGATTTTAGGACTTGGATTTGGACTCCGGAGGAGAATAAGCAACCGAAACGACCAACGGTGAACGGTACAGTTGTTTCTTCTTGTGACCTGCTTGCTAACGAGGTGTCCCTCGGCTTGTGTGCTATTTGTTTTTGGTGCTCACTAAACAAGATAAAGCATGCAACCGGAATATATATACATATATATTATATGTTTGTGTGTGTTGAAACTGAAAACTACACCGTGAGAACTTACTAACCAATGCTTAGTAAGAAATTGATGAGAATAAGGAACGCCCCTAATGAGGGACGATATGAACCGAAAGAGGTTAACCAACAAACATGGTCTTGAGACTATTACTAACTGAACTTGAGTGAGGAATCCGGAATGGTACCGGCACATGTGTATTGGGGAAGTCGGTATCCTTATCAAATACCGTCTTCCAAAGACTTGTCCTCGGACCGTCGCCTAGAGTCGACAAATAGACTCGACCTCCTCGGACTTCTTGTTTTAGGAGGGAGGCATACTGAGATGGTGTAGTGGGATCTACCTAAATGCCCAACTAATTCTAATAAATATTGTTTATGTAAACCAATGGAGCTGATAACTCATTGGCTAGGGCTACGTGACCCGACAGATAAACAATGGATTAAGGTACAACCATTCTAATTAAAGAACGGTTGACTTAATTGAGATAAGAACTGAGATAAATTGAGATAAGGTTTGAGATAGTTACAACCATTTCTTCTTAAAGAATGGTTTGTATTCTAAGACTGAGATAAGATGGTGCGGTGGATCACCTAAATCCCAGGTTCGAATTAGATACGGCCATCCCTTCCAGGAAGGTTTGTATATAGAGATTAAGATTGAGATTAAGATTAAGATTAAGTTAAGTTTACAATCATCCTGTTTAAAGGATGATTTGTATTATTGAGATTAAGATTAAGTTAAGTTACACCATTCCTGTTTAAAGGATGATTTGTATTATTAGATTAAGATTAGGTAAGGTTAAGATAAGTTGCAACCATTCCTTTTTAAAGGATGGTTTGTAATATTAAGATTAAGATAAGCTACATCCACTCCTGATTAAAGGATGGTTGTTTCTAAGATTAAGATAAGAATCAGATTGAGGTAAGATAAGGATGGACTATGATTAAGAGAGAACAATACTTAAGGAGTTAAATATCTAACTCTCTAATTAAGGGAACGCATTTAAGTCGTTCATTGTGTGTGAACTTTGATTGTTCATATTTGAGTTGTTGTTACTGCACTTTTCTATCATGTTGTGCATCTAATCAACCTCCATGCTATCGACAATTAGTCGTCGTAGCCACGTTAGCTTGGGGGCCATGAGAGGATAGTACCAGCATTCGTGCTGACCCCCTCGGGGGCTTCTTTTTACTACACAGGTGAACATCAGGAAGCGGCCGTCGCAAGAGTAAGAAGAGGACACAAGTGTTAGGGATTAAGTGTGACCTACGAGTTGTGCATGTACACTCGTATGGCAATTGAGTTAGTAAAATGTATAGGTTGTGAGGGGATTGTAAGAAGGTTATGTAAATGGTTAAGGTTATTAGACTAATGTTCGGTATATTCTGTAGTCAGACCGTGGCAAGGTCCTGGATTGTAAAGAATTCCGCTGTGACATGTATGTATATATGCTGTTAAGTTGCGAGACCACAATTGGATTGAGTTGGGGTGTTACAGGGGGTTTTAAAATTTTATTTACAATATTGGACACATAAGTTTGTGCTATTTATACTTCTACCCCACAACTTCCCGTTTTTGACAGTTTTTACTAAACTCTCGTTTTATTGATTTTATTGGTCCTAAAGCTTCACTAATATTTATTAATGATTATTTATTTGACCAAAATTGTTACGAGTCTATTTGACCCGCTTAAAGACACGTTTTCCCGGTTGCCTCGAAAAACGCGCTTTAATGATCATTAGTGATTTTAATCCATTCTAAGGATCCGTTTTCTTCGGGATTTGTTCCCTCATATTTATTTAGACTTAATTAAGCCTTTAGAATCTTACAATACGCTAACCGAGGTTTCATACCTCCTATGGTCATTTAACGCTTATTTAGCGTTTTACGTTTTTTTTTTTTTAAGCGTTTCTTTATTTCTTTTGGATTTATTTTTCCCTACCAATATTACTTAGGCGTCATCAAGCCTTTAATTACGTATTAGATTAATCTTAATCCCTATACTTAATTTCGGGGTATTTCAGAATGATAAGATGGTTTTGGTGTGTGATTTAAAGAGTTTAGTACATGGCTAAAGGTGTGTTTGAGGTGTCAAATGATGTTAGAACACATTAGGAGGCTTGAGGAAAAATTTGGAGAAAGTTTGACAATGTATGGGAAGTTTCTGCAGCCGACCTACCCAGGGGACCGACCCCAGTCTGGGTCGGTCGGGCAGAAACTGTGAACTTAGATGATCTCTGCAGCCGACCTACCCAGGGGGTGGGTCGGTCGGTGGGTCTGTCGGACCTTAAAAAAAAAAAAATATTATTAAATTAAATTTTAAGAATGTTGAGTGGTATTAGTGGTATGCCATTAAGAGAGTATTGGTGATTAGAAAAATAATTATAAAAGGACTTAAGAGATTAAGTTAAGTAAGATGATTTAAATGTTTAAGGTATGGAAATGATGTGTAATGTTGGGGGATTGATGGTTAATGGTGTTCTAAGGTTGTTTAGGACATGTTAGGTAAGTTTTAATGACAATTAAGTAGGTGAAAAGTTGTAATAAAATGTGAAAGTAAATCAAGTTAGAAATGCAAAGTTATGTAACTAAACTAACGGGGAAAAATAATAAGCATTAGACATTAAATAATCATGCAACCCCGATGTTAATAAACGTATATGTAATGTTATCAGTTGTTCGAGAATTGCTCGAGGAACATAAGTGGACGTGGTAAAGTGGACTCCGGCGACAGGTATGGTTTTCTTGCAACCTGTGTCCTACCGGATTACACCGGCTTGTATGCCAATATGTTTTACTGAGTGTTTGCCACCTTGTAAGATAAAACATGTAATGAGTTTATAGTAATTCATTTATGTGGCGAATTTGGCCTCCGATACCATTTAACCTCAAATATGTGTTAAACCTTAGCTAACCAAATCTAGGAACACATGAGTGATCGGTATTCGGAGTTGGCGGCCCAAACCTTGGGAACGTGCTAACCACGGCTATGTGTGAGTTAGTTGGACATTGTTGTTGTATGCAAGTGTGTGAACCTCCCTTGTGTGCTTAACTCGGTTATGATACCGTATGGTGGGTGGATGTGGTAGGCTCCATAATGGATCTCTAACTACTTATTATTAAGTGTATGTGTACTAATGGGGGGTGAGGAGTCCGGTTGTTCCGGCCACGCGTGTGATGGACGGGAGTCGATATCATATCCAGTTCGGCTCTCTTGGTGTATGTATAGGTGGTATTCCAATTTGGTTTCTACCTTCCCTTAGCTTATCCAAAGCTAGTTACTGACTCACGTCGGGCCACAGGGGCATACGTATGTTATTTCGGTGTGCTTGGGATCACTATATCCGACACACCTTGGGTATAAGTTAACCGTTCTATATAACTGGACGGTAACGAGGTTGGTAACGAGCTTAACATGGGTTTGGCAAAAATCCCTAGGCTCACATGGTATACTAACTATGGTGGAAGGTTCCTTGTGAGAACCGATTTTATGGTGTTATGTAATGTTATGGTGCTATGCAAATTCCCTTGCTGTGCTATGGTATATATGTATATATATTGGATGTTTTAAATGAATGCGATGTCATCATGTGTACGTCGAAACAAGGAAGGTGTTGTTATGTTTTATTATGTGAGAAATGAGATATGTTGTATGAGATGGAGTGTGTGGATCATGGAAATGAATCCCAGTTTGTGACAAGAGGCGTTTAAGGATAACCCGATTAATGGGTACATGTCGTTCGTTAAGGAAGTAACTCCGTTTTAGAGGAGAGCCACTCTAGGGTTTAAGGAATCATTGGATGATTGGTTAAGTGTGGATGTGTTGGTTATAGGTTGAGTCCATTGAGGCGAAATGTTATGTGTTGTATGTTTATGGCTTGTATGCATGATTTAAATATAATCAACTGCATGCTAAGACGACAATTAGTTGTGCGTGGCCCGGTAGCATGTGGGCTGCGGGATTACCATACCAGCAAAGGTGCTGAGCCCCTTGGGGGCCACCCTTTCTCTCCTTTTCTATTTCAGGTACAAGGAGCTGGAAGCCGTTTGAGAGTAGGACGGGGTAGATGTTTATACATGGGTAGCCATTTAAATGGCGTAAGCATTGTAAGCGTAGTAAGACCGAAATTGTTATCGGCACTAGTTTGTAAATAGTCGGTACAGTGGCAATGTATGTATACAATGAATGTTGGAAATGAAATAAGGGTTGTTTTGTGTAGTTGCTCGGGAATCTAGTCCATCAGACCGATACAAATGTATATGTATTAGCCTTGTTAGCCACGTGGGTGGTTAACGGCGTGTAACACCATTGAATTGAGTAATGTGATGTGTTGAGATTTCCGCTGCAGTTTGTTGTTAAGTGTATGGTGGTGGTTGGGGTGTTACAAAAAGTGGTATCAGAGCGAAGTATCGCTCTGATGACCGAATTACCGAGCTTAGGAAGTACCGAGAGTTTTATTAGTACTTGGGGTTAAGGGTTGAGTGATAGCGTGAGAGATACGCTAGTAAGGAACTACCAGTGAATACTGGAAACCTACTATATCCTTCCCGCCCTCCACAATCCCTGTTATATAACTTGGGAAACAACGCCAGAGAGATGGAAGTCCACTCTCATACTCGGGAATACCCGATCTGGCTATTATTAAATACCTTTAGGGCACGGAGAACCTGTCATACGGTAGATCCCGAAAACTGGGAATCCCGGAGACGGTCCCCATCTAAACAGTGTTAACCGCATTTCATAGCGAAGAGCGAAGAATCGGTGTACAGAAGAATAGAATTTTCGGCAACCTGGGTCGACATGCTGAGCAGTCGAGAACAACCAGCTTGCAACGCACCAACCGTGCAACAGGCAAGAAATGGATTAATAAAACCCGAGACGAGTGTCTACGGGACCACAGTTGATAAATAGTACACCAACGGTATATCAACCGATAAGGGAAACTACAAGGTAGTGCCCAAATGCGTGGAACGGGCTACAAAGTGAATACAACACTATGAAAAAGGGGTCTCCCAGAATGGGAAACACCCTAGTTAGTGATTATCATGTGAAAACAGTGAGAAGTTACCTAGAGGAGTATTTATCAAGGCAGTAAGATCAGTGAGGGCCAACAAGGCCACTGATGATAGTACAGGTAAAAACAATACCACAGCCGGTATGTGTTGAACCGATAGCCAGTTAACATGGCGCACTTGCCATAGCAAGTGCCGCTATAACAGGGCTATTCGAGGAATTTATAACCTCTACAAAATACTTGGAGAAGTACAATAAAGTTAAATGTGATTGTCATAACAGTGGAAGGGCCTGTTAGCCTAACCTCTGTAATTGGAAGTACACCAGTCAGCAAGAAGCTAGACTTGGCTAAGGTAAGAAGATGTTGTGAAACCATGGAAATTTTTCTTTCAAACCTAAATTTATTCAAACCCTTTCTTTTCAAAACCAGATTTTCTTTCAAACCAACACTTCTTTCCGACCTTCTTTTAAACCAAACCAGTGAAACCAGGGGCAATTGACAAGGATACAACAGTGGATAAACCTTCCCTCGATTAAATTCGGGAGGCAAAGAATGAATATTGTCACGGGACAATATAAGGGAGTTGACAACAGAATACTTCACCTAGGCGTGTGACGGACACTACGAGTGTACCAACTGTGTTGTGGGACGACCGCACTCCGATAGGAGCATGTGGGCCTGACAGACCTACTTATAGGTTAGTTGGGTAAATAGTAATGTATCAGTATGATACCCCATATATGTATACGAGTAGAGTCCGAAACACGGGAAGTAGTCGACTCCGTCTACGGTCAGCAGTATAAATCAAACGAGAGCTAGAAATTACAAGGAATGGTTGAAGTTAAGGAACTCAGCTAAGTTAACGAGATTATACTACGGTTAGTGAATTCCTTTCAAGGGAATGTTTAAGAGTTAGGAAGTGCGAAGTGCACAAACTGTTAAGTAAAGACATAGCATATGTCTTAAGGATCCTCAGGGATAAACATGATAGCTGGAAAGTAGGGAAAGGCAGATGCCTAATGTGGATACATTAATGTGCAATGAAAGGGATGAAATTCCCAGAATGGGTACCTACATCATTAGGAAATGATGACCTTCACAGAAGAAGATAATAACCAGTGAAGAACGCAAGAAGGCGTGGCTAACTGAATGTACCAATAACTGTGAACCGGATGTAAGGCATAACTTAACAACACCCAGGAGAATTCCTTGAAGGGTGTTCGCATCAACAAATGTGGCACGAAATGCATGATAGAAGCACAAGGGTTGAAACTAATACCTAGTTTAGACATAAATTGTCAGGAGACGGACTGACAAACCTAAGGGGCATCCCATGAAAGGAAACGGAATGCAACAACCTTGTCATGGATGCCAATACAACCTCTAACCAGGTAATATGGTATAGAGAAGTACATGTGTGTGGACACCCTGTAATGAGGGGAGCTCAAGGCAGCAAGGCTTATAAGCCACAAACAAGATATGTTATGTAAATTTGAGTTAATTGTAGAAGTTTATGTGGTACAAGGAAATAGAGCGGAGAACGAACCACTGCATTAAGAGTGGGGATACCACTCGATATTGTGAGACCGCAGGAGCGGTAGCTATATGAACCAAGTTCCAGAGATATGTCAGGGATTAACCATGTGGTTATTACCCTAGAATGACTTGAATAACAATAATACGAAAGGAAATGTTTGTACCGGTTGAGTACACAGGAGGAATGATAAGTCTGATAGCAATCACCATAGGTGTGTGAAGCTAAATGTGTAGCGAACAACGCACAAGAAACATAAAGGTTCAAAAAAAAATATAGTAGTATATTCAAAAATCAGCCAAATAAATGGCCAGATAAACCCAGCGTAATAGCGGAAGCTAATATAATAGCGGATGCAGTATAAGTCGATGTTGTATAATGAGTAAGGATATGGTGCGCAATAAGCGACCGTTGTGTGAGTATGGTTAGATGATAAAATGGGGAGTGAGCAGAGTTATGAGTTAAACCCAGTGGAGGCACAACAGTAAATGATAGCAGACGAACCGAGCAGTAAGCCGGTGACAAGTATTATGTGATAAGAATTTCAGTAAAACACAGTGTGAATTCCTATCGCAATCGCATGAGAGATTTACTGTCAAGAGTTTACGCCTCTGCACTCTGTATGACTGAGTGTTTTGGTATTGCACTTGCGCAGTAATGATCAAATGGGATAGCTAGGGATCAGAAGCATGGTAATTATGGAGGAATAATGTTGTAATGGCCGATGCATAGGAAATGCAAGGTCATACCAATGGAAGAGTACTTGTACGTAACCAAAGGTGGAGGTATGGTTAAGAATAAGTGATAACAGTGGCACTAAATGCCAAATATCGGTATGGAATATACCCTAAATGTTGTAATTAGCTGAGAGAGCACTACACACTAGGTAGTAGCTCAATCTCAACCAACAGTAAGTCGGTAGAATCAAGTCAATCATTGTGAATTACATAGTGGTTTACGCTGTAAGCTATTGGAGAAGTGGATGGAAAATTGTGAAACTCACCGAATTCGCTCAGGGTAAGAGATACCATGCGTCGGTTGAGAAACCATTCTTCCCAAGATAAGGGTAATACATTGGAGTTGTACAATACAGTAACAGTAACGAATGGGGCAAACTAGATCTATAATTACCAGAGTTGCGCAGCAGAGGCCAGTGAGCCCATGCATCAAATGCCGAATATACATGGTGAATATGAAAAATGGTTACTTATCAATGCCTAAAAGCCTCACAGGCCAGGACCGAAACCGGTTATGAGTTAGAACTCCAATGCGAATTCTTGGTTTAGGGACTAAACCGCCAATATGGCTAAGATCCTCTAATCAGAATCCATTGTGTAATAGACCGCGTGGAAGTCAAAACACTTCACGACGGCAGAACATTTTAAGCCAAGGTTTAGTGATTGATTACGTGGGCGTAATCCCTTTTAAGGGGGGTAGAGCGCAAAACCACTTAGTGTGATTTACCGTACAAGTGTACGTGAACGGGGTTGTGCATAGCACAAAATGATTTGTTATGATGGTTGGCGCGTGTGTTATATAAACATACGCATTTATTTGTGATTAAATTGTGGTAATTGCGCACAGAAGATGCGAATACCATTGTGGGAAGTGTGTTTATCTTGTTAACAGTGGTGTGTGAGAGTACAAGTGGAAGGGAGTAAAGAAACTCCCGGGGAACTAAAACCCCGACGGTGCATAAATGTAAACCATGTATTGTATTTTGATAAAAAAAATATATGTATATATATACAGTGTTGTGATTTATGAAGGGGTATGAGACCGACATAGAACCTAGTGAGAATTAAATTCCCTAGGTAACTTGAATTAAGTTGGATTTGGGTGATGATTGATAGACGGAGTTCTATTCCTTGGAGATGTAATGATTATGACTAGAAGGATTTAAAGATAGAAAATGGGATACACTTGAATTAGTTGTTGGTTGAAAAAGAAGTGGGAGGTGAAACTTGATTATCATGAGATCAAGGGAAGCCGAACACAAATTGGGGTGGAAAGATAGTTCAACACTGATGCTGATCACATCAGGGTTGGATGACTCTTGAAGCTCCCTGTAAGTGGTCACAAACAACCATGTTAAGAAAAATATAAGAGCATAAATTGGACTTGGAGTTGTGTGGTGTTTCAAAAGGATTTTTAATTGGTGTTTTCAAACAATCGATTAATATTTTGAATAAAAGATCTTCTTATACTTAACCTAGTAAAGAATATTTTTGTAGTACTTGCTCACGAGCTGAGGACGTATGAGCCTTTGTCTTCGGACCGGTGACATGAGAAGTACATATGTTAAAAAAATTAAGTGAATGTTTTGATCTCCCAAAGGAACGGGGACCAGAAGGTGTCCATCGCGACCGGGTTCTGCGGGATCACAGTGTATATGTACTCAACGTGGGATTCGAACCCATGGAGAGATGGAAAAGGTATTTCTGTTTGATATACATGCTAAGACATGTTGTGTGGAATAAGTAATAAATATTATTTTAGACCTTGAGTTCTAATGTGGGTGGGTTCTGAATTGATTGTGTTACCCGGGCCTACGAGTCCAAATGTGGTTATGTCACCCAGACCTAAGAGTCTGAGGGATATTATGTTAGTGCAAGTGTGGTGAAGGTACCCGGACCATTAAGTCCGAGGTTACCATGTGAATATGATATTTTATGTGTAATGTGGATATGTTGCCCGGACCATTAAGTCCGAGGTTGGATGTAAAGGGTGGTTGGTAATGGAAGTTTTATGGCTATAAGTAATTCCCGTATTCTAATCCAATGATGCGAGGAAATGTGAACTTCGAGGACGAAGTTCTTTTAAGGGGGGTAGATTGAAAACCCCAAACCTTGGTATGTTGTGTAAATGTTAAACTATGGAGTTTAAAGGCTAAAAAGTGCCTTAGAAACATAAATGAAACATTTAAACCATAGTAAAACACAATAAAACACTAAGACACGGTTTGAGCAAAAACATGCTCTAAGCTTGGAGTGAACTTGGTTAGGACCCAAAGAGCCTACCAAGACTTGATAAGGTTTAATTATGACTTTATAAGGCTAACCAAGTCCTTAGGAAACTTTGGTAGACAATGAAACCAAACAAAACACAAATAAATACCTTAAGGTCAATATGGGCCAAAATGTGCTCTAAGCTTGGGATAAAGGTGTATAAGACCTAATGGTCATACCTATGCCTTATTTATATGTTAATGAACATATTAAATCAATTACTAAAGAAAACCAAGCTTGAAAACAAGTTAAAACGCAAAATGTGCTTTAAGGAGTCTTAAAGCATGTTTTTGAAAAATTGTCTTGTAAATGAGTTTTGAATGGCTAAATGTCCATCATTACTCTTTAATTAACATGTGTACTATATAGTATCACATTTGGGTGGCTATATCAATGGGAAATCAAAAATTTCACTTCTAAGTGCCTTGTTTAGGTGAATAGTGATTTTTATAAGCTAGTTTGTAACATATAATGTTATAAGTAATTAAATTGGTCAACAAAGACTATTATACCCTTCTACTAATAAGGGGGCCGGTTTTTGGTAGTAATGAGTCACCAAACATGTTAACTTGTTAAGTAAATAAAGGTGACTCATAGGTTACTATTTGCTTTAAGTTATAAATATCCTTAAAAGCAAAACCAATCTCATTCTCCCTTCCTTCTTCATTTCCCACGGTTGCAAGGCTTCTTCAACCTCTCTTCTTCTTCCATTTACGATTTGGAATAGTGCTCACCAAAGCTCCACCTTCCATTGGCAATAATTCCAAGCTCACTTGTTCAAATCAAAACAAACACCACCAATCTCTTCCTCTCATCAAGCTCTTCAATTCTATCCTTTCAAAATCCCAAGAGCTCCATTTCGGTGCCAAGAGGAATCACCATGGGAGGAGCTTGAGCTCACCTTTTCACATATTCTTGTTCTCCTTTGCTTCAAGGTAAGGAAACTCAAAGAAAAATGACATTTCCTTCATGTTTTGTCATGTCCGAAAATCACTCTTAATGGAGTCATTATATTACCTTTTTCCTAGCTTCATTCCAATCTCGTATGGACTAGGTGGAGTCCTCTCTTCATAGACATTCAAACTCCCTTCAAAAATCAAGGTAAAACAACTACATTAATGTTGTTGAAATAATGTAAACCCAGGGTTTACAATGAGATGAAGCATAAAGCTTATATACTCATTTCAATGTTGGTACATTGTTTAGTAGTTGACAAGGAAAGAAATGCCTCATCGGTTTTAAGAGGAAACAAGAAAGAAGTTTGGGTGGAAAAGAGGTAAATATGCTATCTCAATGTGGTTTAATGCCTTAGGAGAAATGAGCTTATATTGCTTATTAAAATGATCTAAGGAGCCAATGGTGAATGAGCTAGTAAAATGCTCTCAAGGAGTTTATTAAAGGAATATGTATTGGTGTGTGTAATTGCAGGTCAAAGGCTTATATATTGTGGAAATTCAGTGTTTAAGGTTTATGCAATTTAAGGGCCTAAGAGCCAAGTTATTTAAGGGCCTAAGTGCCAAGCATTTAAGTTATGCACTATATTGTGATGTAGTGCTAAATGTGTGAGGTTTGTGTGCAAAAATGTGTTGGATGGATTTTAGGTGTTCTTGAAGGAAATAAGGTAAAAACCTAAGAGTTTGGATGTGAGTATATACAAGAGAAGCTATGGCCAAATTTGGGAAAATGTGTAAGAAGTTCTAAGTGTTTTAAATGGTTTTGGTGAACTAGGAAGTGTTAAAGGTGAACAAATGTTTTACTTGGGAAGAAAACATGTATTAAGGTGATTTAGAGGGATGCAAGGATTTAGGTGTTATCTTGGAAGTTCTAGGAATTCAATGTGTGTTTTGAGAATGTTGATGTACAAGGAAGAAATGATGTTTAGGTAAGATGTGAAAAGGAGATTTAGTTAGTAAGAAAAGAAGTTTGAGAGATGATGTTAAGGTGTAGAGGAAACACCTTGGTATAGTGGTCATTATAGGTGAAATACCACCTAGAAATCTTAAGGAGAAAACATTCCAAGTGCTAAGAATTTTGTAAGGAATTTGTGAATGATAAGATGGTTTTGGTGTGTGATTTAAAGAGTTTAGTACATGGCTAAAGGTGTGTTTGAGGTGTCAAATGATGTTAGAACACATTAGGAGGCTTGAGGAAAAATTTGGAGAAAGTTTGACAATGTATGGGAAGTTTCTGCAGCCGACCTACCCAGGGGACCGACCCCAGTCTGGGTCGGTCGGGCAGAAACTGTGAACTTAGATGATCTCTGCAGCCGACCTACCCAGGGGGTGGGTCGGTCGGTGGGTCGGTCGGACCTTAAAAAAAAAAAAAAAATTATTAAATTAAATTTTAAGAATGTTGAGTGGTATTAGTGGTATGCCATTAAGAGAGTATTGGTGATTAGAAAAATAATTATAAAAGGACTTAAGAGATTAAGTTAAGTAAGATGATTTAAATGTTTAAGGTATGGAAATGATGTGTAATGTTGGGGGATTGATGGTTAATGGTGTTCTAAGGTTGTTTAGGACATGTTAGGTAAGTTTTAATGACAATTAAGTAGGTGAAAAGTTGTAATAAAATGTGAAAGTAAATCAAGTTAGAAATGCAAAGTTATGTAACTAAACTAACGGGGAAAAATAATAAGCATTAGACATTAAATAATCATGCAACCCCGATGTTAATAAACGTATATGTAATGTTATCAGTTGTTCGAGAATTGCTCGAGGAACATAAGTGGACGTGGTAAAGTGGACTCCGGCGACAGGTATGGTTTTCTTGCAACCTGTGTCCTACCGGATTACACCGGCTTGTATGCCAATATGTTTTACTGAGTGTTTGCCACCTTGTAAGATAAAACATGTAATGAGTTTATAGTAATTCATTTATGTGGCGAATTTGGCCTCCGATACCATTTAACCTCAATATGTGTTAAACCTTAGCTAACCAAACTAGGAACACATGAGTGATCGGTATTCGGAGTTGGCGGCCCAAACCTTGGGAACGTGCTAACCACGGCTATGTGTGAGTTAGTTGGACATTGTTGTTGTATGCAAGTGTGTGAACCTCCCTTGTGTGCTTAACTCGGTTATGATACCGTATGGTGGGTGGATGTGGTAGGCTCCATAATGGATCTCTAACTACTTATTATTAAGTGTATGTGTACTAATGGGGGGTGAGGAGTCCGGTTGTTCCGGCCACGCGTGTGATGGACGGGAGTCGATATCATATCCAGTTCGGCTCTCTTGGTGTATGTATAGGTGGTATTCCAATTTGGTTTCTACCTTCCCTTAGCTTATCCAAAGCTAGTTACTGACTCACGTCGGGCCACAGGGGCATACGTATGTTATTTCGGTGTGCTTGGGATCACTATATCCGACACACCTTGGGTTTAAGTTAACCGTTCTATATAACTGGACGGTAACGAGGTTGGTAACGAGCTTAACATGGGTTTGGCAAAAATCCCTAGGCTCACATGGTATACTAACTATGGTGGAAGGTTCCTTGTGAGAACCGATTTTATGGTGTTATGTAATGTTATGGTGCTATGCAAATTCCCTTGCTGTGCTATGGTATATATGTATATATATTGGATGTTTTAAATGAATGCGATGTCATCATGTGTACGTCGAAACAAGGAAGGTGTTGTTATGTTTTATTATGTGAGAAATGAGATATGTTGTATGAGATGGAGTGTGTGGATCATGGAAATGAATCCCAGTTTGTGACAAGAGGCGTTTAAGGATAACCCGATTAATGGGTACATGTCGTTCGTTAAGGAAGTAACTCCGTTTTAGAGGAGAGCCACTCTAGGGTTTAAGGAATCATTGGATGATTGGTTAAGTGTGGATGTGTTGGTTATAGGTTGAGTCCATTGAGGCGAAATGTTATGTGTTGTATGTTTATGGCTTGTATGCATGATTTAAATATAATCAACTGCATGCTAAGACGACAATTAGTTGTGCGTGGCCCGGTAGCATGTGGGCTGCGGGATTACCATACCAGCAAAGGTGCTGAGCCCCTTGGGGGCCACCCTTTCTCTCCTTTTCTATTTCAGGTACAAGGAGCTGGAAGCCGTTTGAGAGTAGGACGGGGTAGATGTTTATACATGGGTAGCCATTTAAATGGCGTAAGCATTGTAAGCGTAGTAAGACCGAAATTGTTATCGGCACTAGTTTGTAAATAGTCGGTACAGTGGCAATGTATGTATACAATGAATGTTGGAAATGAAATAAGGGTTGTTTTGTGTAGTTGCTCGGGAATCTAGTCCATCAGACCGATACAAATGTATATGTATTAGCCTTGTTAGCCACGTGGGTGGTTAACGGCGTGTAACACCATTGAATTGAGTAATGTGATGTGTTGAGATTTCCGCTGCAGTTTGTTGTTAAGTGTATGGTGGTGGTTGGGGTGTTACACTATACCAGTGGATTAAATACCTGCGTTTCAGTATACCGAGGACTTGTACTCAAGTCTCTCACTAACTTCACTTTATAACATACGTCATTATCCTAAACGTGATAATTGACAATACACATTGTGTTCTTGTTTAACGTCTTTATATGACTTAACAATTATATACTTCGAGATTGAGGAGCCCAGTTGGATCTGGCCATGCATGCTACGGGAGTTGTACCTGTCTCAGGTCGTCTCCTACTACGTCGCGACGGAACATTCAGTTGGGAGGAAGACTTTATTCCTTCCGGGATTCAATTGCCCTTCAGTTCGAGGAAGACTTTATTCCTCTAGTGGGTTCTTATTTCCCACGCCATTCAGTTCAGGGTTTGACTACGTCATCTCCTGGGTTTTTATACCCAACCTTTCTTTATAACGAGGTCACTATACCTCCACTATTTCAGATATTCAGTTATAACTGTCAGTCCCATTGTGTGGACCGACTATCAGTAAAGAATTTCAGTTCAGCTAACTCGACCTTCTGTGTCTTGTTCTATATGACATTATTGTCCTTGTATGGATACTTGTTATTATCAGACTATGCTTGTTTACAGCTTTATAAAAATGAACTGCATGTATTCGACAA
This sequence comes from Limonium bicolor, assembly GCA_023374045.1. NCBI lineage: Eukaryota > Viridiplantae > Streptophyta > Magnoliopsida > Caryophyllales > Plumbaginaceae > Limonium > Limonium bicolor. The sequence continues at coordinate 107,261,232 of CM041778.1, forward strand.
AGTAGTTGGTGTGGCCCGGTAGACGATGGGCTGCACGTTTTCCATACCAGCATTGTTTGCTGAGCCCCTTTGGGGGCACCCCCATTTTTCAGGTACCTGAAGTTTAAGAAGATCACCACACTGAGTGTAGGTGGGGTAGACCAAGCTTTGGGAGTCTACTATTAGTTAATTATTTTATTTCAGTATTTTACTTTGAGTTTGATTCCTAGTATCTCGGGTTGTATCTGTATTCCAGACCGTGACATTTGAGGATTGTATTTGGACTTAGCCTTGTTGGTCACAAGGGTGGCCAACGACATTGTAATACCGCCCGGTTGCTGTATTTATTTCCGCTGCAGTTGTATTTTATTTGGGAGTGATCGCCGTTCAGTTTATTGGATTTCGGGTTGGGGTATTACAACAAGTAAGTGCAATATAGTCCGATTCATGCATTTATCTTGTTAGGTGATCAAATAAGCACACAAATCGGGGTAACCAGATTAGGATACAGGGCATGAAGAAATCATACCTTTCACCGTTGTACTTGTATCCCAACGTTCCTCCGGTGTTCACAAATCATATCCTATTATATATACATACAATTGAATGATTAATCTATCTATCATTAACTTAACCCGATTACTCTTACGTTTACTAATCCATACTTACTAAGTCTTGCATTACAATACTTATATTTTATTTACTTATTCCTAATTACTTAACAATGGTTTACTTACGTATATATGCACATATGTATAGGTGGGTATACATATACATACATATATATATATACCTATTATTTAATTTAATTAAATAATTTTTTTTTGTATGACTCGACCGAACTTGCAAGTCCGGTCGCAAGTTCGGTCCAAGTCAGTAAGGAATTACGCTGGAGAATTACAGGGCCGACCGACCTTGCAAGTCCGGTCCCAAGGTCGGTCCATTCCAGTAAGTTTCGTATGTGGAAATTTTAGCCCGACCGACCTTGCAAGTCCGGTCGCAAGGTCGGTCCATTCCAGTAGTTTACTCGACAGAAATTTTTTTTTTCCTGGCCGACCGAACTTGCAAGTCCGGTCGCAAGTTCGGTCGATTCCAGTAGGTTACAGACGGGAGAATTTTTCTGGTCCGACCGAACTTGCAAGTCTGGTCGCAAGTTCGGTCCCTTCCAGAAGGTTTCTGACGGGAGGAATTTCTGGTCCGACCGAACTTGCAAGTCCGGTCGCAAGTTCGGTCCATTCCAAAAGCTTTCCGGTCTTTGTAAATCTGGGCTCGACCGAACTTGCAAGTCCGGTCGCAAGTTCGGTCCGGTCCAGTATTTCAGTTTTAAAATCTGTTTTCAGTCCTCTCCTTTACCCATTACTTCTCCATTGTTCCTACACTTAATCTCACATGTTTTAACACCTATTAAACCTCCTAATACACCTTAGTTCATCCATCCAATCCATTGCTTAATCCATCAATCCACTTACACAATTTTCCTCACTTCATTCCAACACTTATACCAACTTTCTTTCTTCATTGCTACAGATTTTTAAACCAACTTCTACCATCCAATACTTCCTCTACCAATGTCACTTCTAGCATCCCAAATACCTCCTCTTACCATGCCAATTCATTTCCAAGCAATTGTACCATCTATACCCAAGTCCAACCTTCACTTTACCCATTCTTACACCCTAATTCTTCCTAATTCCACAATGCACTTTGATAGCTCTTTGCTACAGATTTTTACACTTCTTATTTCTCATACTACAGCTACCTCTTCATCACTACTAAACATTTCTACCCAATCCATTACACACCTTGGTTCTCCCATTCACCAAGTCATTCTTAGATACATAATTCCTACCAGAATTTCGCCATAGTTCCTCTACATTTCTTACTTCTCCACATATGCACTTTCTCATCAAACTCATTCCTAATCTAGCCAAACCACAAGGGTTCTACCAGCACACATACAAAATATAAATCCATCCCAATATACCAAAACTCCATCAACATCAATACTAATACTCATACATAACCATTTGGCTCCAAGGCCTACAACTCACATACTATTGCACAATTACTTAAACTTCCACAATTACATTACTAATACATTATTTGGGTTCTTTATATTGGTTTACCCATTCCCATTACTCTAATGCACTAAAATTTAACATTAGTAAAGAGCTCTTACCTTGAGCTTATAATTCCTTCTTTCTTTCTCATTTCTCCTCCTTCTTCCTTTCTTGCCCAAACCGGCCATGTGGGGAATGGAGTTGCCAAACTCCATTCCCATCACCCAATGAACACAAAACACTACAATTAATATACTAACCCTTAAATTAATGCCAATTCATTGAAGTGTTTGAAATGAAATTTCTAGGGTTTACCTTTGGAGAATTTTAGAAGGGGTTTTTGCCCTTGGTTCAAGAAGGTGAGTCCACCACCATTGCTAGGTTGATATTTTGCTCAAAGGAAAGAGAGAAAACAAGGCATTACAAAGAGGCAAAAATCGGTTGTGAAGTAAGGTGGGGAAAACATGAGTTTTTCATGTAGATTTTTACCTTATTGGAAAATGGAGGCTCCAAGCTCCATAATGGTGTGCTTTTCTCTTCAAATGGGGAAAACCCATGGAGATGAAACTCATCCTTTTCGAATTTTGAAAAGAGGGAATGATAGAGGAGAATGAGGGGAGTTCAAATATGTAATTATTTTTGAGTTTGGAGCTTACATGGAGGTAGAGCATGAGGTTGAAGGAGGGAAGCCATTAGAGCTTCTTGAAGCTCTCAAAATCACAGCCACAAGGGAGAAGAAAGAGAGGGAGTACGATGAGGAAGGAGGGAATGGGAGAGAGAGAATAGAAAAGTGAGGTGAGAGAGTAAGTAGATAAAGTAGCTTTTATTTTATTGTTTTTCTTTGCTTTTTGGCTCTCTTATTTAGTTAGCTAGTTACATGTGTGTGTGAGGGAGTTGTTTGACAGATAAAAACTGGCCCCCTACAGTTATACCAGCTGGAGCATTTTTCGTCTTTTACAGAAAACGCTCGTTATTTTACCCGGTTTAGATACTGTTCACTAACCGGGTCCGTTTTCCGGAATTTTCTCGTTTCTTTATTTTTATTGGTTATTAAGCTTCCATAAATGCTTAATAATGTTTATTTAATGATTTATAACTTTTACGGGTTCGTTTGACCACTTAAAATCACGTTTTCGGGTTCTCTCGAAAAACGTGCGTTAAAGCTCTATTAGCGTTTTAATACATTATTTGGATCCGTTTTCTTCGGGAGTTGTTCCCGTATATTATTTAGGTCTTATTAAACCTTTAGAATCCATATAACACGCTAACCGAGGTCTCATACCTCCTATGGTTACTTAACGCTTATTTAGCGTTTTCCACTTTTTGAGCGTTTATTTATTTCTTTTGGATTTATTTTTCCTTACTAGTATTAATTAGGTACCATTAGGCCCTTAAATACGTATTAGATTAATTTTCATCCTTATGTTTAAGTTCGGGGTATTTCAAATATACGAATTGAACCCTTTTATTTTCTGCCATAGAATAAACTCTTCATAATTATTTTTTTGTAACATAAAATCATATCTTATGGTAACAACTTAAGCTAAAAAGTTATAATTATTTTTCTTGGTAAGTAACTCACCATTTACGGCCTTAATTAATTGAAGAGGTGTACATAATTTTTGTACAAAATTTATGAGCTTAAACAAAGCTTAAAACATTAAGGATTAACTTACTAAACTTACTCTTAATCAAGGATGATCAAGTACTTGAACTCCTCTTGAATTCCCAAGCTTTCTTCAATGGAAATTGTAGCTCCGATTTCAGTATTTATACATGAGAAGGAAGGGGTTTAGGAGTTAGATCTTAACAAAGATCTAAAGTAGATTTATAAGTAGTTTTCGAAGGATTTACCTTAAGTATTTTACCTTATAATTTCGGTGCTCCTAGTATGGATGGAGAACCAATTTTCCTTCAAGAAATTGATGAAGAAAAATATATTTAGAGTAATTATAATTTTCGGTTATATATATAGCATGTTTTAAGGATTTTTCAACATAAAAATACCTTAAGTTAACCTTGAATGCTCCTTGGTTTAATTGTTGATTCAAGACACTTCTTGGAGCATATATTAGTGCCGAATCCTTGGAGTAATCTTAGAAGGATTTTTGCTTCAAAACTTGATAGAATTAACTAGGAAATTAACATTGAAATGAAGTTAGAACTTAAGACTCCATTAATGGAGCTTGGAGCTTGAAAGGAAAAGAAAGAAAGGAGGAAGAGAGAGCTTACCCATTCGGCTGCAGCAAGGAAAAGAATGGCACAAGTGCCGTGAGGTTGTATAGGAAGAAAAAGGTAGTTTTTATTTAATTGTAGACAACATTATTTGACATGTTAGGTAAAGGTCTTAGTTTGTTGTTTTGCTTTAGATTTAGACCACAAAAGTCCCCCAATATTATGCATACTATCGGCAAGGCAAGCATGGGAGTGACTGATTGCCGTGAGTTTAGTGAAGAAAAGAGAATGGAATTGTTTGTTAATTCATTCCATGACTTGGCATATTATGTAGGTCTTTGATTAATGATTCCCTTTAACTCTTAGGCTTCAATAAGTCTTCCAGATAGCCATAATTTTCGGTAATGGTGGAATAAAAGAGTGGCTGCAATAAGTCATTGAAGACAACATGACAACAATATTAGGTAAGTTGGTATACTTTTGAATTTTTAATATAGCAATTGTTCTCCCTTTCTCCTTGATTGAATACCGTAACATGGCTGGGAAGAGATTGCTTTATTTGACAATTAAATAGACTACTATCAACTTGTACTTAAAGTAGTTATACATCTAGATTTTATTATTTAATTTTATGACTTTAGAAAAGCAAAAATCTGACCAATTTGGCTACAGATTTTCGGAAGTCACATGGTTGATTAGCATGTATATTATCTTGTCATCTTATAATCACATATATACTACCGCAAACTATAGTGTTTGCTACAGAATTTTTTTTTTTTTTTTGTTATAACACACATGTATACCACGTTAGTTATATGTGATGGCTACAGAATTTTTTTTTTTGCTAATCAAGGAAGTATATTACCGTTCATTGCTTGCAGTTCTGGAAGGTTACAGTATTGCTGGCTCATATTTGGTGGTGGGGTCTATGTGGTTTGGGATTACCAATTAATTAATGAACTCAGTAAACAGATGAGACATCATACTGCTTCCGTAATGCCAAATTCAAACGACCCTAAAGTTAATACATGAACCATCTAAAAAAAAGATACCTACTTATACTACCGTTTTCTTTTTGATTGGTATATATGTCCAAATTTGATCGCTTGTATACTGGTTACATACCCATCACGTTAATTGCTACAACATCTAATGTTTGGCCATGTGCATATACATGATAAGTGTATAGCCATGGTGTACGTTACCTGATTTTTTTTTTCTTTGTTCGATTAAGTACCAAGTGTTCTACCGTATGCTACCGGTTTGGTTTGCTTATATACATATATATACCACCGTATAGTTTAGTGGTAAATTCGATAGATTTTAATCTTGTCTTAATGATATATACAAATGTATAAGGTAAGTATACTAGGTGGTTAATTGTCTTACTAGGTAGAAGTGTATAAAAACATGTCCAAATATGCCCTATAAAGTCGGCATTATTATACAGATTTTTTTTTGGACTTGTAAACTTTGTGTTATAATTGATGTTATAACATTTCCTAAGTATTTATGATATATAAATTAAGATTAGGTAACATAAGTTGTTACATTGTTTAAATGAGTATTTCCAATTTACATTAGCATTTATAAATGATAGGCAATCGTAAAATACTTACGTTGCTCGTTAGTAATTTTTTTATGTTTTTACAGCGAACGTTATTGTATACCGAGTCGTATAAACGCTCGTATATTTTTTTCCCAGATGACGCTCTCCTAGTTGAGCTTGTTTCGTAAGGGGTTTAATGCCCGTTAATGTTCGTACATAAGTGTTTATATGAGTACGTGAAGACGACATTATATGGGTGTTTGTACGCATAAAATTACGTCCGCTAGCGTTTACGGTAAAACGACTATTTTTACGTTACGTTTGCGTGCATGAGTTTACATGCGCACGCGTAACATTAATTTACGTAACGTTTGCATGCATAAATTAGCATGCATAACTAAAATGATTTATTCCAAGATCAATTCTTCATTATTTAACAGTTTTAAGGTATTAATTATATTTGGGGTACTTCATTAACAACTCAAACAACCATAAATCATACCTTAAGACCAAGTGTTGATTCAACAAACAAATCATATCCATTTCAGTTCTATTATTAACTATCTCATCAAGATTAGCTTAAGACATAATTTAACTATAGATTACAACCTGAATCAAACCATAATTGGTTCCTAACATTTTCGATCATAACAACACAATATTAACCAGATTAGCTTAGGAGTTTATACCACCATAAACAACCTTCTAAGACAGTACATATAAGTTCCCAACATACTAGACTTTAAGACTTTAAGTCCTAGCTTAGTTTAAACTATCATCTTCATCCTAAAATCATGCTATACATCTCTTTAATAGTTCATAGCCAATTCTGTCATAATAGGTTACTAATGACCAGAACAATCAACAATCATGTTTTTAGCCTTAGGACACATCTACTTTACACTAATTAACTTCCAACTGAAAGCGGTTGTACTAGACATCTAATTCACCAGATTAGCTCTTCTAGTAATCACACTTAACATCTTTAACAAATTCTATACTTTCACCTATGTTACTCGGCCATAATAATCAGATAGGTTCTAGGTTAGTTAAGCACCTAAAACACTTGATTAATGCTCTAGAATTCCACCCACAAATCTGGTGATTAAACAAAACTCTTTAAGACACCATTTATCCTAGATTATAACAACACCAGATTAGACTAAAGATCATCCAGAACAATCATAATTACCTCTAGGTTATTCCTACTTACTAAACAGCAGCAAAACACCATAAACAAGCTCTAAAGCTTATTTCCAACTCAATGGTTTTGTACCCCAAAATACCAACGAATTTGCATAATCCATTAAGAGGTACTAGTCTTTGAAAACATATAGATTTGTGAAAGGATAGTAACCTTGAAGTTACCTTAAGAATTAATGAAGAAAACCTTCTTTAGGACCTTGGAAACTCTTGCTGGAACTAGGACACCCTAAGACACCTTTGGAGCACCTAACTTGGACATGGAAATGGAGTGATTTCTCCTGGTTTCTCCTCTGATTTTCAGCCACCAACAGCTAGTAATGGATGGTTAACTTCTAGGAACACCTTACTTCAAGGATTGGAATTGGTGTGGAGCTTTCTCCATCTTCCTTCCTTTCTCGTTCTAAGCTTTCTTTCTACATGGGTTTCTTCCTTCTTTTCCTTCTTCTTACTGATTACAATGGGTTTAAATGGTGGATGAATGATTTGGAAAGGTAAGGATGGAACAAGGATCTATCTTCTTCTTTGCTCTCAGCCAAGACAAGAATAACAAGGTAACCTTTATTTCCCTAAATCTTGGTGCTGGATGATGTATTTTGGAGTGGTGGATGATGGTATTTATAGGCAAGGAGATTAGCTTAGTCAATTTCCTTCCTAGGTGGGTAAGACCTTAAATGGTGACACCTTGTATAACACTTGCTCCAAGCTGATTGGTTCTAGTTAAGGCTTAATATAAGGATGACATGAAATACCCCGACCTTGAACATGGCGATTAAATTATCCTAATAGGTATTTAAGAGCCTAATAATGGTTAAGAAGTATTTGTAAGGGAAAATAAATCCAAAAGAAATAAAGAAACGCTTTAAAAGCGAAAAACGCTAAATAAGCGTTAAATAACCATAGGAGGTACGAAACCTCGGTCAGCGTAATATAAGGATTATAAAGGCTTAATTAAGTCTAAATAAATATTAGGGAACAAATCCCGAAGAAAACGGATCCTTAAAATGGATTAAAATCACTAATGAACATTAAAGCGCGTTTTTCGAGGTAACCGGGAAAACGTGTCTTTAAGCGGGTCAAATAGACTCGTAACAATTTTGGTCAACTAAATAATCATTAATAAATATTAGTGAAGCTTTAGAACCAATAAAATCAATAAAACGAGAAATTAGTAAAAACTGTCAAAAACGGGAAGTTGTGGGGTAGAAACATAAATAACACAAACTTATGTGTCCAATGTTGTAAAAAAAGAATTCAAAACCCACATGGGTTCTGTATGCTATCCGATTTGGTCCCCCCCTCTCTCACACTATTAGTTGCTTTTTCATTTGCAAAAAGACAAAACAATAAAAGAAAACATAAAGTAACATACTTACCTATCTCACAAGTCTCTCTCCTATCTTCATTTTCTTCTTCACGTAACAGCAGCCTCACTTTCTCCTTTCTCTGAATTTTTCCCTCCTTCCTGCGACAGCCATGGAGGCTTGAGAAAACAACACAACATACTCACCTTCTCTCCTTGTAACTCCCTCAAATCTCTTCCAAAAATTACAAAAATTATACCATTGTAATCCTCTCTTCAAGAGCAACAATTCCCTCTTTTCAAAATCCAGAAAAGAGCATTTTCGTTTTTGTGGGTATACCCCATTTGGAGCTTCAAGACTACCATTAGAAGGCCCTCCTTCTCCTTGTTCTTCTAAGGTAAAAACATTCTCAAAAACTTCAACTTTTTCTAGCCTCAAAGGCAAAACGAAATCTGAGCTAAAAACTCTTGTTCACTCCTTGTGTTCTAGCCGATTTTGAGCTCATTGGTGGAGTTGGAATCTTGTTCTTGAACCACTCCAAGCTTTATTTGCACCCTTGGAAGGTAAAGGAAATTCTAAACCCTAAATCTTACATTAAAACCTAAATAATGTTAGGGTTAGTTTTTAGTATTGAATGTGTGTGTATGTATGGGTTATTATACTAGATTTGTGAAGTATTATAACTGGTGGAGAAAGAGAGGAAGAAGAAGAGAAGGAGAAAGAAAAACTAGAAGAAAAACAAGGTAAGGAAGCTCTCTTGTGTAGCCTTGGTATATACATTATGTAACAGATTTTTAGTAATGAAAATATGTATTGTAAAATGGTAGTGTATTAGTAGAGTAATGTATAAGAGAATATAAGTATTTGGAACCTTAAAAGACATTTTAAAACTTGTAAAAACATAGTTGGGATTGGACTATTGAGTGCAGGAATTTCGATGTTGTTTTAGTGTAGTACTTGTGTATGAGAGATGAGTATATTGATGTCTATTGAAACAGGTGAAATAAGTGTTGAATTGCGAACTAGAATATGTGGTGAGAGTATAAAAATGTAGGGGAGACTATGGTGAAATTTTAGTAGGAATTGTGCACTAAGGATGACTTGGTGAGTGGAAGAACCAAGGTGTGTATTGGGATTTAGTAGAGATGATTTAGTAACTAAGGAGTAGTAGTTGTGGTAAGAGAAAGAGAAGATGTAAAATCTGTAGCATAGAGTGTTGAAATGTGTTGGAGGATCAAGGAAGAATTAGTATGAAGGATTTAGCAAAAAGAGCATTGTGCTGAGTAAGACTTAGGTTGAGTATAATGCAAATGAGGCAATAGAAGAGCCATAGGGTAGTGGGAAGAAGAGAGGAAAAATCTGTAGCATTTGGAGAAGAACCAAAACAGTAACAATGGAGAAAAATGTAACAGTGGAGTGTATTTCGTAACAGATTTTGGTAGAGTGGATTAGGCTAGTTTAAAGTGCTTAATCAATGCTAAAATGTGCTAGATTATATGTAGGAATATTGGGGAAGAGATTGGTGGAAGTTTGGAGTTGAAACAGAATCAAAAACATATATGTTTAACAATACTGTAACTTGTCCGGGTTGTAAACTAGTACACAAACCCGGACATGTCAAAAAACACGACAGAAAGAATTACAGAATGGATGGTCCGGGTTGTAAAACAAGACCTAAACCCGGACCACCCCAAAAATACACCCGAGAGGTTTTACACACACATGGTCCGGGTTGCAAACTAAGACCTAAACCCGGACCACATAGAAAACTTACCCGAGAGAACTCCCATTGTATGGTCCGGGTTTTAAACCCTGCCCTAAACCCGGACCACACACAGAATGCACCCGAGAGTTGTTCCAGTGGGTTGGTCCGGGTTTGTAAACCCGGACACCCCTAAAAACCCTCCAGAATGTATTTTAAAGCTAAACTAAAGTAGGGTAAGGATGGGTAATGATATTATAACTAAGACATGATTAATGATGTTTAAAGGTCATTAAGGCTATAAACAAGCTTAGGAAATAATTGTAAGTAAGTAACTTAAGTAAATGTATTTAAGTAACAAAGAGTTGGTAAGTATGAACTAGGAAACCTTTGGGAAGTAATAAGTAAGGTTAGTTATGGATAATTAACCACCCAATTGTATGTATGTCATAGGACTCGACTAGTTGAACACCGAAGGGAGTCGGTGTGTCCAAAGTCAACGGTGAAAGGTATGATTTCTTCATGCCCTGTATCCTAATCTGGTTACCCCGTTTTGTGTGCTTACTTGACCACCTAAATAAGATAAATGCATGAATCAGACTATACTGCACTTACCTGTGCTTGACTTATGTTGTGCTTGATATTTATTGTCTTGAGCACTAGTTTGCATAATTCATGAAATATATGAATGATGATGAATGGTATTCGAACCTCGTATTGTACTTGTGTAATGTATTGTACCTCGTATGTATGTGTATATATGTATAGTATTATTGTGGCTTGGATGCTGACTTGTGCTAATTCCTAACTATCTAACTCCTAACTTAAGTGAGTAAATTGGAATGAGTACAAGTCCGATATAGCTTCGGCCACGCGTGAGGAGGCGGAGTCACAAGAGGTTGGCTGCAATTCCTGACTCTTAAACTGGTCCGCGGCCCAAATCCCTTAAATGGGTAGCATCCCGGATTGGTGAGTCAAGTAAATCCCGGAGGTGGGACGGAGTAGTCCCCAGGGCCGGAGGTCTCGACGACTTAACTTGAGTAAGAGTAAGAGTAAGTAAGTATGGATCCGTAAGTAAGTATGAGTATGAGTATGTATGTGTATGAAGTAACGAGTAAAAGAGTAATCTCCACCCGATTAACCCGGGTGGAACAATGAAGCTAACAAGAATTGTATATTGTGTATGTAATGAGTATGTGTATTTCGGAAGAAGGTAAGTATGTACTGGATGGTTTATTGTATTCCTTGTATGTAATGTAGTGTATGTATGTATGCCTTGCGTAAGTATTGTTGTATTAGGTATAAGAGCATGTATGCTTGTATGAAAATGAACCGCATGTATTCGACCAAGTGGTCGGCGTACCCTCACTAGTACACGGGGTATGCGGTTATCATGCTCGGCGAAAGCTGACCCCTTCGGGGGACATTTTTTAGTGTGCAGGTACCCGAAGCGAATGTGGTCAAGGCACGAGACCGGCGACTACATTGGATAGTAGTAGTAGAATGTAGAGGTGTACTAACTAGCACACCCTTGTATTTAGAAGTAAGTAGCGTGTGAGGAATGGGTAGTAAGTAGCCTCTTAGTGAGTATGTATGAACTTGGGAGAAGCATTGTAATTGTATTGGGAACCTAGTAAACTCGGTTATGTATTTTGTATTGTATGATTAATGAAGGAGTAAAGTATCGAATGGAACCTTGTAGTATTCATTTGATGAACGGAGTATGTATTGTGGAAGTGTAGTACTCGGGATTCCGGTCCATCAGACCGATGCTGTATGTAGAAGTAGTAGCCTTGTTAGTCACGTGGGTGACTAACGGCATTGTATCACCCTCTGTATGTACTTAAGTACCCGCTGCGTGATTCTGATTGTATAAGGAGATTGGACGGTAATGACAGTATTAGCAGTAGGGGTGTTACAGACACATAAGGGCTGACTAAGGGAATGGGGCGGCAACCTACTTTCATTGGACCAAAGTGTGGTCTAATAATATAGTGACACCTCCTAATAGGTTGCTTAGGTGTAAGGCTCATATTAGTCTTGATGTTAGCCAATCCCAACATGCTACCTCCTACTTGTCACCTCGTGCTTGCCACCTCGTGCTTGCCACCTCATGCTTGCCACCCGTGCTTGCCACCTCATGCTTGCCACCTCGTGCTTGTCACCTCATGCTTGCCACCTCGTGCTTGCCACCTCATGCTTGCCACCTCATGCTTGCCACCTCGTGCTTAGCACCTAGCTGGGTCACCTACTTGCTAGCTTACTAGCTGAATCACCTACTTGTGTGCTTATTACACAAGCTAGCTGCTGCATCACTTACTAGCTTGGTTGTCAACATACTATTGAAGCATTTTGGCTAACTACTCCTAAAAGAGTATAAAGAGTGTGATTAAGGACATCTCTGGTTCTAAGGTGTACTTATGTCAATGCTAGGGTTTAAAAGTGTTTTATAGGTTATTAAGACTTAAACAACAACATAAATCATTCCTAAGAAACTTGGGGTATTTCACCATGAGAGGGCGTACCAGCATTCGTGCTGACCCCCTTTGGGGGCTGTTTTTACACTTGCAGGTAAGCGGCCCATGAAGTCACACCACGAGAGTAGGAGCGGGTAGCCCTAGGTAGGACTTTATTTTGAGTACGGGTAGCGCCTGTGTACCCATCTGTTGATAGTTGAACTTGAGAAATATTATTTGGTTTGGGAGATACTTATAACTCAGTTGGTGTATGCATTTTGGATATACGGTTGTAAATATTTAAGAAACGGTATTTCTTGTTGATTAGACCGTGGCAAGGTCTTGTGTTAGTTTTTTTCCGCTGCGATGTTTATGTATTATTTGTTAAGTTACGATAACCACGATTGGCTTAGGACGGGGTTTTACATAAATATTGGATTACCATATAGTATTATGAATTTAATAATAAGATTTACAAGGCAATAAATCTTGGGAAAATTTCTAAACACTCCAAGTATATTATAAAGATTTTAGAAAGAGTTGGAACATTGTTTTGAAACATAAAAGTCAATATAAAATCCTAGAAACCCTAAAGCCTTGCTAGGGTTGACTTTTTGAGAATGGTCAAACCAGCCCATGAAACCTATACCAATAAATAGGTTATGGAAAACCATGAAGATGATAAAAAGAACATCAAAAACGGATCATCCTAGCCAAAGTTATGATAAAATGAAGTTTAGAGCCAAAATTTTGAAAACATGCTGATGTGGCAAGTCTTCTGACTCACCCGCATGCCTCGAGATACGCGCCCAACACTTAGCCGATTTTATCCCCTTGTTTTCCGGTAACTGATTTCTAATTTTGCCCTAACTTGTGACCTCCATATCTTTCTCATCCTTTGGAATTTTTGAGTGTCGTCTTCTTTGTTGTCTTCTCCTACACTTCCTCTTTACAACCATAACTCACACTAAACCTAGATCATCCTAAATCAACCGGAAATTCGGTCCAAAGTAGCCACCCTGTGAAACCGAAACCGCAGATTCCAGTTTCCTTCGATTTCAGGTAAGATTCATCTTGCCATAACTTTCTCATCTTTCAACCAAAATTGATTTCTTTAGCTCGTTGTGTAGACCATTAATCCCTCTACAACTTTCGTGTTGATGACCAAGGCTGATTCATAACTGATTGGGAGAGCGAGACATCTAAAGATCTCGATTCACCATTGCATAAAATCATACAGAAACACAAGGTATAAACTCGTAACTTTCAGCTCCGATTTCTTTCTGTGTAGTGCAAGTTAGAGTGATTTCTTGCTATCATTGTGTAGAGTTAAGTTTCCTCTTTAGATTAAGCCCAAGAACAAGTTCTAACTCGATGTGTACTGAAACTTATAGCGTTGTAAAGTTGGCTACTCACTCGGTTTGTAAAGGGGGAATTTTTCTAGAAACCGAAATCGAATTCTTTTGATTCGTGTAATTCCGGTAAGTTTTCTTCAAATTCCTTTGACCTTGCTAATCGGCTTTACATTATCGGTCAAAACCATGTTCCAATTGCATCAATTAAGCGTTAGATTGAGTGAATTTGTGAGATTTGTATTCGGAAACCCGAACTAAACCCTAACCTCGAACCAGAATCGAAAACCGCTGAATTCCGCATGTTAGCTAGTGAATTCGGTATCATTAGAACCGGGATTGAATTTCAAAACCATAGAAACAAGAATCATCGAATTTAGCTCTGTAGATTTTGAGTAATTGGCAGATTAGTACTCGACATTGTTGTGTTCCCCGCTGATGAACTCGGGGATCTCGGGCCGTCCAATCGTAGTTAAAAGAAACGGACGGCTGAGATTAAAACGTATAAGATTTAAGTATATTAAGTTTTTATGAATTCCAGAATTTAACCCTAACTTGTTGAATTAGTTTAAATACCTTCCCGAATGTGTTTTGACTTGAAATTTTAACCGTAGATTTCTTATAAAATCTAGTTTATTTTGATGTAAATTAATATGGTTTTGGAGTTTTTAAACGTAAGTTATGATTTTTGCAAGTTATGGGTATTATGTAATTATTTGGTTAATTAAAAAAGATATTTTTATGAAATAAAAATTTTATAATATGTATAAAATGTTATAGTTATTGTATATTAAATTTGGGAATTTTTGGACAATGGTAAATGGGTTTAAAAATTGTGTTTATGAGTTTTTCGTAAGAATAACTTATAATATATGGTTTTTAATGTAACAAAAAATTAAAGTATGGTTTGTTAATAAACTTTTAAGCTGGAAAAAATAAGGAAAACCAAAATAAACATTTTATAACAGTATGTTTATAAATGTTTTGTGTATTAGCTCTTAAGAGAAGTGAAATTATTTACATATATGTATATATACTTATATGGTAGAATTAAAATAGAAACTTATGTTAAATCAAGGAATTTAATTATTCTACATCTTATTTATTATTTTATATGGGAGTTAGTATTCTTAATCAAAACTAAGGAAAATATATATATTTACACATATGTAAAACGGAAATAAAATAGTAACTTAGGGTAAAACTGGGAGCTAATAAGTCAACACTTATGTTAACTTAATACTATAGAAGCTAATATCCTAAGATATAGTAAAAGAAATACTTTTTGAAACATACATGGAATGCAGATAAATGTTGAAGTAATAAGATAATTTAAATACAATAAGCTACATAGGGGATGTCTTAATTAAATTCTAATACAGGTATACGTATATATATTAAATAATTAATGGAAAACACTTTATTTTATAAACCGTATATCGGTTGTGGTTATGCCTAAAAGTTATTAAACATAATTAAATACAATAAAATTTCTTAAAAATGTTATGGATAAATCTTAACACATAAAGATATATATAAATATATATATATGTATATATATATGTATATATATATATGTATATAGATACATTAAAATAGATCAGGGAAATAACATTCCTTGTGATAGTTATAATAAGAGGAATATGTATATTAAACCTTAGGATTTTAATCGGTGTGTAATTAAATAGTCATTAATAACTTAAGGGTTTAATTACACAACATAAACGTATTACGGTCTTGGGTTAACTCACTAAGCCCAAGTCTATGAATTCCAAAAGCCCACTTAAACAATTCAAAGAGAGGTTGGACCACTCTCGGGGCTAAATTTTAAATCGTTCCAGTTTAAACGGAGTGGGTCTAACAAAGATTTAATTAACGAAACCTAGCCCAAATCCTTGTGAGAGAATGATGGTAAACCTAGAACACCCTAATTATAGGTTACTATTGGGGAATCACTCATTCAAGTTAATTACTGTTCTTCACATACCAGGTACGATTTCTCGTACTCTTATGCTTTGCTAACAAGACTTAAGGGATGTTTGTGACAAACACTAACTGAGCTAAAGTGGAATTTCAAAAAGAAAATGGTTGTGTGACTAACTCAGCTTGTGTGACTAATTGAGCCTTGAATGTGTAACTTACATGGTTATTTGGTTCCTTCTATTTGGTTGTTTCATTAGACATTAACTGCTTAGGGTTTACGCTTCTGCACTCTGTAGGACTGAGTGTTTTGGTATTGCTCTAGGTAGTTAGTGATCTAGTGGGAATATAGAGAAGGACAATCTTGGTAAATTCTTCTTTTGACTCTGGATATAGTTTCATCCATGAGCTGGGTCTTGTTGTTTCGACGTGTGTGCGTCTTCAATGGTAACAGTGAGGGGCTATATATCCCCTGTCCCAAAAGGGACGTAGTAGACAGTGAGGGGCTGTATATCCCCTGTCCTAAAAGGACGTACTTGGTGGTGGGGGCCATCTCTCCCAGTTGATTTTATTCCACTCTTGAGTTGTTGGTTCCTGGTTTCTCTCATTCTTTCCTAGTCCTTGTGACTACCCACTCCTAACTGGAATTGGTTCTAACTTGAGCATTGGATGTTCACTAACTCATGGTGTGGTTTTTGGATTGACTAACTTTACCTTTCTGTTATTTATCTTTATCCTTAACTTGTTATCTTGAATTGGTGATTTGTGAAATGCCTTGTTCCTCTATTTTGTTTAAGTGATTGTATTCAAGCTATTATTTATTTAAGAGTTGTATTATAAGTTTGTTTTTGGAGGATCGTACCAGTTCCACTCCAGGGAACTGACCCACCCCTCTCGGGGTGGGCTGCTTGGTTTTATCTTGCATGTACAAGTTATTTTACAGGTGGCCACAAAGAGAACGAGTGATTGGGATGGGATTAGGTTTTGTGGAGAGTTTATGTGTTCTATTACTGTTTTATTTTTGTTAAGTTTTCTCGAGGTTCAGGCCGTGAAAGTTGTAATCTTTAAGTTGTAAATTGGTGAGGTTTGGTGCTGGGTGTTTGGAACCCGATGGTCTGTACGCCTTTAGTATTTTATTTCTGCTATAAATATGTCAAATAGGGGCGTTACAGAAATTGGTATTAGAGTGTAGTTACGCTCTGAACCCGAGAAAACAGCTGAGTGAAATACTTAGATTATAGGTGCACATAAAACTGGGGAACTGGGGTAGAATTGGGAAGTGAGAATTCCAGAAAGGCGTGTGACCCTTACCCCATACTTACTTTACTACTTGCATTTTACTTCACGTACCTACGAACCGTCCTTAGGACGTCATAAATATTTCATATATTACTACATAGATATTAGACTCAACAATACGCCGTCTGGGTAACAAAACCGTCATACCAGCTAGATGTCTCAAAGAGGAGGAAGAGGAGCTGGTCCCTCAGGAGGCTATGGACCCGACGCTGTCACCCCAGAGGTCATAGTGCAGATTGTGACGGCTTCATTAGCTCAGCAGCAGGCCCGGATCCCACAGCCACCACCGCCACGACCTAATGGTCCCCGGGAGTTCAACTGGCTGAAGGCAGTCAACGACCTTCGTCCCCCAGTCAACGAAGGCCAGCCATAACCGAATACCTTAGAGAGATACATCGACGAGATGCAGAAGGCCTTCACCTCTCTGCATGTTCCAACGGGTCGCCAGGTGGACATAGCGGCCAATTTTCTCTAGGGACCCGCGCATCGATGGTGGCAGACCGCCAGAGCTGAGCTGACTGCCCAGGCGGACTTCGACTTCCCAGCCTTCTTGGTGGCCCTAAGAGTCAAGTTCTATCCATCCTACCTGCAGAAGAGGATGAGGAGCGAGTTCGAGCAGCTGAAGCAAGGAACTTCCTCTATTGCTGAGTACTATAATTAATTTGTGGAGCTGCTCGCTGTTATTGGAGAGGGAGCTTACGCTCCGAGGTATCTGGTGGATAAATTCCATGTCGGCTTGAACTTCAGGATCATGACTATGATCGGTTCCACCAGAGGGATGACCCTACAGGTATGGAACATGATTTAGAATTTCTGGTACGCAAAGGTTTCCCCACTAACATATATTGTCACCACAGGAGCTAGCGGATGCCGCGAATGACTGCGAGACCACCATTGCCTACCAGGACTCTATGCTAGGCAAGAGGAAGGGGGATGAAGAAAAAGGAAATTGAGGGAACTTTTCCCAGAACTACTAGAGGAAGGGAACGTTCTACAAGGGGAGGAACGAGAAGGCCATGGTCCCCTCATATACTAATGCTGAGCCACTCTGCTCCCAGCCATTTAAGGGTGAGATAAATTTGAATCTCCAATGTGGTTACATTTTCTTATCACAATTACTAACCAAGAAACTGAAACAGGGAACCAACCTGCGAGAAAGTACTTTTGCAAGTGGTGCAAGAAGGACCACGCGGGCAAGGATTATAAGGGAAACCTGGTGGATTGTAACCACTGCGGTAAGAAGGGGCACAGATCGTTCGAATGCTTCCTGAACCTGGATTCCAGGAACTACTAGCCACGCACCGGGAACACTGCTAGAGCCCCAGCTGCTACTACTGCTGGAGGAGGTCGAGGTGGCACAAGAGGTGCTGGATCATCTACCAGCCGCCCTACCCAGAGCCATCCACAGAGGCCGGGACAGAACTACCCCCAGAGGCCAGGCAAGGCACCGGTCCTTAACACGGTGGACCGCGTCGAGGCAGCAAGTGATGACCCGAGTTCACCTGGTGAGGACTACTTCCCTCATGAAGAGGCTTAGACCCTTACCTTCTTTACATTCAGTTGGCTAGTTTTTTTTCTTTGTCAATGTAAAAGGGATGAACTATAAACCCTTCATTTCGTTTCGTTTCGAGCCTTTCATTACCAGTTGTGTACCTTGACTTATTTATTTAATGGCAATTGTTGTTCAGCTTTCGATATTTGCTTTCCTATTTTGCCATATTCCACACCCAACATCCCTTTTGAAGCCAAACCACACCCACCAGAGAAGTGTGAGGTCTTGAGACCCGGGATGATCTTACTACGAGAGTACCTGACCCCAGCAGTCCAGTATGCATTGATCCTCATGATCAGGGAGTTAGGTGTGAAGGAAGGAAATTTTTACACCCCTACCTTCAAGAATGGTTCAACCATGAAGGTGAAGATCATGTGCCTAGGTAAGAAGTGGAACCACACCACCAAGAGTTATGAAGAGGTGGAGGTGCCGCCAATCCCGGAGGAACTGCAGACCATCATTAGAGCTGCAGTTAAGGCAGCACAAGAATTGGAGGACGAGCCCGTCCCAGACCTGACCTCCGACGTGTGCATCATCAACTTCTATTGAAAAGAGGGTAAGCTAGGGATGCACCAAGACAAGGACGAATCGCTAGAGTCTGTCACCAGAGGAGTTCCAGTGGTGTCCATATTGCTTGGAGACGACGCGGAGTTCCTATTTGGTGATCAAAGGAGGATGGACCTTGCTACCAAGATCCTCCTGAAGTCGGGTGATGTACTGATTTTTGGTGGGGCAGCTAGACTCATCTACCATGGGGTGAAGAGAATCAAGCCCAACACAGCCCCCACACCCATCATTAACCAGACCCATATGAAACCGGGCCGTCTAAACCTAACCTTTAGACAGACCTAGCCTTATACTTTACAGTTTTAGCATTGTAAATTTTAAGTTGCTCATGAAGCTTTCAATAAGAATGGAAATTCTAAGAATTTTATTGCTTCATTGTAGGGGTTGGAAACTCAGGGATCAGGTTGAATGTGTTGAACCAGGCTCAAGCAAAGAGCAATGGAATGGTCATCACAGGTATAAACATTAACCCTGAGTAATTACCGTGGAACGTTTACCCAGAATCTTAAAAATCTATCCTATAACTTCAGGCACGTTCCTAGTTAATGGAGTGGAGGCCACAGTCCTGTTTGATTCGGGTGCCTCCCACTCTTTCATATCACAAGCGTTTCATGCTAAGATCAATGCTTCCACAGAGGATATCCATGACTGCTCAGTCTTGCTGCCTTCTAGAGAGCTGATCAAGTGTAGTAAGCAGTGCAAGAATTTTAGCATACACATCAAGGGAGCAGACTTCCTTCTGGATGCCATAGTTTTCCCTGGCATGGGGTTCGACATAATTGTGGGCATGGACACGCTACAGCGGTACCGAGGCAGACTACACTGTGCAGAGCATCGTCTCCTCCTGAAGTCAGCTACAGGGATCACAGTGTCATACCGGATGCAACCTAAACAGCCAACTGTGAAGGTTGTATCGGCTTTGTCCCTGATGAAGGAGGTGTCCAAGGGCGCTACCGCCTACTACTGTTATGCCCAGGATCTGAGGACGGACCCGAAGTTCCAGAGCGATGTTCCCATTGTGTCGGAGTACCCCGACGTTTTTCCAAAGGAGCTACCTAGACTACCACCACTGAGAGAGGTTAAATTCAATATCGACCTCATACCTGGCACGGGACCGATTGCTAAGGCTCCCTACCGGATGGGCCCTGCAGAGATGGTTGAGTTGAAGAAGCAGCTGCAGGAGCTACTAGATAAGGGTTTCATCAGACCCAGTGTCTCACCTTGGGGTGCTCCAGTGCTTTTCGTCAAGAAGAAGGACAGAAGCATGAGACTCTATATCGACTACAGAGAGCTGAATAATGTCTCGATCAAGAACAAGTACCCACTGCCCAAGATCTATGACTTGTTCGACCAGCTGAGCGGGAGCTAAGGTGTTCTCGAATATTGATCTGCGTTCCGGATATCATCAACTAGCTGTAGCTGAGTCGGATATAGAGAAGACAACCTTCCAGACCAGATACGGCCACTACGAGTTCGCAGTGATGCCGTTTGGACTGACCAATGCACCCGCGAGATTCATGGATCTGATGTAGAGAGTCTTCCAAGCCCATTTGGATAAGTCAATAGTCGTGTTCATAGACAACATCTTGATATTCTCCAAGAGTCAGGAGGAACACGAGCAGCATTTGAGGACAGCCTTGGAGACTCTGAGAGAGAAGAAACTATATGCCAAGTTCAGCAAGTGTGAATTCTGGCTGGACAAGGTGTCATTTCTTGGACATGTGATCTCAGCTGAGGGAGTTTCAGTAGACCCAGCTAAGATTGAGGCAGTGAAGAGCTGGCATAGACCTCGCATGATAGAGGATAGGAGTTTCCTTGGGTTGGCTGGCTACTATAGACGCTTTGTGAAGGACTTCTCCAGGCTAGCCAAGCCCTTGACCTCCCTGATAAAGAAAGACAGCCAGTTTGTATGGACAGAGGCTTGTGAGGTCTCCTTCCAGGCGCTGAAGGACGCCTTGACCACAACCCCAGTATTAGTGATCCCTGAGGGGAACGAGGGATACGAGGTGTATTGTGATGCTTCAGGCAGAGGGATTGGTAGGGTACTGATGCAGAATGGCAGAGTGGTAGCATATGCTTCTCGACAGTTGAAGAAGCACGAAGAAAATTACCCCACACACGACCTTGAGCTCCACACCATAGTCTTCGCTTTGAAGATCTGGCGACATTACTTGTATGGAGCCACAGTCCGATTATGACAGACCATAAGAGTCTGAAGTACATCTGGACCCTGAAGGAGCTGAACCTGAGACAGCGACGATGGGTCGAGCTACTGGCTGATTATGACATCAACCTTCAGTACACTGAAGGTAAAGGGAATGTTGTCGCAGACGCTCTGAGCAGGAGAGCATGCTCACTCCTAGCCTTGATAGAGACGACCATGATAGCTAAGGAGATATACGCAACCCAGGACAGTGATGTATACCTACAGGGCATCAGGCAGAAGCTAGCAGACGGTTTGACTGATGGTCTGAAGTATGAGTATGAGCTAGACAGCGAGGGACACCTTCGACTCAGAGGCAGACTCTGTGTTCCTTAGGATGCGGCAGAACTTCAGACCAGGATTCTCTCCGAGGCTCATTCCTCTACATTATCAGTACACCCTAGAGCCACCAAGATGTACACGGATTTGAAGCAGTTATTCTGGTGGAGCGAGATAAAGAGGGATGTAGCAGATTTCGTCTCTCGATGCCCCACCTGTCAGAAGGTGAAGTTTATGCATCGTCGGCCAGGAGGCCAGATTCAGTCATTACTAGTACCGTGCTGGAAGTTTGACGACATCAGCATGGACTTTGTGGTCGGTCTCCCTCTAGCTAGAGGCGGACTGAATTCTATTTGGGTGATAGTCGATAGGTTGACCAAGACCGCCAGGTTTATACCTATCAAGGACACATGGAAGGTGCCCAAGCTGGATGAGGTGTTCACCACAGAGCACATCCGGTACCATGGGGTACCTAAGACGATTGTCTCCGATCGTGACACACGTTTCCTCAGTAGATTTTGGCGTCAGGTGCAGGAGGCGTTTGGTACTCAGCTACGCCTTAGCACGGCCTTTCACCCTCAGACTGATGGGCAGACCGAGAGGACGATTCAGACTCTAGAGGATATGGTACGAGCAGTTGCTCTAGACTATCAGGGGAGTTGGGTAGAGCGTCTACACCTGGTGGAGTTCTCCTACAATAACTCCTACCACTCATCTATTGGCATGGCACCATTCCAGGCTCTGTATGGCAGGCCGTGCCGGACTCCCTTATCGTGGAGTGACCCTACTGAGGCAGTCCTGATTGGGCTCGAGTATGTTCAAACACTACAGGATGACATCAGAGTTATCCAGCAGCACATGAGGGCAGTGCAGTCTAGACAGAAATCCTATGGGGATCAGCGCACTAGAGAGCTCGAGTTTCAGTTGGGTGACATGGTTTTCTTACGGGTGTCTCCGATGAGAGGGATATTCAGATTTGGGATGAGGGGGAAACTAAGCCCTAAGTATGTTGGTTTATACAGGATTACGGAGCGAGTGGGCCCAGTTGCTTACAGACTAGAGCTACCAGCGGAGTTGGGGAAGGTACACGACGTGTTTCATGTATCTCAGTTGAAGAAGTATATGCCTGATCCTTCTCACGTAGTGCTGCCAGAGAGATTGGAGATTGAGCCTACACTGAGGTATGAGGAGACTCCTATTCGGATCTTGGACACGAAGGTCCGAGAAACGAGAGGCAAATCAGTCAAATTCGTGAAAGTTCTTTGGGAGCATCATGGGGTTGAGGAAGCTACTTGGGAGACTGAGGACTCCATGAGAGTGAAGTACCCACATTTATTCACATGATATTTTGCTATCCTGCTATGATTCACGTTAGTAGCGGTACGAGGGCGTAGCTTAGCTCTTTTAAGGGGGATATACTAGCATACTCCTCTATTATCTCATCCGGATTATGCCCTGTTGCATTATTAGTAGAGTGAGAGGTGTATGTATGTACGTAGTTTTTCATTATGGCACGGTAGTCTGTGATGTTTGATTTAGTATATCTTGGTATATTTTGATTCAGTTTTATATTTTGATTCAGTTTGGTTTGGTTCTGAGTAATCTCGAGTGGAATATTGAAATAGAGTGGATGGAAGTTAAGGAGGATTGGATTGGTATGAAACTTGTTGGTATTATTATCGACTTCGGGGTGAAGTTTCTTTTAAGGGGGATATACTGAAATACCCTTAAATTAATTTAAATTAATTTAGGGGATTTCTTTTATTAAAACCGTAAATAATACCATTAATTATTATATTATAGTATGGAATTGCGAATAATAAATCAATATGTCTTTATATGGAATTATGAAAATTAAATCATGGGATTCCTCCCATTTAATCCAAAGGAATACTATTAAATATTGGATTACCATATATTATTATATATTATTATGAATTTAATAAAAAGATTTACAAGGCAATAAATCTTGGGAAAATTTCTAAACACTCCAAGTATATTATAAAGATTTTAGAAAGAGTTGGAACATTGTTTTGAAACATAAGTCAATATAAAATCCTAGAAACCCTAAAGCCTGCCTTGCTAGGGTTGACTTTTTGAGAATGGTCAAACCAGCCCATGAAACCTATATCAATAAATAGGTTATGGAAAACCATGAAGATCGATAAAAAGAACATCAAAAACGGATCATCCTAGCCAAAGTTATGATAAAATGAAGTTTAGAGCCAAAATTTTGAAAAAATGCTAATGTGGCAAGTCTGCTGACTCACCCGCGTGCCTCGGGATACGCGCCCGGCACTTAGCCGATTTTATCCCCTTGTTTTCCGGTAACCGATTTCTGATTTTGCCCTAACTTGTGACCTCCATATCTTTCTCATCTTTTGGACTTTTTGAGTGCCATCTTCTTTGTTGTCTTCTCCTACACTTCCTCTTTACAACAATAACTCACACTAAACCTAGATCATCCTAAATCCACCGGAAATTCTATCCAAAGTAGCCACCCTGTGAAACCGAAACCGCAAATTCCAGTTTCCTTCGATTTCAGGTAAGATTCGTCTTGCCATAACTTTCTCATCTTTCAACCAAAATTCGATTTCTTTAGCTCGTTGTGTAGACCATTAATCCCTCTACAACTTTCGTGTTGATGACCAAGGCTGATTCATAACTGATTGGGGAGCGAGACGTCTAAAGATCTCGATTCACCATTGCATAAAATCATACAGAAACACAAGGTATAAACTCGTAACTTTCAGCTCCGATTTCTTTCTGTGTAGTGCAAGTTAGAGTGAGTTCTTGCTATCATTGTGTAGAGTTAAGTTTCCTCTTTAGATTAAGCCCAAGAACAAGTTCTAACTCGATCTGTACTGAAACTTATAGCGTTGTAAAGTTGGCTACTCACTCGGTTCGTAAGAGGGGAATTTTTCCAGAAACCGAAATCGAATTCTTTCGATTCGTGCAGTTCCGGTAAATTTTCTTCAAATTCCTTTGACCTTGCTAATCGGCTTTACATTATCGGTTAAAACCATGTTCCAATTGCATCAATTAAGCGTTAGATTGGGTGAATTTGTGAGATTTGTATTCGGAAACCCGAACTAAACCCTAACGTCGAACCAGAATCGAAAACCGCTGAATTCCGCATGTTAGCTAGTGAATTTGTTATCGTTAGAACCGGGATTGAATTTCGAAACCATAGAAACAAGAATCATCGAATTTGGCTCTGTAGATTTTGAGTAATTGGCAGATTAGTACTCGACATAGCTGTGTTCCTCACTGATGAACTCGGGGATCTCGGGCCGTACGATCGTAGTTAAAAGAAACGGACGACCGAGATTAAAACATATAAGATTTAAGTATATTAAGTTTTTATGAATGTGATTTGACTTGAAATTTTAACCGTAGATTCCTTATAAAATCTAGTTTATTTTGATGTAAATTAATATGGTTTTGTAGTTTTTAAACGTAAGTTATGATTTTTGCAAGTTACGGGTATTATGGAATTATTTGGTTAATTAAAAAGATATTTTTATGAAATAAAATTTTTATAATATATAAAATGTTATAGTTACTGTATATTAAATTTGGGAATTTTGGACAATGGTAAATGGGTTTAAAATTTGTGTTTACGAGTTTTACATAAGAATAACTTATAATATATGGTTATTAATGTAACAAAAAATTAAAGAATGGTTTGTTAATAAACTTTTAAGCTGGAAAAAAATAAGGAAAACTAAATTAACATTTTATAACAGTATGTTTACAAATGTTTTGGGTATTAGCTCTTTAGGGAAGTGAAATTATTTACATATATGTATATATACTTATATGGTAGAATTAAAATAGAAACTTATGTTAAATCAAGGAATTTAACTATTATACATCATATTTATAATTTAATATGGGAGTTAGTATTCTTAATCAAAACTAAGGAAAATATATATATTTACACATATGTAAAATGGAAATAAAATAGTAACTAGGGTAAAACAGGGCTAATAAATCAACACTTATGTTAACTTAATACTATAGAAGCTAATATCCTAAGATATAGTAAAAGAAATACTTTTTGGAACATACATGGAATGCAGATAAATGTTGAAGTAATAAGATAATTTAAATACAATAAGCTACATAGGGGATGTCTTAATTAAATTCTAATACAGGTATACGTATATATATTAAATAATTAAAGGAAAACACTTTATTTATAAACCGTATATCGGTTGTGGTTATGTATATTAAACCTTAGGATTTTAATCGGTGTGTAATTAAATAGTCATTAATAACTTAAGGGTTTAATTACACTACATAAATGTAATACGGTCTTGGGAACTCACTAAGCCCAAGTCTATGAACTCCAAAAGCCCACTTAAACAATTCAAAGAGAGGTTGGACCACTTTCGGGGCTAAATTTTAAATCGTTCCAGTTTTAAACGGAATGGGCCTAACAAAGATTTAATTAACGAAACCTAGCCCAAATCCTTGTGAGAGAATAATGGTAAACCTGGAACTATGAACCAGTAAGAATAGAAGGTTGTTTGGTTTATAGGTCCCTTAACTAATCAACACTTGGAACACCATAATTATAGGTTACTATTGGGGAATCACTCATTCAAGTTAATTACTGTTCTTTACATACCAGGTACGATTTCTCGTACTCTTATGCTTTTCTAACAAGACTTAAGGGATGTTTGTGACAAACACTAACTGAGCTAAAGTGGAATTTCAAAAAGGAAATGGTTGTGTGACTAACTCAGCTTGTGTGACTAACTGAGCCTTGAATGTGTAACTTACATGGTTATTTGGTTCCTTCTATTTGGTTGTTTCATTAGACATTAACTGCTTAGGGTTTACGCTTGTGCACTCTGTAGGACTGAGTGTTTTGGTATTGCTCTGGGTAGTTAGTGATCTAGTGGGAATATGGAGTAGGACAATCTTGGTAAATTCATCTTTGACTCTGGATATCGTTTCATCCATGAGCTGGGTCTTGTTGTTTCGACGTGCGCGCGTCTTCAATGGTAACAGTGAGGGGCTGTATATCCCCTGTCCCAAAAGGGACGTAGTAGACAGTGAGGGGCTGTATATCCCCTGTCCTAAAAGGACGTACTTGTGGTGGGGGCCATCTCTCCCAGTTGATTTTATTCCACTCTTGAGTTGTTGGTTCCTGGTTTCTCTCATTCTTTCCTAGTCCTTGTGACTACCCACTCCTAACTGGAATTGGTTCTAACTTGAGCATTGGATGTTCACTAACTCATGGTGTGGTTTTTGGATTGACTAACTTTACCTTTCTGTTATTTATCTTTATCTTAACTGTTATCTTGAATTGGTGATTTGTGAAATGCCTTGTTCCTCTGTGTGGTTTAAGTGATTGTATTCAAGCAATTATTTATTTAAGAGTTTTACTATAAGTTTGTTTTTGGAGGATCGTACCAGTTCCATTCCAGGGAACTGACCCACCCCTCTCGGGGTGGGCTGCTTGGTTTTATCTTGCAGGTACGAGTTATTTTACAGGTGGTCCCGAAGAGAACGAGTGATTGGGATGGGATTAGGTTTTGTGGAGAGTTTATGTGTTCATTACTGTTTTATTTTTTTAAGTTTTCTCGAGGTTCAGTCCGTGACAGTTGTAATCTTTAAGTTGTAAATTGGTGAGGTTTGGTGCCGGGTGATTGGAACCCGAAGGGCTGTACGCCTTTAGTATTTTATTTCCGCTATAAATATGTCAAATAGGGGTGTTACCCTTAAATATACTAATGTGACATAATATACAACATTATAATGCATATTCAAAGTTTTTCCAAAAAATCAGGAATATGTGCATTGGTTTGTGAATAGTTACCAAATAGTGCAAAATAACACTTAAATATCTTAGTCTAGTCAATGGTCAGTAGTTCCCCTTTACCTTGACCATTATTGCCGATTAATAAGGGTTATTCCCTTGGTGTGTGGCAAATTCCAAAATCAATTAAATATGACTCACCACTTTTACTTTATTAAAGCAAAGTTAAGTGCACTTTTATTATTTTAAACTAAACAAGCATATCTTCCCACCTCATCTGATCATTATCGCCAGCAAAGAGGTTGCTTCAGCCCTAGGAAACTTCCCAAAATATCTAAGATGAGTCATCTTATGTGTTGACCAAACCTATGACTTATTACCCTTATTAGCCGGTTTCTTCTTCTTTCTTTTCATTACCTTTCTTCTCTTCAACCGTAAGCTTCTCAAACCTCTCTTTGTTGTGTCCACCCGTGAGCTGCCCACCAACTTCCATAGCCAAGATCTCAAGCTCTAGGTAAGCTTTCATGGCATAAAAATACTCATTCTTCTCCTCCTTTTAATGAGCTCACCCATCTTCATTTGCACCCAGCAATATAAACCGAGTTGGGGGTTAAAGAAGAGGAGTTGTTTCGGCTGGAACCAAGGGAAGAAAGGGAAGCAAGTTTAACATTTTCTTAAAGTAAAATCTTGCATGGAGCTAGCCTACTCCTTCCTTCTTCATTCCGGTTATTTTTCCAGTTTTTCTCCAGTTCATGCTTTCTTTATGTAAAAATCAGTGGATAATACCTACCTTTGTGGAGAAGCAAAATCCATGCAGGAAGCCCTATTTTGACCATCTTAAGTAGTAGTTTAACACCTTGTTTTGCCTAATAAAATCAGGTGTGAATAGCCTTAGAGATCAGCTCCATACCAAGGTTAAAGTCATGCCTTTTGTAACACCCCATCCAACATTAACACACTTAAATAAACTGCAGCGGTAAAACAAACCTCATCACATTACTTAACTCGTTGGTGTTACACGTCGTTAGCCACCCACGTGGCTAACAAGGCTAATACATATACATTGTACCGGTCTGATGGCTAAATTCCCGAGCGACTACACATTACTATCCCTTTCCATTAACAACAACAACAACATACACCTTTCAACTATACCGAGTATTTATAAACTGATGCCACAACAATTTCGGTCTTACTACACCTACTGTATATATATACACTTAAATGATTACCCATGTACAACGACTACCCCGTCCTACTCTCGAACGGCTTCCTGCTCTTTGTACCTGAAATAGGAAAAGAAGAGAAAGGGTGGCCCCCAAGGGGCTCAACACCTTTGCTGGTATGGTAATCCCGCAGCCCACATGCTACCGGGCCACGCACAACTAATTGTCGTCTTAGCATGCGGTTGATTATATTTAAATCATGCATGCAACTGTAAACACACAACGCATAACATATCGCCTCAATGGCTCGACAACGGATAGTACATCCTTACTTGATAAGTCACTCATGGTATTCATTGTCCCTAGGGTGTTTCTCCTCTAATGGAGCTACTTCCTTAATAGACGACACTTGCCCTTAAATCGGGTTATCCTTAAACGCCTCTTATCACAAACTGGGATTCATTTCCATGATCCACACACTCCATATCTTACAACATATATCATTCCTCACATAACAAAACATAACAACACTTTCACGTATCGACGTGCACATGATAACATCGCAATAGGAATGCTTACAATAACATCACATAACATAACGGGAACGGTCCTCTTAGGAACCGACCCAAACATAGTTAAATCACTGGTGAGCCTAGAGAATGGTGTCACCCTCATGGTAAGCTCGTTATACAATAACAACAACACTCATTACCGTCCTAATAGTCGGACGAGTAACTTAAGTTAAGATGGTTCGGGTTTGGAGGCCCGAACACACCACACAAACACATGTTTCCCCCTAAACCGATCTTAAGTCAGAATAGCTAAGTTTGGAATAAGCTAGTGGGAGATCATAACCCGTGAGGGAAACAACCATAACAAAGAGAAGGGTAAGGCTAAGAAGGATACCCTCTCCCAAACAACGCGCGACCGGCCAAACCGGATTCCTCACCACTGTTAGTACATACTTACTTTAGATATTAGTTAGAACCCCACTATGGAGTCTATCATAACTACACACCATACAGTACTACAACTGGGTTAAACACACAAGGGAGATCCCTACATTCACATACACATATCACACAATTAACACACGCATAGCCGTGGTTAGTACGTCCCATGGTTCGGGTCGTTTACTCCGAATACCGAACTCTCATGTGATCCTAGACTCAGTTAACTAAGGTTAACACTTCCGAGGTTAAATGGTATCGGAGTTGTACACGCCACATAAATGAATTACTGTAAACTCATTACATGTTTTATCTTACAACGTGGCAAACATACAGAAAAACACATTGGCATACAAGCCGGTGTAATCCGGTAGGACACAGGTTGCAAGAAAACCATACCTGTCACCGGAGTCCACTTTATCACGTCCACTTACGTTCCTCGAGCAATTCTCGAACAACTGATAACATTACATGTACTTTTATTAACATCGGGGTAGCACGATTACTTAATGTCTAATGCTTATAACTTTTTCCCCGTTAGCTTAGTTACATAACTTCACTTTTTAACTTGTTTTACTTTTACATTTCAATACAACTTTTCACCCACTTAATTGTCATTAAAACTCACCTAACATGTCCTTAACAACTTCATAACATCATTACTAATCAATCCCCATCATTACATATCATCTCATAACCTTAAACCATGTTTTTGGTCCGACCGAACTTACCGACCGACCTTGCACAAGGTCGGTCCATTCCAGAACACTTTACCGTCAAAATTTCTACTCCGACCGACCTTGTAAGTTCGGTCGCATGTTCGTTCCATTCCCGAGAGTTTCTTCCCTTTGAAAATTCAGGCCCGACCGAACTTGCCAAGTCCGGTCCCATGTTCGGTCGATTCCAGAAACTTAATCCGTACACAAAATACAAGCCCGACCGACCTTGCAAGTCCGGTCCCCAAGGTCGGTCCATTCCAGAAGCCAATTCTCGCAGGGTAAACTGGGCTCGACCGAACTTGCAAGTTCGGTCGCAAGTTCGGTCTGCCCCAGACCCTTGTTTTCCTTTTCTCATTCAACTCCAAACTTCACCCCATATATCCTAGTACACCCTAACCTCATTTGGGCACTTCAAACACACCTTTAGCCATGTACCAAACCCCCTGAATCACACACCAAAACCATCTTATCATTCATAAATTCCTTACAAAATTCTTAGCACTTGGAATGTTTCCTCCTTAAGATTCCTAAGTGGTATTTCACCAATAATGACCACTATACCAAGGTGTTTCCTCTACACCTTAACATCATCTCTCAAACTTCTT
Organism: Limonium bicolor; assembly: GCA_023374045.1. NCBI lineage: Eukaryota > Viridiplantae > Streptophyta > Magnoliopsida > Caryophyllales > Plumbaginaceae > Limonium > Limonium bicolor. The sequence continues at coordinate 107,292,045 of CM041778.1, forward strand.
TTCTTACTAACTAAACCTCCTTTTTCACATCTTACCTAAACATCACTTATTCCTTGGATATCAACATTACCTAAACCTTAAACAAACTTCTCCAAGACTTAAATACATTCTCAAAACACACGTTGAATTCCTAGAACTTCCAAGATAACACCTAAATCCTTGCATCACTCTAAATCACCTTAATACATGTTTTCTTCCCAAGTAAACATTTGTTCACCTTTAACACTTCCTAGTTCACCAAAACATACTTAAAACACTTAGAACTTCTTACACATTTTCCAAATTTTGCCATAGCTTCTCTTGTATATACTCACATCCAAACACTTAGGTTTTTACCTTATTTCATTCAAGAACACCTAAAATCCATCAAACACATTTTTACACAAACTTCACACATTTAGCACTACATCACAATATAGTGCATAACTTAAATTGCTTGGCACTTAGGCCCTTAAATAACATGGCTCTTAGGCCCTTAAATTGCATAAACCTTAAACACTGAATTTCCCACATAAATAATGCCTTTGACCTGCAAATACACCCAACAATACATATGCCCTTAATAAACTCCTTGAGAGCATTTCACTAGGTCATTCACCTTTGGCTCCTTAGATCATTTTAACAAGCAATATAAGCTCATTTCTCCTAAGGCATTATACCACATTAGGTTAGTATGTTTACCTCTTTTCCACACAATTCTTTCTTGTTTCCTTATAAAACCGGTAAGGTATTTGATTCCTTGTCAACTACTACACAATATACAAACAAAGAAATGAGTATACAAGCTCCAAGCTTAAACTCATTGTAAACCCTAGGTTTACATTGTTTCAAAAACATTAATGTAGTTGTTTTACCTTGATCTTTGAAGAGAGTTTGAATATCTATGAAGAGAGGACTCCACCTAGTCCATGAAAGGGTGGAATGAAGCTAGAACAAAGTCACACCAAGAGCACCATTAATGTGCAATTTCTGTCAAGGCAAAAACATGAAGGAAACTTGATTTTTCTTTGAGATTCCTTACCTAGAAGCAAAGGAGAGTAATAATATGTAGAAAGGTGAGCTCAAGCTCCTTCAATGGTGAATCTCCATGGCACCAAAATTGAGCTCTTGAAGATTTGAAAAGATAGAAGTGTAGAGCTTGGTCTAACTAAGACAAATATAGTCTTAGAATTTGATTTGGAGCATGGAGTTGGATTTGGCAAAGAAATGAAGATGGAGAAGAGATGGAGCTGTAGCAAATCGTAAATGGAGGGGAGGGAGAAGATGGCTACCGTGGGAAATGAAAGGAAATAAGAGAATGAGGAGGTAAGTTTGCTTTTGTTAAGATATTTATGTATAAAGCAAAATAGTACTTTACTTTAAGCTTTACTTTACTTATTTGATTTCTTTACAAGTTGGTGACTCACACCTTGAAAAACCGGCCCCCATTTAGTTAGAAGGGTACTTTAGTCTTTATTTGTCAATTTAATTACTTATGATAACATATGTTACAAACTAGCTTATAAAAATCACTATTCACAAAAACAAGGCACATAGAAGTGAAATTTTTGATTTCCCATTGATATAGACTTCCAAATGTGATACTATATAGTACACATGTTAATTAAAGAGTAATGATGGACATTTAGCCATTCAAAACTCATTTACAAGACAATTTTTTTCAAAAACGTGCTTTAAGACTCCTTAAAGCACATTTTGTGTTTTAACTTGTTTTGAAGCTTGGTTTTCTTTAGTAATTGATTTATATGTTCATTAACATATAAATATGGTATAGGTATGACCATTAGGTCTTATACAATTTATCCCAAGCTTAGAGCACATTTTGCTCTTATTGACTTTAAGGTATTTTCTTGTGTTTTGTTTGGTTTCATTGTCTACCAAGGTTTCCTAAGGACTTAATTAGCCTTATTAAATCATACTTGAATATTATTAAGACTTGGTAGGCTCTTTGGGTCCTAACCAAGTTCGCTCATAGCTTAGAGCATGTTTTTGCTCAAACTGTGTCTTAGTGCTTTATTGCATTTTACTATGGTTTAAATTGTTCACTGATGTTTCTAAGGCACTTTTTAGCCTTTACATACCATAGTTTGATATTTAAACCACATATCAAGGTTTGGGGTATTTCACCTTTTCCAGCTTAAATCAACCCTAAATGACCCTTGCTTTATATGCCAAACACAAGCTCTTTTTCTTGCATGAGGTTGCTGAAATCCTCTTGGAACTATGGGAAATATTCTGCACAAAATGTGTAAAACAGATCCAAGTTTAAACCATAGCAAAGTGAGTATTTTACCCTTAATAATGTGTATATGTTAAGCTTAAATGATTTACCATTCAAAAACTAATTAAATGCTATGTTTAAATTAGGTTGAGAGCCTAAGGAGTGTTTGGTGGCTTGAGAATCAAAAACTAGGTGAGAAAATCCTATCTAATACTATAATATAGTTTTTATGAAATTTTGTTACATATATATATATCAGCCGTGGGGTTACATAGGGTTGGATAACTTAATTATGTGTTAAAATATTTAATACCATTTTTGTTATTTAGTTTGGTGTATTAATGACCTATAAGGTCAAGGAAATAAATTAAGGGCTAAAAACATAATTTATAAAATATAGGGGCAAGGGTAATATCAGCCATGACAAAATAAGGTCATGTATTTTTAGGCCATATAATTTATGTACATTAAGTTTAAAATGAATTTAATATGGTAATTAACATTACCGTACATGTTATGGGGTTTTCTGTAATTAAATAATTTTAAGGGCTAACCATAGTTTTTAGCCAAAATTTGGATGTTAAAACTTTATTCCATGAATTATATAAAATTTAATAATGTTTTGAGACAAAAATGTAATTTCTGAAAACTATGGGGGTCAAACCGTAAATATACAAACTTTTGGTCAAACTAAAAGTGTAACACCCCGTCTTAAGCCAATCGTGGATATCGCATCTTAACTAAGCATAAGTAAACGTCGCAGCGGAATTTAACCAACACCAGGACCTTGCCACGGTCTGAACTAACAGAATATACTGAACTTAAATACTTAATACCATAAATCCAAAATACACACCAACCGAGTTTGCTAGTATCTCAAGTATCAACATAATCTCCACAAGTTCAAAATATTAACAAACGGGTGCACAGGCGCATCCCGTACTCAAAATATGAAACCCATCCTAAGGCTAACAACCCCTACTCTCGTGATAAGTCTTCATGGGGCGCTTACCTGCAAAATGAAAACAACAGCCCCCGAGGGTGTCAGCACCTTTGCTGGTACGATTCTCTTATATCCCCCAAACTAACGGGGTTACGACGACTAATGGCGATAGCATGGAGATTGATTAGATACCACAATAATAAGTAGTGCAGTAAACAACAAGCCACACATGAACATTACAGTTCACACACAATGAACGTCTTAAAAGCATTCCCTTAATAAGTGAGTTAATCAGTTAACTCCTTAAGTTATGTTTCCTCTTAATCTCAGTTCAACCTTATCTTATCCCAATCTTAATCCTTATCTCAGTCTTAGAATACAAACCGTTCTTTAAATAGAAATGGTTGTATCTTATCTCAATGTTTATTTTTGTCTGGTCAAAAGCAACCCTGCCAATGAGCTATTAACTCCATTGGTTGAATAAACAACTTATCTTAAAATTTAGGATTTAGGTGATCCTACCGCACCATCTTAATCTGCCTCCGACCTTAGTTTGAAATCCAATGTAGCCGAGTTGACATTCGACCCTAGGTAACAAGTCCGAAGACAAGTCCTCAAGCGGAAATCAGATCTGATTCAGATACCTACCCCCTTTCCTTAACATGCTTGACCGGAGTCAGTCCTGGATTCCTCACTCCCCCCAAGTTCCAGTTAGTAGAAAGTCTCAGAGACGAACTGTTAGTTAAACCTTTCTCGAGTATTAACAAACTAATATAAAAGAGGGTGTTCTTAACTCATACCATAATTACTAAACATTGTTAGTAAGTAATCTCAAGTAAAGTGTGTTAGCTTTAATCTCAAGCACACAACAAATACAGTAAACCGGTTGCATGCTTTATCTTGTTTAGTCGGAACACATAAACAAATAGCTCACAAGCCGAGGGACACCTTGTTAGCAAGCAGGCTACAATAAAACCATACCGTTCACCGTCGGTTGTCCCGGTTGTCTAATTCTTTTCCGGTTCCAAACTCTCAAATCCTAAAACATTCATCCAACTTAGATTATTAATTACTTATACATTACACAACTTTCTTAATCCCTAATGATTCCCAATTAATACCCACTAAGCTCTTAGAACTTAACCTAAACATTTAAAACTTTAACTTAACTTAATCTCTTAAGTCCTTATGCTCTTATCTTTCTAATCATCATTACCCTCTTAATGGTGTACCATTAATACCACTTAACATTCTTAAAGTTTCTTTTTTTATGTCTTATGGGTCGACCGACCCACCGACCGACCCAACCCCCGGGTCGGTCCATTCCAGTAACTTTCTCGTCCTCTAAATCTCACCCGACCGACCTAAGGCCAGCCTAACCTTCCCAAGGCCTCTGGGTCGTTCCATTCCAGAGACAATTCGGCTGGTTTAACAGGTCCGACCGACCCAGACAGGGTCGGTCCCTGGGTTGGTCCAGTGTAGAATCTTCCCAAAAATTGTCTAATTGCTCCCAAACTCTTCCACAAGTTCCCCAATATGTTATAACATCATTTAGACACTTAAACTCACCTAAAACATACACCAAACTCATTAATTCACCCACAAAAGATCTTCTTAACCATTTTCTTATACTTAACATTTAATTCCTTATATTCCTAACATGTAAATTACCTAGAACTTCAACTAACCAAAGTGTTCCCTCCTTAATAATTTGACCACTCCCTAAACATCATTATTCATCCCCAATTCTTTTACCAAAACTTCCTCAAGATCATATGCCTTAGTTCAAACCTAAGTCATGTGAAGACTTTACACCTTATTTCCTTCAAACTTTGAACAAGTTTCCTTACTTCTCTTCTCATGGTTTTATTGCCTAAAATTCACCCTTATAACCCCTAGTTCCTCCTAGACATACCTAGGTCATCCTAATTCTCAAGAACACCTTGAACTCATTATTTTTCACCCAAAATAGCTCCTAATGTTTACTAGTACTCCCTTAGTCATAAAGTCTCCTTAGAACATCTTAAACACCAAGTTTATTCACCAAATTTTGACATGGTTTCCCTAGTATATTACTACACCCAAACACTTAGGTTTTTCACCATTAAACAACCATGAACACTCAAATCCTTAATACACAACCTAGCATAAAAATCACACCCAAACTTCACTACATCATAATATAGTGCCTAAACTTAAATTGCTTGGCACTTAGGCCCTTAAATACAAAATCTTAAACACTGAGTTTCCACAATATATATAGCCTTTGACCTGCAAATACATACAACAATGCTCCCATTGCAATAATAGTGTTCTCATAATTCACCTTGTATTTGTTTAACTATCTCATTTCCCATTTGCTCTTTAGTCACAAGTTCTCAATATAACCATGTTCTTTCTCCTAGGTTTTATAACCTTTCCTTATGTAAAATCTAAGCTACACTTAACATATATCTAATTCCCATCCCTTAAAGCAATAAAACACCTTAAGGTAGACATTTACCTTGTTTTTCCAAGCTTCTCCTCATACTTTTCTCTTTTGTTTTCCTTGTATAACTTTCGGACACCAACTTAACTGCCCATTCTAATGTTCTAATCAATACACAATGACTCTAATGAGTGCTACACTAACCTTTAGGAATCATTCCTAGGTTAAAAATGTGTTTTAAGGTATTAAAATGAATGTTTACCTTTGAAGTCTTAACTTAAGCTTGGATATAAATCAAGAAGGACCTCCTCTAGTCCTTGGAGAATAGAAACAAGCTAGAACAAGGGATATAACAAGATCCCATGAGAGTTAATTTTCGTAATGGAGGAAAAGTGATGAAAAGATGATTTTTCTTACATTTTCCTTACCTTGAATGAATGGACAAGCTAATGAACCCTTCAAGCTAATTTTTCCTCCTCTAATGGTGATTTCAGATGGCTCCAAAATAAAGCTTTTCCAATTTTTAAAATATTGGAAGCAAGGGCTTGGTCTAACTAAGAGTTATCTAAGCTTATTTTTGGATTTGGAGCTAAAATTGAGATTTTGTGAGCAAATGAAGATGGACTATGTATGGGGGCTGTTCTTGTGTGAATGAAGAAGGGAGGGAGATGGTGAAACCGATGGGAAAAGAAGAGAATGAAGGAGAAGGAGAGAGGTAAGCTAAAGTAGATTTTTGTTTTAAAAAAGCAAATCATGAATTTACTAACTCCCTTCTTATTTCCCTTACTTGCTAGCTCATGTGGTGACTCACCACCTTAAAAACCGGCCCCCCTTACTAATGAGATATTTATGGTCTTGTTTGACCAATTAATTGACTTATGTTGACTTAATGCTAAACTAGCACTATTTTTTGCACTATTCACAAATTAGTGCACATAATTGTGAAATTTTTGATTTCCCATTGATTTAGGCTTCCTAATGTGATACTAAGTAGTACAGAAGTTGATTAAGGAGTAATCATGGGCATTTAGCCACTTAAAACCCCTTTCTAAGACAAATTTCAAAAATGTGCTTTAAGAGTCGTTAAAGCACAATTTGTGTATTAACTTGTTTTCATGCTTGGTTTTCTATGGTAATTGGATTAACATGTCCATTAGAATGTTACTAAGGTCTAAGAATGGTATTTGGGTGTTACTCAAAGCTACTCCAAGCTTAGAGCACATTTTTGCTCAAATTGCTCTTATGGTGTTTCCTTGTGTTTTCTTTCGTTTAAATTGTTTCTTAATATTCTAAGGAATAATTTAGCCTTCTTATGTAACACCCCGTCCTAAGCCAATTGTGGTTATCGCAAACTTAACAATATAATTATAACATTGCAGCGGAATAAACTAACATCAGGACCTTGCCACGGTTTGAACAACAGAAAATACCGAGCCTTAATCATATACAACCACTATCCAAAAATAACATACCAACCGAGTCTATAAGTATCTCCCAAACCACACAATTCTTCACCAGAGAATGATTAACAGACGGGCGCACAAGCGCAACCCGTGCTAAAAAATACACCCACCTAAGTCTAACTGCCCCTACCCTCAAGGTGACTCTTCATGGGACGCTTACCTGCAAAATAAAAACAGCCCCCAAAAGGGTCAGCAAAATTGCTGGTACGATTCTCTCATGGCCCCCAAGCTAATGGGGCTACGACGACTAAGTCGATAGCATGAAAATTGATTAGATACAGAATCATAATATGAAGTGTAATAAAACAATAATCCACAGATGAACAGTCATAGTCCACAAACAATGAACAACTCAAAGTGTTCTCTTAATCCTCATCTCTATCTTAGAATACAAACCGTCCTTTCAATAGAATTGGTCGTACATTACCTCAATGTTTATTTTTTCGAGTCGAAAGCAACCCTAGCCAATGAGCTATTAACTCCATTGGTTGAATAAACACTTATCTTAAAATTTAGGATTTAGGTGATCCTACCGCACCATCTTAATGCCTCCTACCTTGGACCGGAAATCCAATGTAGCTAAGCCGACACTCGACCCTAGGTAACAAGTCCGAAGACAAGTCCTTAAGCGGAAGTCGGATCTGATTCAGATACCGACCCCCTTTTCCTTAACATGCATGTACGGAGTCAGTCCCGGATTCCTCACCCCTTAAGTTCCAGTTAGTGAAAATCTTACAAACCATGTGTTAGTTAAACCTTAACGGGTATTAACCAACAGTTACCGATATATAATTCCTCTCCTCAAATCATTAGGTACTAAGCTTAGTCAGTAGCTAATCTCAAATCTCGTGGGTGAGTGTAAAGAAAACACACATACAACGAGAACATTAAGAACCGGTTGCATGCTTTATCTTGTCTTAGTTATAGCAAATAAACAGATAGCACACAAGCCGAGGGACACCTCGTTAGCAAGCAGGTCACAAGAAAACTGTGCCGTTCACCGTCGGCGATTGTTTGATTAATCTCCTTCTAAGCGCCAATGCACAAGTCTTAAAACATTCATTCAGTTTTAGGTTATTATTTAGCTCAACTCAACATAATTTACTTAACTTTCCTAGACACCAATATTTACCCATTGTTATGCACTAAGTCCTTATGGTTTTAACTTAAACTTTCAAGTGCATCGTTCCTCATTATCTCTTACATTTTTTCACCCATTTAGTGGCCATTACACTCACCAACCATGTCCTAAATAACATTATAACATCAATACCTAACAATCCCCATCATTTCCTAACATTTTTCAAGCTTAAACACATTTTTAGGGTGGTCCGGGACTTGGTCCTAACCTTAAGTCCTGGACCAATACTTAGTGTAAAACTCTCGGCTGATTTCATGTTGTGGTCCGGGACTTTGTATGGGACCTAAGTCCTGGTGTGAGCCTCGATTTTAAACCCTACCCTATGTTGATTAAGTTTATTAGTTTCTAATCGGGTTTTAGGTCCACTTATAACCTAAGCTTAATAACTAAGTCATATAACCATAATTATTAAAACCTAAGCTAGCTCACTGGAACCTATTATGAGTCGCCACCTAATTTTAACCTAGATCAAATTAGGAAAGGAGAGTTCGGGTTCGGGGGCTTGATATTCGACTTAATTAGGGTTCAATTACTTTCATTACCCCCAGAAGTCGTTTTTCTCTACTTAATTTATTTACGGCTTATTACGAGTCGTTTTAACCTAAGTGCGCGAGCTTCTGTTTTTTTGTGTTTTTTAGCGTTTTTGACAGAAAATTAAAGTAAAATTAAAAAAAAAATCCTAAACTAGTGTTTTGGAGGCAGAATTAGGTCAAATTTTGTTTCCGTCCGTGGCTACGGACCTATTGTCCGAACCCCCGGACCCTAGTTAACCTATGTGAGCATAAAAGTCGAATTAAATAGAAAGCGCAATTTTAAAAAGTCCGGGGCCACAGACAGGATGTTCGTGGGCCTGGACATTATTCTAGAAAACCTAAATTTTGAAAATTTAAAAATCCGTCGCCGTCCGTGGGTGTCCGTGGTCCCGGACCAGAGGTCCGAGGTCACGGACCACCCACGGACACGGGTTTTCTAGTGGTTCCCTAAGGTGTTTTCGGCTAAAATATTATGTACGTGTAGCCTGAAAGGTATACAATACGTTAGTAATTGAAAGTTTGCAGTTTGAAGTTGAATTATGCACGAAACTTGACAAAAAAGTAATAAGGCAGAAGCAAAAGAAATTAGCAATACAGAAGCCGAAAAAGGTTGGTTTGAGCTCAAAATTTGACAGAAGACTGATAAAGTTGAAAGGTGTTAGAAAAGTGCGATTG